>JAQLOL010000012.1:19857919-19869834 GCA_029783665.1 Naso thynnoides | reverse complement strand
AATGACTTGAGTTCCTCTAGAGTTCCTCTAGAAGGCTCATAAATCAAATGAAAATACCACCAAAGCAAGCTACAAAGGGGCCATGCTAATTGCTAAACATGGTTAAATAGTTTTTAAAAATTGTCAGGAGGGACTGTTGGCCCTTGGGTATTTTTGCACAATTTAATCTGGCCCTCTTTGAAAAAATTTTGGGCACCCCTCCTCTAAACAATTAGCACTCACCACCAAAGAGCAGAGAAAAACTTACTGTTTAACATACAGTTGTGAGGCAGTTATCAGCTAATTAGCAGCTATATTCCTAAGTAGTTGGTAGAGAGCTGAGCTCAAAAGAGTGAGCATTCTCCATTTGGGCAGAAAATTAAAGTATAATGAATCAAAGATAATGTGTCTGCAGAATAGGAAACTGTTTGCTCACAAGTTTGTAATATAATACGAGCTGTCTCACTTCTTGTCGTGCTGCCTCTAAATGGCCAAGACACCAATTAATGACAGTTTAATAAAGCTAAAAAAAATTATTTCATTTTCTATCCAACAACACTAATACATAACCTTTTTAACTGCAACGTCATAACTGCGACGCCATACTTTATTCTTTGCACTCTATCATTAATCTGCTGTTGTTAACAGGTTGATGCTAATTTCCAGATGTTTGTGAATGCACAACTACTGTGCAGTGCTCTCAGTTATGCTGGATAAGACAGTCTGCCAAATTCTGTAGATATAAAAATGAACATAATTGGTGTGTGCGTGTGTGTGCGCTTGTGTGTGCGTGTGAGCGTGGCTATGCTCACACAGTCTTCCCCTTCATAGCCGTAAGTACAGAATGCTGATAATATAAAAGATCCTTCGGGTCTTTTTAACTGTTACATAATAAATAACATTTGTGGGACACGCTGTTCCAACAGGCACTGATGTGAAGTACTGGCATAAAATATTTAAGTACTACACATTTAAATTACTCCTGCAAATTTACCTGTTCTCCTGTAGGCTGAAAGAAACACTGAAGATTACAACAAAGGACTGTCTTCCTTGCATTTTATTCCTCCCATATTTTCCTGTTATTATGCTTTTGTTTCTTTGCTTTTTACTACAACTGTTCATTTGTGAATTACTCTGTCTTAGCATAAATGTGATACCAGTCATGGTCAGCTCTCCAATGAAACAACAGAGGTTCTTCTCTCTTCTCATCCTTCTCTTTAAATTTAATTTACTAAACAGCAAATTTTAGCGTTAAGTTACAGTTTCTCTATTTCTTCTCTGAATCTCTTCCTTTCTCTTTTCTTGTGTTTCTGACAAAACAGTGATTTGTGCCATGCAGTGAGCCATGACTCCTCCACCTGTTGCCAGGTTATGAGATCGATGGTGTGACACCAAAAGAGCGTCATCGAGCTTCAGCCATTGTGCAGTCCCTGTCCTACCACTACAAACAGTTCAAATTATAAAAACACTCTTGGTAATTACAGAGAATATTATACATATTCATTTTTTTATTCTGTTCTGATAACATTGAATTTACTGGCTAACCTTTTACAGTTTTCACACCTTTTGAAACTGTTAACAGTACAACATCAGACACACCCCTGGTACAGATGATTCATCTCACAACCCCATAACAAGCTCTTCCTCACCTTGTCTAAAGTGGCTCCTGTGGCCTATGAGGATTATGAGGCCGACTTTAGTGTTTCTACAGACACAGTGTCTCCTGTGTGTGTTCGTTGTTTGTGTGCCCGGCGTGGTGAGCTCACTACCTCACGCACTACCATGGCATGTCTCCTGCCCATTACGGTGTGTGTGTCAGATCAAGCCATGGTTCTCCCCTGATTCTGTCTATCATGAAGCTCCCACCGTGGACTGCAACGACCTGCTTTTGACCAAGCTCCCTTTTCCCATACCCACCAACACACACACCCTTCGCCTGCAGAGCAATCTTCTGTCTGAGCTCGACACTGCGGTGCTGCACAGACTCCCCAACCTCACCGACCTTGACCTTTCCCAGAATCGCTTCAGCCGTGTCAGGACAATAACTCAGAGCTCCTCCCTGCCGTCTCTGTTGTCTCTACATCTAGAGGAAAACCATCTCAGTCGCCTCCCTGATGCCTCCTTTTCCTCACTGCCAACTTTGCAGGAACTCTTTCTCAGCCACAACAACTTACATTCAATAGCACCTGGAGCATTCTCCGGTCTGGACTCCCTGCTTCGTCTGCATATCAACAACAACAGGCTTACCACCGTTGACCCGCAGTGGTTCAGGGCTTTGCCTCGCTTGGAAGTTCTCATGCTTGGAGGAAATCCAGTGGAGGTCCTCCCTGAGCGGGGCTTCCTGGCCTTAAAATCCCTCCGGAGTCTTGTCCTTGGAGGTATGGGTCTGAGAAGCTTGGCAGAAAAAGCACTGGAAGGGTTGGAGGGCCTTGAGAGTCTCTCTTTCTATGACAACCTACTGACAAAGGTCCCAACTCAGGCCCTGAGGAGGGTGCCAGGACTGAAGTTCCTTGATCTCAACAAAAACCGTATTAAACTTATAGAGACAGGAGACTTCCGAGACATGATCCACCTGAAGGAGCTTGGCCTAAACAACATGGAAGAGCTGGTGTCCATTGAGAGAGCAGCCCTGGAGAACCTTCCAGAGCTCACAAAGCTAGAGATTACCAACAACCCACGACTGTCCTATATTCATCCACAGGCTTTCCTCCATCTGAGAAGGCTGGAGAGTCTAATGCTCAACTCAAACTCTCTGAGTGCTCTGCACCAGAACATTATGCTTTCCCTGCCAAGTCTTCAGGAGATGAGTTTACACTCCAACCCCCTGCGATGTGACTGCCTGTTACACTGGGCTGCTGAGGAGGCCTCTCATCCTTACATTAAAGACATGCAAGGAGACACACGAATACCTCGGACAGTGCGATTTATCCAACCCCAGGCCACACTATGCTCTGAACCGCCAGAGCTGAGAGCTCGCAGAGTGAGAGAGGTTTCCTCCAGGGAGATGTCGGCCTCATGTCTCCCACTGATTCCTGCCAGCTCCCTCCCCTCCTATGTTGGGGTAAGAGAAGGGGGGAAACTGGTCTTGCACTGCCGAGCTCTTGCAGATCCACAGCCTGATCTGTACTGGGTGACTCCTACTGGGCTGAGACTTGGTCCTGGACCAGGCCATGCATTGAAAGGTTTACCAGCACATGCTCCCTGCCACAGTCTGACAACCTCCCTAGAATTCAACCACTCATCCACCTCTAGGATCCCTTCTAGCCAGGCTAAAGATGATACTCCTTGTGACCCTTCCAAACACTACCGGCTTCTGCCTGAAGGAACTTTGGAGATAAACAAGGTCACCCCCAGCGAAGCAGGATTGTATACCTGCATAGCTGAGAATGCACTGGGAGCAGATACACGCAGTGTCACTGTGGGTGTGCATGGTAGAGACAAGAAAAGAAAGAAGGGGGTGGCTGCTATTACAAAGAGATATCCGTTGTTCAGAACAGATACCAGGTTGGAGGTGAGGGAGGTCGGGCAACACTACGCTATTCTGTCCTGGCAGAGTGGACACAACCTCCCATCAACTCGTCTATCCTGGCAAGCCATATACTCAAATGCACACACACCTACATACACCACACGCATCCTGGCTGGTACACAGAGTTTCAATCTGACCCACCTCCAGGCAGAGACATTTTACAGAGTGTGTCTACATTTAGGGATAAGTGATGGTGCCAAGCATCCCAGCAAGAGATCAAGAGAGAGCAGAAAGACCCAGTGTGTTTCGTTTAGGACAAAGGACATGCCAGAGCCTCAGCCCAGCCTGCAACTAAGCCCAGAGCTGACCTCCACAGCAGTCACACTACTGTTTCTTGCACTCATACTGCTGATGCTGGCAGGCCAGGGCTGGGACTCTGAGCCCGATGAGGCGGCAGGAAAGCACCACAGTATCCTCCAGGAAATCAAAAGTCCCAAGGCTCTGATCATCAGTCAGGTGACAAAAGGGAGCAAAGAACATCAGCCAAAGCAAAGTGAGAAACTCCTATTACATCAGGACTGCTGAGATAATTGTGTACATTTAAACCTAAAAGAGAAATACTGAAATACACACACACACACACCACGAACAACCGCACATACATGTCAAATATACACATTGCCAAACACAGATGACTGGAGTCATAGTTCAGAGCAGTAGAAAGAGATTTGTATTTATTTTATATACCATATAAAGTATATATTGACATTGTTAATGTGCTAAGATGTATTGTAAAGAATGCCGAAACCCTAACCAGGGAAATCAAAGAGGACAATCATACTCTTGCAGCAAAGTGAGTAAAAACAGGATAAGTCGTCTGAGTTGCCGATAACCAGTGGACTGAAACTGAAGAAAAACTGATTCAATCTAGCGGCTCAGACCTCCAGGGTATTTGTCATGTTTCCTGTCTACTTGTTCTACAGACTGAACCATTCTTTCTCTACGCAGATGAAATGCTGACTTGAGACTGATACTGAATGAATTTCCTGCGTTGATGTAAACAACCTTTTTTTGCCTAGCTTTCAGTACCTTGGACTGGGTTGTCTGTCTTGCAGTACATATACAGTATACTCATCCAGATTTCCTGCCTAACATCCTCTTTCAGTATGAAAGTGTTCCAAAAGTGATTGTGTTAAATTCTATTTTGAGCTATTACACAATAAAATCTTTTTAATTTATATGATTTTACTGTTTATTTTTTTGACTTCTTTCCAGAGTTTAGATAATACAGAAAATATAAAGATAAAGGAAGATGAAATAGTTTAACTGCTGTGTTAGGAGAGCCTGACAGACTAGAGACCTTCAACCAAATTCTCCATATAAAAGTCACTCATTTATTCATCTGCAGCCTCAGGTCTTTGCTTATCTGTATGCAGTTGCCATTGCTTCACAGTAGGAATAAGAATAATAATAGCTGCGGATTTCTGACATGTACTCAGTAAACATAAGCCCAGTGTGTCCCCTGCTGGATAAGACCCGGAACTGAGTGGAGGGATAAAGGATATGTTTACATTATTTTAGGTCCTTATATAACACTATTTATGTACTTTCATTGCAATCCATTATTTTTGACAGCTGAACTTACAAATTTAGATATTAAGTTTTATATACAAAATATAAAATTTGCTTTTATATATGGAAGATGTCATTACAAAAAATGGCAAAGTTTATTGTTCTTGTGTAAGTGCTGTAATTTGGATACTTGTGTCTGCTATTCTATGCTTTTACTGAGGCAACATTTTAAAAAATGACTTTTAATGTGCAATGAGGTGCACGTGTATTTACAAAATACCTTTAAGGGGAACTAGGGGTTATTTGTATGTACAAACAAAAGTTAAATAAAAATTTAGTGTTGCTCATCAAACACACTGTGTGTATACTTGAGCTCTAACAAGTACTGAATGTATTTGGTTTCTCATAAATCTATATGTATTCAATTAGACCTTAATTTATTTGGTTTAATAAACACAGGCTGTCTTTAATGAAACAATTAGATATGGAAATGCAGTGGTCAGAAAAACAAATGTTTAACAGTAGTTAGACTTTGCATTTATTCACACAAAACATAATACATTTTCTTCAATAAGGCAACACAATACTGTATATACATACAATGATCTATATGTATATCATATTTAGATTTTATGTTGTTATTTCTTAAGTAACAACATGTCATTCTTTACTATCACTAGCAAGTGTAAATAAATAGTTTAACAAGTCATGTAAAAGAGTCATACTGCAAGTACATCCCATGAACAATCCTTTACTCACTGTTATTGACACATTTTAGCTGCAGTTGTGATTTTCTAAGAGCAGCCTAAAGGGGAAGTCCTGTATTCCACATGGGTCCTATCTTACATGTTTTGGTGTAACCTGACGCACCAGATGGAACGTTTCACATATCCATGGGATATATTTCACACAATCCAGCTGTCTTGCAAGGTTTGTGCAAATGACTGGTACCTTCAAAACACTTTGAAATGAATTCAATAGATCATCTCGGGGGACACCACGACACGACGGGCTGCAATCCTTTATGGCAACTGCAACTGTCCTTTGTCAGAGAAAATCAGTGGCACTGGTCAGTGTGGTGTAAAGAGAGGTGGCACAGTTTGGGGCTTTTCTGAGGCTTTTTGGCCAATTCACAAGTTGGATTGGCGGCGACTCATCAGTGAGAGAAATAACTCTGACCGGCTGTCCAGGTAACGAACTAGTGCACAAAGAAGGCACAAAACCAGAGAGGGCAAGCCCCCTGAGCCTGTCGCTGAAGTTTCCACGATTACACATATTTAGCGCGCCTCTTCCCTAGAGCCAATGGTAACTTTTTATCAGACATATCATCAATTGGAAAAGGCTATATTAGCGAGAGTGAGTTAAAAAAAAATGCTACCTTGGTGGAGCACATATGAGCCTGTTGGTCACCAGCCGTTGTCTTTGGGAGGAACAGTGTTACTTTTTGGTCCAACAGTAGCGGACAAAACACGACGCAGCAGCCAGTCCTTGTCTTTGCTGTCAATTTGGTGTGTAACATCCTGCAGTTGTTGTTGTCCATTATCAAGAGCATCATTACAGAAATAATCCTTTATGTTAAACAAACACAGGTCTTGCTCTGAAACCTATTTAATTTAATCAAAAGAATTTTTCTCTAACAAAAAGTCAGTCTTGGTAAAGACCAGTTTAGTTATGTTGTCATACACTGAGGACAACTGCAGCCTCTAAGTGGCAAAAAAGTATTTTTAGTGGATATGGTAAAGGTAAAGGTGGTCGCGACTGCCCCTAAGAATTACATTATAGTCATTTGGGCCGTGTCACAGCTCTACCCTGAGGTGATCTATTAGAACAGTTACAAAACATTTGGTAGGTACTACTCATTTACACGCCAGAAAATTAAAAAGTAGGACCCAGGTTCTAAAATGCCAGAATTCCTCTTTAAGTGTTCAATGACTGACTGGAATATAAAAGATAAAAATCCCCTGTGGAGTTTTCCCAAATGCTTACATTCAGTTTTATCTTCCACGTTAACCATTTGCACAGCTAATTTTTCAAGTATGTTAAACCCTGTGTATTGTACATCCACATTGCCTTGCAGTCTTCTCCTACCCTGCGTTTGTTGGCCATCTGCTGTGAATCTTGGTGACTTGGCACTCCCTACTGATCAGTGAAGTAGGGTCAAAACACGAGCAGGAATGAGTATTGCTTTACTCATGCTTGTGCAAGAGACAAAACAGGGTCCTTCTTGTAGATAAACTGCTTTGTAGCTTAACTAGGGATTTAAAAAAAAAAAAACTTCACGGGAAACTTTTAAAATCTAAGACATCGATTCAAAAATTAACAGGAAAAAATATTTGGAAAAAAACCCACAATCTAAATATACACCTTTTCACAAACAGCATCAACGCAAATGGCAATTTTATTATTCCCACTAGCAGTATAAGGTACGTACATTAACATTGACATCATCATTAGGTGCTGGAGTGGGTGTCATTCCTAAATGATATGAAATGCTAGTGCTATGAAAGCATGTTCGCGACTTCAGAAATGAGAATACCAAAAAATGTGAGCATCAGCATGATAGATGTACTGTACAGAGTGACGCAAAGTGAAAATACTAAGTTAGTTGATACCCATTCTCTTCACAGATAAGATCGTACAATAATTTACAAAAATATACTTCTATTCTGCATTAACAAATAACAGCAATGATTAGTAGTTGTAGAAGTTGACAGGACAATAAGTGACATGAATAAAATACACAAAAGTTAGAACCAAAGACAAAGTGGAACAAGAAAGTAGTACTAAGTCATATTACTATATTAATATCACTTTACACAAAGCATACAATACTGTATGCTCGCATAAGCAGTACCAGTTGTTCTCAATACCCACGGTGGTGTCACTAAGCTCTTTTTGACCTGCCGCCCTTCGCTTGAGGATCGTGCGTCTGGCACATTGACTTAAACAGACCAACAGAGCAGCTCTTTTGTCCTGTTTGCTAATGTGATAAAAAGTCTTAAATCAAGCCTCAAATCTGCTGATTAATTCAGACACAGGGGGCGTCAAACATTCTTGGAATGTCAGGTAAGTTTGCTTTAAACACAATGTCTGTGCAGAAAAGAAACACCAATGTTACTTAACTTTATAATCTGATGAAGCCTCCAAAAATGGTCACAATTTATTTTTTCCCTATTTAACATTTATAAGCAGTATATAAACAAGAAATAAATGTAAGTTAAGAAACACACTAAAATCTCATAACAAAAGGAAACTTTTACGTGTTCATTAATGTCTTTGTTACGGTTGTTACTGCTCCTATAAAGCTTTTATAACTGGTGTATATACAGTTAAAGAATGTTTGACAACACTGTATAACTTAGTCGTAATTATACATAATGATACATTTTGAAAAGTTTTTAAATACATCTATAAAAAGCTGTAATACTGCTGTACACATACAGTATACAGGTCATGTAAACGATGATTACACTTTAAGACAATCCATGATTAATTGTTAACTTATAAAGATGTATAATTATGCATAACTACAAACACCAGTTTGTCAACCAGTTAGGAATGCTTAATTGCAAACAAAACCATTAATAAACACCCAAAGGCCCCGTGAAGCAGAAGTCAAGATGCAATTTTGTTTGGCATATTATATGTGTTTCTGGCAAAAACAGGCCTCTAGGCAGGAACTTGTCCTGGATATTGATTCATGTTCATAGCAGCCAATAAGGCTGAATGTGCGTTACGCGCACCCAACTGACACTAATGACAAAAGCCTCACCTCTGTTGTGGAGGACTTCCCACCTTCACCTTTGCCTACGCCTGCAGATTTTACAGACAAATCGGACAGTTTTCAAGGTGAAGTCTTTCATCACTGTCGTCCCTTTTTAGGTAACCAATATATTATTGATTCACATATTAAATGGGGCGGGACTCACATCAACCATTGCCCTGGTACCCAAGAAAATGGAGGAGAAGTTTGTTCTGGTTGTGTTTTTCTGTCTTTAGCCTTGTACTTCAGACAGAAATCATCATAAAGAAGAAAAGTTTCTGTTCTGTTTCTGGCAGCAGATTAATGGGACACTGATGTTGTCGGTGATTGCTGTGCTTTTATCACCCTACTACTTCAAGCTTAATGTTAGTTTTGTAGTCAACCATCTGTCAACGTAATTAAACAGATCCCATGTATAGCGTTTCTTTTCACCGTACAAGTGCTTCATCCCAGCGCCCTGCCAGTGCTTTTCTGCCATAAAAAAAAAACAACTTTGTGGACATGGGCGTCTATACATGCCGATGTTACTTAAAATATATAGTGAGTGTTATAGCTAAGGCAATGCAGTGTTAACAAAAAAAGATCCTATTGTTCATGTTTCTAATATGTTGGCTCTGGCCCCGACTTCTCTGAGCATCACGCACACGAAACATTGAGATTATTCCATTTCTGAACCGTAACAACTCGCAAAGACAAACACACAAATACACAGACACATCAAGTAGGCAAGGCATGTCATAAAACTCACACAGCACACACCTGAACACTTGAACTCAAACTGTTCAGCCTGGCTAAGGAAATGTCTGTTAGTCTGAAGAGGGAAGGGAGTCAAATGATCCGAAGTAGTATGAATACCGACTAAACGGACACCTGACAGATATCTGCCCACAGCACCATGTTTGTGCAGCTGCAAGGATTATTGTAATAAGTGATTATGTAATCAACAGATAGTTAATTTGCAAAAATGTTAACAAATGTTTTAGAGTTTACATAATAATTTCTGGTTCCAGCTTCTAAATTACGACTATTTGCTGGTTTTCTAAGTCTTCCTTCACAGCTAACTGGATTTCTCTGGGTTTTGGAAACAGTTAGACAGAGCGACCAATAAGGGGAGTTGTGCTGGCTACTTTTTTTTATCATCTGGCAAAGACACATCATATTCCACCCCCACCCCCCACCCCCTGTGACATCAACTCTGCCTCCTAATGGAGTGACCGTGAGCAAAACAAAGGGTGAATGATCATTTCAGAAGTGCGTGAGCATGTAAACTCTGAGCCATTCACTCTACTCTGCATAACGTTTCATCATGTGGAGGGACAAATAAAATTCACACTGAACGCAGTATTAAAACTGAATAGTGGCCGCTTCATTTTCTGTTGCCATGGAAATCACACACACGGCTTGATTGACCATTTAAGCCACAATATGATTAAAATATACTCATTAAATGACTACTAAGCAGATCTGTGCAGCTTATTATCCATATTCACCATCAGACACAGTATGCCTTAACTTTTTAGATGGTTTAGAGCTTTAAATAGCAAAGAATGGGGAAAACGAACGGAGACGTTGCCTGGAGACTGCACTGATAAATGAGATTCACTCACTGAATCCCTGTCTGCTCCAGGGGCATTGCTCTTTAATGGACTCTGAACTCTGAACTACCTGTGGAGCTGTAAACACATTTCTCCTTTTCAACCACAGCACACAGCCTCACAAATATGGAGTGAAGTCTCAAGGGATCTGAAAAGTAAATAAAAGATTCAAAATAACCTTTTTGACACAAATCTGCAGTTAAATTCTTTAAGAGATCAAGATTACTAATCCTTGACATACATACACACACATGCACTGCAAACACACGAACATACACACATCTCAGCTGTAGTTGTAGGTGAAATTATACGAGCTAGGCTCCTTCGGTACAGGGGGCGGGGCCTCTGGGATTGTGATGTTCTCAAGGTCAAGGAGGCGGAGCTTCATCTCCATGCTGATGAGAGTATCTAGGTCACTGCGTGTCAGGTCACTGCCCATCTCCCTGCCCAGCAGTGCACACAGCCCATCAGTCCAGATGCAGTACTGCTCCGAAAAAGATCACACACACACACACACACACAGGAACACACATGAAGGTTGAAAATAGTGTGAAACTGTCAGTTACAGTAGCCGCATTGTGTTATTTAAGGATCAAAACCTAACAAGTTGTAAATCGATGTGCAAGTTTACTCTCCTGTTAGCTCAATTTGGTCTCCACCAACACACGGAGGATACACAGTATCTGGCTCTTTTGCTATTAAATGCTCCAATTTAGTCTGCAATTCAGCATGAGGCATGTGGTGTGGTGTTTTTTTTAGGGTTTTTCTGCTTAAAACCTGGTGGTTCTGCAGCTAGAAGTATAGCTCATGAGAGCTGATACCAGAGAAACAAAAAAAGGGAAATTTGTGAACAAGAAGAGCAAAACAGTGCACTGAAAGACGCTAAAATGTTGTAAGAGTTAAGGGCATCTACAGAGTCGGGTCATAATTCTAAGTGGGTTTTCTTGTTTAACAAATGTGACCCATTATTCATATAAAATTACTGAATAGTGCGGCTTTAAGACTATCCGTTGCTGAGCTTACCTCATACTTATTGGGGGCAACAAAATTGAGCGTCTCATCAGGATCATACAGGACAGAGAAGGCTAACTCCAGCACCTCCTGACAGAAGCAAACAACAGTGTAACTACACTCAGTGGCAGTGAAGAATAAAAGTAAGTCAGAGTGACTGGAATGATATTTAAAAAAACAAAAACAAAATCATATTACCTTGTTTTGTTTCAGAGCACTTTTTTCCTTCATATGAGGGCAGTCCTTCCCTGTTACCACAGACTTGATATCAGAGACAGGGACTAGGAGGAATAAAAAGGGAACAGTTAATAATTTGAGAAGTTTATTACGGTTAGCCTACTGACAGATACAGAATGGTCTGCTTTTGAGTGCAGTCATGTGTGTCATGAAGAGTGTATTAGTTGGGACATGGAGCTACTAAGAGAAGTAAAGGTTCTAAGATTTCTTACTCTTGTCACTGAGTAGCTCAAAAGGCACTTCACCCTGAGGTAACTCATAAAGATCCCCATAATGTAGCACTTTGTGA
>JAQLOL010000012.1:19812910-19841919 GCA_029783665.1 Naso thynnoides | reverse complement strand
GGGACTTGTGTTCTGTCAAACTCCTACAGAAAGCCACTGGGTGACTGTCATTTTGCCACAAATGTTTTGTGTGTGTGTGTCTCAGACCCAGGCGATCTCAGTTCATTCCTAAACATAACCTAAATAAATCCTCTAATATATTTGAGAAAAAACAAAGACAAAGACTGTCAATACATTGTGATTTATCCAAATTTTGATTACTTGGTAACTAAACAGAAGGTCAAAAAAAGCCACCAGGCAGATATGAAAAAATGCAGGAGTGTAGCTTACCCATCACATACTTCCCGAATTATTGAGGACAAAGGCCTCTTCTGCAAATGGAAAAAACATTGCAAACATGCAAAATGTTATTATTCGAGAGTTAAAATGGAATATAAATCATCACTACTCACACTGCCATGTTTACTTTTAAAAAGTCAAATTGCAGTTCTTAAATCTGTTAGTCACAGAGTTATTTATTCAGCATGACTAAAACGCATCTCAGCCTTCCTCGTGCCTTGCTTAACAATTCAGAGCTGCTTAATTTCACAATCAAATTACTCTCTACAGGTTTTAGCCACTGACAGCTAATGGAACTTAAGGTTTTTAGAGTCAGACTGGAGATGCATTTAAAGTCACATTTTACACAACCACCAACCTGGTCCATCTCTATAAGCTGAGCGTTAGCACCAGGCCATTCGATAGCTACTTTCACGATGTCAGCTGGGGGCGGCATGGCTTTATTATGGTAGAAACCTGAGGAAGAAAAGAGAAATGGTTTTACCTCTGGCAGGCCTTTACCTGTTGGACTCCATCTGGATCTGTAACACCACTAAAACACTTTCTTCCTCACTCGAAGTAAGAAGCATTAAAAAGATAAATGATGGATAACCTTCCCATTCAGAATGAGTTTTATTTTATTATCCTGTCCTTCTGTCGTACCGTATGTCAAAATATTTTGAGTGAAAAACATTTATGAGTTTCTGGCTTTCAGTCTGCTGATTGATTAAGTTCAGAATAATATGAACTGCAGGTTATACATCACCTAATGGAGGAGTGTTGAGGGGGTCAATCACTCTCGCAGCTCTGCTGTATAAACCACTGTGTCAGCTCCTCTGTGAACACACAAACCCACACAGCTGTCATGTCACTGCAAACTCTTGTTTCCTTAAAGCTCAAAAGCTCCAGTTTTGCTCAGTCCCTGCATTTCTCTGCTGAACTCAATCTGTCAATAAGCACGACTGTTTTACAAAACCGCCCACACACACACAGATCTCCACTGGGTTGAGCTTTCAGCCTACTGGGTTCTGTATTTCCTGTGCTTTGTTGCCTTTGACATGTTATCATGAATTTTAATATTGCCAATCAATATGCCAAATATCTTTACACCTGATTTATGCTGCACTTTTTTTTTTTTTTTTTTTTTACCAACCACTTTGACATTTTACTTTCTTGTGTGTCCAACTAAAACAGTTTGTTCCGCTCACTGAGCATCACATACAGGTTTAAAATTCAAATTGTGTTTCAGTTCTGTTTTTTTTTTTTTTTGATGTTGTTGTTTCATGAATAAATAAAGGCACAGCTTACTTTGCAAAACGAATCTTGTTGGTGGGACCCACCATTAAATACGGGTCAACCTTTCAGTCGGCATGGCTGATATCAATCTTAGCACATTATATATTGTTTCTTTGGTGTCTGTTCACAAGAAACTGCTGAACTGAAATTCCAGAGAACATATTCGAGGTCATTTAAAAACCAGTTCATCTTCACAGATTTTGTCCAGAGGAGACAGCTGACAAGATTTTTTAAACTGTGCACTGATATCATTATAAGCCCTAAAAACCCAGTAAGCACTAGATGTACATATGTGAAAGGCAATGCCATTGTAACAACTTTAATACTGGTTATATCTTACATTGTAACAAATTTCATTTCAAACATCAGCGCATTACACAGTCAATGTTTAACTTATTAGTTATTAAAAAAAAATGACTGTCCTCTGCTGGACAAACAATGTAATTACACAATTTCAATCACTAGTCCAAGTACTTTTTTCGGCCTTAAGAACAGTTTAAATAACGGCACTAGGGCTGCACAATAAATCGTAATAAAATCACGTTCTCGATTCATACACACATTTGATCTCATTTCTAAAAATAGCGACTCATTGGCACGCTGCATTCACATGTTCACTTATTTACCTCACAGCAATACCAGATACTATCAGTCACACTCACACAGTGTAAAACACGCAATTAATTCAGCAATCAAACCAGAGATTAGCCAATGACACAGCCGTACAACTCGATCACCTCTCTCATTTCTCTTCATTTACGGCGCTCCGCTGTCACCCGCCGTTGCTACAGCAACCAGTAGGTGTCAGCAGTGTAACGTGTAAACAAGCAGGAAGGGAAAAAAAGAGCGCCGTTAAAGAACATCGCAGTGGTGAGTAATGATATACTCGTGCCGAAATAAGGTGGACATCCCACCGCGTGGAACTTTCTCAGGTTTAAACCTGACTACAAGGCGCAAGGAGTAGGCTAATAATGTGCAAACAATGCTCTGGCATCGTTGTAGCACAACAAGATGACACATGAATCTCTATGAATGCCTCCGACATCGCAACAAAATCCAGTATAAGTTAGTGATGAAAGACAAGAGAACCACATTTAAAAAATCCCAGACAGGAGACTTTTAAGTTCCAGTCCAGAACTTTATTATAGGTTATACCTGTTGAAAGCCCTGCGTAGACAGTACGTTTTTATTAGGGCCCGACCGATATTTCAGTTTACCGATGTTATCCGCTGATATCAGCCTATTGCAGATATATCAGTATATATTGGTGTCAACATATCTCTTCTTCGATAAGTACTGATATTAAAACTGTTTTTTTGAGACTGAAAAAAATACTTGGGGGTAGTGATTTATAATAATGTAATCACCTCAGTTTTTCAGCAGAGGGCGGTCCCTTATTCAACTGGTAATAAGTGAAGTGCATACTGTTTGGTGTAATAATGTTTGGAAGAAAGTTTGTTAGATATCCTGCCTCCTCTGCATATCTTTGTCACATGTATTTGATAAGCATGTTAAAAATATTTTACATAGAATATTGGCTGATATATTGGATATCTGAATTTTCTTACTCCCTACTATGGTTATCGGCCCAAAAAATTCTGTATCGGTCAGGACAAAGTTTTTTTTACTTACTAGTTGAATAAATAAGAAATGTGTGAGAGAATCGCGATCTCAGTTCTCAGGGAAAAAATCATGATTCACATTTTAGCAAGATAATGCAGCCCTAATCAGCACATATCAGACAACATCAATTCCACCACATCTCCAATAGGTCAATATCAGTCGGTAACATCTGTAAACCAATATATGGCTCGGGCCCAACTCTCTTTACAATTTGCATTTGAGCAATGAATACAACAGTTAAGAAATTTGCATACCACATTCCCTCTAAAACGTTGCAGGAATAGTTACAAATGAGAACAAAATGGATGTAACGACAAGGCTGACTGCTCTCAAATGGCACTTTACTGATAATTCTAATGCAGATTATACAATTATACTAATTCAGTTTTCACAACTGTTTAATTCACATCATTGCAAAGGCACATTGTGATTTACCCAGAAACATTTCCTGCATTTCTTCCTCCATATTTTGACACAAGATCTTTCTAATGCACTGAATCTTATTTTACATATTATTTGCAGGAACTACTCTAACATACAAGAGCCGGAGGAGCAGCAGCAGGGACAGGCCTTATGCAGCAGAACAAGCTCTCACTCTCCGCTCTGACATGAGGACAGCATGAAAAGCTGTGTGACAGACTCTGATGGGGAAACAAAAAAAAGGACACTGCTGTTCTCCAAATGGCTCTTTGCATTCAGGGGGCTTTCTAGATACAAAACACTTTTTATGGCTTACAGCTGCTGATTTGAAAAAAACAGCTTAATCATTACCAAACTGTTATGCATGAAAGAAACCAACCTGAACAAGCCTGAGTCAACAACTATCTTCCCTGGAGATTCACCATTGTTATACTGCACTTCTAGCACAGCAGCACAGTCTTTCAAAGAGCCTGAATGTTTGTCTGATTCTATAAATATGTTCACCTTTCAGTTCACATCCGCAATGGCTGTGACGTCTGACATCCTTCTCCTTTGATCACTCACAAAATGAGGATACTTTGCTCTCAAACACAAGTTTCTTCTTTTGAAATAACTGACTCAGGCTCTGGCTCCTTGTGATTAAAACATCTCAGAGTTGGAATAAAAATTTAGGCTTTGGTACCATGAATATTAAGCAAGCCTGAATCCTTACAGCTCCACAACTTTGAACCTCGGGGTCGTTACAATGAATTCTTAAAAACAATTAAAAAAGGCACAAAATTAAATCAGTAGAGGCTAACAAACTGATATCGAGTGATATACATATGTGGTAAACATCAACTACAACAAATTAACTTGAATTCAGCAATGATACAGCAAACTGCCAATTAAAATCAGATTCCAACCAGCCATCTGCACAAGAAGCAGCACCACCTCCGCATCCTCAGGCAGACTGTCAATCATATCACATCATGTGTGATCTACGGGAAAAGTTTGTCCTTGTACAAAATTTAAAAAAGACATCTTTGGAGGATGTTTGCCACTATTTGTGCAACTAATCTACATGTATCAGCACTGACATTTGGCTAAAGATTTGCACATTGTCAAACAGTGTTACATACACAGTTGTTCTCTTTTGGAACTGAGTAGTATGAACATTATTATGCAGCATACAGGACATTTTACACTAACAATTTTTCATTTAGAAATAGAATCCGAGTGTTTTTATATATTATCAACAACGTTAAATAATTATTTATCTAGAGTACTAATTAGGGATTTGATTCCTTCATGAACTGTCTGAAATATCTGCAAAATCTGATGCTGCTAAAAATGAGTGCAGGTTTGACCTTCCAATATACCATTAAGTCTGATATAAACAACATCAAAAACACAATTCAAGAGGTGAGACAGTTGAGTTTTTGTTTTCCATACTGTAACCATAAAAGTAGGCTAGCTGAAAATATTTAAAGTTTCCTTAAAATCTAATATGCTTGCTGTTTATTAAGTCTCAGATAGAGCAGTGACACATCCATAGATGAGACTAAAGCTCTAAAAAACTGACCAAATAAGTTATACAGCAAACATACCATGACTTTGCGGCGTTGTTGAGCAGGTATAATTGATTCTTGTTTAACCTAGAAAAATAACTAGAAAACATCTGCAACAGGTACTACCTCAATCTGGCAGTTATACAGTATACAGCCCATCAATGATGGGCTTCTGGTTACCTTCTGGTAATATACACACCAAGTGGACAGAATGCAGAATCCAGGGTTGTACTGATTCGCAATCTAAATTATTAGAAAGAAAAAGCTCAGGAATGTTTACCAGAGAGCACGGGGAGCTTCCGTCTGATTCAAAACCTGTTGATTATTTAACGTTTTGTTACCACCACACATACACTAGGAAAGTGTTAAAATATAGGCTATAAGGTTTACACTCTGATAATGCGTGTTTCTGTTGTTTACTGCCAGTGGCTATTCAGAATAATCATGAGCTAACTGTAATCACTTTCAAACAGTGGTACGTAGTAAATGGTTGCCCTTTGTGTGGGCCATTATAAAACAACCATAACTAACGTAATGGATTGTTCACATTTAAAAAAAAAAAATCAGACAACATTTTGAGGAAAAGTCAAATATTCTGGTTATAGTCTTATAGTTTTTTGACTCCAAATTATTGATTTTGTACTCTTCTGTCTTCCCACAATTGATTCTTTACTTGCTGTTTCTGTATTATTGGTTTTGACCTTGGTGCCCTACATTTTGTGACCTTGCCCTGAAACAAACTTTATTCTACACCAGCAAGAATACTGATGTTATGTTTGATCCTGTCATCTCTTTTAATCAGCATATTAATCATCGCCTTCTTTTTTTTTACCTATGTAACATTCAGTCCACGCCTGATGCAGAGACCTGAATACATGCCTTTATTTTATTCAGACTGATTACTGGGAGGTTTTGTTGTCAGGCCTGCAGCTTATTTGTACTTGAAGCCATCAAATGGTTCATCCAAAACAAAACTAAAACATCTAAACACATGCAACCAATTTCAGCTTTGGCACTTTTCCTTTATCTTATCCACATAAAAAGATGATTTAATGGGGGATTAGATTATATGCAGAATACAGAGGTTCTGTTTGTCCCCAGAGTTAAAAAGTCTTTTCATATTGTTCCCATCTCCTCTGGAATACCCACCCTGCAGACATTCGTCTGTCTAATATTTTAGGTTAGTTGCCTATACTGTAACTACTACATCATCTAGAGATTAAGCCTTTCCTCCATCTGTGTGTGCGTCCTTCTGCGGTCTGTGTGAATGACGTGCTTGAGCTTTGCCAGGCGGGAGTCTGTGTGGTCTGTCCCATTTCAAGGTCTCCATGCTGGTGACAGGTTTTATGTGTTTGGTGGCACCTAGAAGTTACCTGACATTCTTTTTATAGGTTAATAACATATGTAGAATTTGGCCATGCAGATTGTCCAAACTGTAAGTTAACTTTGTTGGTCTATTCTGCACACATGACATCTACAGTATGACACGGAAAAGGATCTCGCTCCTGTTGCTCTTCTGGAGAGTTCTTTCATGCTTTCCCAATTCAATGGCCTCTTTAGGGAGTTTAACTCTAGGATCTAATGATGGAGGGAGTCATATGTTCCAGGGGATGTAAAGCCCCTGTGATATTGGCATAAATAAATAAATAAAATTGACATCAGTCAGCGCAAGGATGGCACACAGATGCATGCTGAGGACATCTGCAAAAAGTATTTTAGGTAGTACCTGAAGTGATGGGAACTGTTTTCTATCTTGATACTGTAACTGGGAACTAATCTGCTGCACTGGGATGTTTATTAGTGAGACCACCAGTAAGCAAGTTATTTGACCGCACGCGCTGTGGTGGTCGTGGTAGCATAGCAACAACAGCTAAGGAGCTCCAGCCTGAAAGGAAATCCCACAGAATGGTGTGAGCTTCAATTCAAAAGACTCCCAACTTCTTCTGCCCACCACCGCATGCTTTTCCCAGCGAGCCGGATGTTTCTGACGCCATTTTACCTCCCTTACAGTGTGGTTTCGGGCTCCTGTCTGAGCTGGTTCAATAAAACAAACGACACACGTTGGCTGTGAAGTTTCTAACTTTTACAACAGCTAAGTTCAGTTAGCTAACTAGCGTAGTTGAAGATGCGGAGTGGCGCCCCCTCTGGCTGACTGCTCGGTTTGTGGAGAAAAATACGTTCACTTTTCCTTTACATTCTTCTCATAAATTTATAATTTAATTGACAAATTACGTGCCTTTAGTGGGCAACGCAAAAACAGCCACCCACTTGCCCGTTAGAGGATGGACCGTCTGTTGGCATGACCTGTTAGCTAACAGTTATCATCTCGCAGACGTTTGGCAGTCGTTGTTAATAACGTGCTGCCGTTTCTCGTATCGGAAGCCGTAACCTAACTTAAGGAAAGGTTTAAGTTAAGGCCTCATTTAAGATGATGGATCAGGCTCAGCTGAAGGGTAACGGTAACCCGAGGGAGCGCACAGACTAATGCAGCAACGGCTGCATTTGCAACCCCTGTGATCTTCACCGAAATCAATCACAGCTGGTAATATTATCTCTGTGAAAATAAAAACCACCTCTCGCTCCTCTGGGTGAGAGTAAAACCAAGCAGCAAACTCACTCGTTATTACAGCAGATACCAGTGTTATTCCTCAAAAGGCGGCTAACGTTATTCAGTCATCGCGCTCAGTCCCCGTCTGCTCCTCCATTGCAGTCGGTCATGATGCAGCCTGTCTCGGATGATGTCCCGATGCTTTCTGGCTCTACTTTGCACGGCTGTGTTTTTCTACTTAAGGCCACTTCGCTGCTAACGTCAATGCTCGGCGTTACTCACCCCGTGTCTGGGCCATCGATGATGCTCTCTGCCTCTTCAGTGAAATACTTTTGGAGAGGAGACTCAGCTCCACGCCTTGTAGGCGGGACACGACGTAAATGTCACCGTCTGTGAATGAGGCAGGCCCTTCATCTCTCATCCGTACACACTCACACTGACATTTTCCTCAAATACACTTTGGTATTGTACGAGCGATGCGGCATCGCTGCTCCTGTATTTTACTAGGCAGGTGTAGTCGTTAACAATCAAGATATATTAGTGAGGCTGAATATATTAAAGAAACACTTTGTCTTTTTTTTTTTTTTTCAAATGTGACTGGTCTATCTCTCCCCCTCAGTGGTGTGTAGGTTGCCATTCAACCCTAAACCACCAATATCTATAAAATCTTATCAAATGATTTCAAATTTAATGAAATTCTCACATTCTTTCTAACATGAGAGAATGTGAGAATTTAATTACAATCAGAAATTGAAAGTGTTTTGCACCATTGAAGCCCAAACCAGCACAACCTAAAGCAGGATCACAGCAGGTCACAGGTCCCTCAGCTCCAGTAAAAGATCCAAATTAATATGGAGCACAGGTTTTTCAATAGCAGACGTCCTGATTAATTCAAGAATTACTTTAATAAGTTAGATGTTCAGAAGAACAATAGCAGTGGCAGAGTAGCTAATCTGCACGCTTCAAAAAAAGCTTTGTCCCTCAAAGCATTGAGGCACTCAAACTTTCACACTGTCATGTTATGTTGATATGTGTCTTTCTTCGTATCTGTCTATGTGTCAATGTATGTGCAAGCTGTGACAAATTTCCTCCCTGGAGACAATAATGTATTGTAGCTTTAAAAAAACAAAGATGGGCAAGGTTTTTTTTATTTGTGCTGGAGCTACACGGTGGAATAAACTCTTACAAGAAAAGATGCAGAATTCAAAAGCGTTTCAGAAAATGGTTGAACAAAAACTAGCATTTTCAAATAAGGCTCGCTATTCTAAATACATTAAATTTGTTGCTGTTTTTATTCAGAGCATTTTTCTTATTTTCCTCTTTTTATTGGCAAATGTGTGTAAGTGGACTCTTACACGCCCTCAACATGTTTCCATCTTGTAGTGACGAGGGTGGACCAAGGGAGCTTCAGTGACCACAATGAAAGAACATCTGGATTTCAGGTTACTCCTAAGAAAATATATTATATGATATATTTTTATTAGTATTTGAACTGTTAAACTAGAAGAGGCAGAGAATATCACTAAATGAAATGCAGAGTGTAAAAGATGTGACCCAAATGTTGGTCAGATTACGGCCTGGTTCATTGAGCTCAATACTTCATGATACATGAACATAAAAAGCTACTCTGTGATGGCAAGGTTGTTGTTTTTTTTTCATTAACTAGCTAGTGTGGACATGTGTTGCGGATATCTGTATGCATCTGTAACTACACCTGAAACAGCCATGAAAGCTTTTCTCCTACAATCAAAATTCTTAGTAGTCAAAATGGTAATTAAAGGCATCAACAATAATATTCTTATTAGCAGAACCTGTATTTCAAGATATGTACTGTACTTGTAGTGCTGCATCGTGCTACCACTGGCTAATGGTTATTTGTTGCATGATACATAATTTCATGGCTCTATCGGCCTGTGACATAATTAAACCTGCTGCCTTTATTAACATGCAAAGAAAAACTGCAGCTGTTGTAATTATCATCCGATAGTTCCTCATGGGAATAACGATCATTCTCTCATTAAGTGGAGGCTAAACTATTGGCTTGTGTAAAAATGTTGCCAAACAAATTTATTCATAATTGAACACTTATCTCTTTGACCCAAAGCAGCCTCTTTCCCCCCAACATTTTTATATGGCTGTGGATCAACCTCTCCTGAATAGGGTCAACAAATGGCTTTATACCCGACAGACTGCAATTAAAATACCACTGCATTCACAGCACAATACATTTTTTATTGGGCACAGAAACCATGTGTACAAGAAAAATATCCACAGCCTCAAGTGAGTATGTAACACTGGCTCACCTCGTGGGATGGCTGCTGGTGAAATTCCAGGGGGGCAAGCAGACAACCGCACTTAAACTCACTGAGGAAACAACTTGTTTGAAAACCAAACAGCAGCTGAATGTATTAAGCTCCACATAACATTTCATGCATGACATCAAAAATAGTATTTCTGACATAATAGTTTCATCAACAAACACAGACATACCCGATCTCAAATGTTTGACAGGCACAACATTGAGCTCAACTGCTGCTCTGGAAAGTTTAAAATCAGAGTCAGATTACATTGGGTTTACATTTAAAATCATCACCTTTTATCAAGACCTTATGGATGCTTTTCAGTCCACAACACATTCTGCAGTTTATCCATAACCCCAGGACATTCACCAATAAAAAAAAGTTTAGAGTATTTCTGAACTATTAGCTCTTTTACAGATTTCAGACCATTCAGATATTTCCCTTTGCAAACTGTGAGATACCACAGCACTTCCTGCATTCATACAAAAACAAAATTATCTGACAAAGCCTCAGAAATTCAGGAAAGGCTGAGGGTGACAAAATACCATGTGACATTATTTTGATGGTGGTTTACTGACATGTACACCCCACTGCATCAGAGACACACAGGCAAAATGACATCAACAGAAAACAATCACAGCTGTTCAAGGTTGTAACACGAGGCCATACATGAGTTTCAACAACGCAGATGTTCCTGGAGTGATATTAGAATTTTTTTTAAAAAACAAAAAATATCATTGCATTGCGGCAAAGAGCACACCAACACTACAGACTCATTTTTGTCGCTCTGCTTTAACACATTTCAGCAAAGACAAAATGCGGCACAGCAAACAAGCCTGAAGTGATAAAGTCTGCAAAACAATGCTGAAAGGTTAAGACAAAAAAAGCATGTTCAAAACTGAAAAATTGGCAGTAAACTGAAGACTTCTTAGAGGTAGGAAGTGGGCATGGAATAGTAGCCACGATTCATCCTTCACACATTAAAATCTGTTAAAGCACAACATCATTATGAGGCCAAATGACTACTTCCTATAGAAGCACAACAAAGTATTTTAACACCTTTATTAAAAACAACAATCCAGCAGCTATATTGCACTGGTGCACTGCTCTGTGGGCAGTTAATAATTGATTACTGGACTTCTTATGATCAAAGACACCATGTCTCAAAGAATCAGATGTAAATCAAGCAGGTCCATAGATATTAACTATTATTAACCATAACTTCTTGTTATCAAGTTTTAAATTAATGCAGACAAATCAAATCCAAACCTGGAGGTGGAGCTGGCTTAAGTGAAATTTGTCTTGAATTTAGTTTATTGAATATGATGACAGCATCTGTAGATTATTAAATGTGCAAGTAAGAACATTTTTTACAGTCATTTACAGTATTGTAAAGGTGCAACACTTTCATTTATATGGAATCAATGACCAAATGGGGAAGGCAGGTGCTTCTACGTAACCCTTGTTCTAAATCTCGACAGCTTCTCTGATTGTTTTCAGAATACCAGTGCAGACAGAGTGTAAGGTTGTAATATACCCAATTTTACATGGACCACATTCCTGCTTGTTAAAACAGTGAGCTACATTTGCATCTGTGATGAAAAATTTGAGTGCAGCTGCAATTTTATGCCGCCGAGGGATGCAGGAGGTTGATTATATTAATTCATAACAAGTGTCTGAGAGCTATGATGTTTTCAGCATCTAGCGTATAATGAGCCTCATTAATATTATGCCACAATTCAGATGTTAATACGAGTGTGAAGACGTGTGACACCAAATCATTACAATACATAATGACCAAGGTGCAATAACACAGACGTGGAGAGCAGCTCACACTGAGATGCTTCATACAAGATGAAATTTGCAATTCAGTTGAGGTCACAAGTTACAGGCTCAGAGGAAACACTGCGCAGTTACCAAAGCATTCCCCATCTGTGTCCAGTTATAGACCCACAACCACCACGCGGGCTGTTATGTGTCAACACCAGTTATTTGGAATTGCCAAATGTTCTTGAAAATAAAACTGCAAGAATTCTGAGTGCTGACATCCAATGAGCGTCTTTGACACTACAAGCATTTACTCATGGTTACATGTGATTATAAGAGAATTCAAGTTTGTCAGAAGGTCTCATAAGGACTGAAGGACTTCAATTAAAGTAGAATAATCCAGCATGAGGGTCAGAAAAGACAAACATTTAAGCATAAAGTTACAACAAATTCCCCTCATCTCCCTCCAGTACATCAATAACTGCGACCAGCAGCTCTATACTGTAGGTTGCACAATGAGTGAGTCAGTCCACAAAAATTCCCCCCAGTTTGGTGGCCAGTTTTCACCCTAGGAGGTTGAAATTTGTCATGGAGGTCAACTATTTGTTTGTCTGAAGGTGTTTGTTTGTGTTCTTGCCAATTGGCCAAAAGGGGGCATGGCAATGGGAGCGGCTCATTGCAAAAAGGCGCATAACTTCCAAATGGATTCACAGATTTGCACAAGATTTACTGCAAAGGTTGGTCATGAGCCAAAGGACAGCTGATGAGCTGTTCAGGCCAACTGGCAAAAAAGGGGGCGTGGCAGTGGAAGTGGCCTGTAAAAAAAGGCGCATAACTTCTACACAGATTCATGTTACATGGCCAAACTTTGTAAAAACACACACATACACTCACACTCATACACTCACACTCATACACTCACACTCACACTCTCACACACACACACACACACACACACACACACACACATATTCACAGGTCATGGTTTGCCAAGCCCCCTTCCATAAATCATCAGCTGTCTGTTGTAAACGGCTGGTCGCAGCTATTGCAAATTCATGCTTGTTAGAATTTAAATTTTATTGTTGAAGTGGCGTATTTTTGTTAGGCTTTTCCAGCTGTGAGGCAATAAAGAAATTCTGCCAAAAATTGTAACAGGTTGCAACATAAATAAACAATACAAGAGGAGTTCATTACTTTAAAAAAAGATGTTGAGGATGTGTTTAAAAGAATAGTCAGTCTGTTACTGTGTATTACTGAAGACTTTGCAAGATATGTTTGAATGGGAGTTGCAGACAGGTTTTCAGCTCTCGAGGTGGGAGGTCAGACAAAAGTACAACCATATCAACAAATCAAACTGTGCTTCAGCAGTTCATGGATTTTAATTTTAAAAAAAGAAAACAAAACAAAATATGGTAATATATATTTTAAGGGGAAAAAAGGCTTTAAGTCTGTTTGTTTCAATGACAACAATATGAATCAATGCATGTATTTGTGATAATTAATTCTAATTTAACTTATAAGGCATTCTGTTGTAACATTTTCTGGTCCCCTTGTCTATCTGTACATTTCTTTAATAATATGTATAAAAAGAAATAATAACATTTATGTTCTATGTCCCAACTCAACACATTTAATTATTTTCATGTAAAATTTACATATCCACATGGATCTTGATCAATTGGAGCCAATTCATTACAGGGGTTATGAGTTCTCTAGATTTAATTCACCCAGTATCTATTCCAACACAAATGCTTTTCTAAACATTAAAAAAAAGTCATGTTCAAAAGATCCAGGGGCAGAACAAATCTATCTGATTGAACACAGAAAATAATGCCAGTAGTGTTAGTCGATCATACTGTATCTACAAGGATTTATTATTTACAATGTTAGAATTTATCTTTCATGCAGATTTTTTTATTTGGTGAATTTAAAACCAGTATCTTTAAAATCTTCTTACAGTATGAACACTGGAACATTCACCATTATATTTGGGCGAGTTATGACCATATCTACACTGAGTTGTGTGTATTTCTTTTGATGAAGGTAATCTGCAATACAATAAATGACTGCAAGTCAATATAGTTGCCCATTTGAGAAAAAATTAATTTAGTAATGAGATCAATTTAACGCTGGGCTTCACTTGTTGTTTCTCAGGTTTATAATAAATATATTTTGAATGGATTGACAGGAATGTAGCTAACACAGCTCTATCCCCGAAAGTGCCAGTGAGATGAACGGAAAGAAAAAAAATGGAGGGGAAAAGGCCAGAGTGGGGAAAAGGTGAGGAGATGTGTGGTTGCGAGATCACTACCAGTCTGCATTATCCCAGGTTTCCTCAGCAGGTTTCGTGGGACTCTTCTTCGTCTTACCATCTGCGTTGTCCCAGTTGTTGTCCCAGGCCTCCCAGCTTTCCTCTGTGCTGTGTTTGTTGTTGGATGCTGCTTCAGAGCCCCAATTGTCCCAACTGTCAGAGCTCTTCTTTGCAGAATTATCTGCGATGGTCCAGCTGTCACTGCTGGGAGATTTCTTGGCTTTTAAGGAGCTGTTGCTGCCAAAGGTTTCCCAGAAGTCCTTTGAGACAGGCTGGCTTGAACTGCCTTGATATCCCTCTGTTGCATCCATGTTCTGGTAACTCTCTCCAGCGGAACTTAACAGAGTCAAAACATAAAGAAATGCTTGAACAGTTCATGTTGCACAACATTAAATCACACAGTACAAAAGACTTTGTGTGGTGGAATTTAAATTTGTATGAAGCTGTTATTGTTACCCGTCTTCTGATTTTCCAGAGAAGAGATTAGTCAGTTTTGCACCAGCTCCCTGAACCTAAAGAACAGAAAAAGCTTGAGTTGACAACATTTTTCTGCAACATCAAACACTAAACATGGTGTTGTACTTCATCATAAAAGGTTGTAGAAGTAAAAACTGAAGGAATTTAAATACTACCAACAACCAATGACAGCTGTCTACACAATAACTAAAAATATTTGCAGCATTTTTAATTTTAGCAACAGTCATAGAAGCATTACTAATAAATCTGCACTCATGTTTTTCGAACCATTAACATCCCAAAGGTTGACTACTGAGTACTCACCACCAGATTTAGAATGGCAGCAAGAAAAACAAGAAGTTACATTTTATTAATATCATTCAAACATCCATCATCACAGCAAAACCAGTCTCCTCTGAGGGTTATAATGTCTTTGCTCCTCGCTCAGGAGACTGGGTTTGCAGCTTTACAGCGTGGCAGACGTCTGCCCATCCTACCTTGTTAGCCAGCCCAGTCATGCTGACAGCCATTTCATCTAGCAATTTGCCATCTTTCACCTAGATGGGCCAAATCATTATTAAAAACTAATAAAAACCGCAATCTTAATCCACATACATTTGTCAAACAGAACATGTAGCAGGCAACGCTTTGTCACTGATTGTGCGAAAAGTGATGTGTTTTTGTTAAGGGAACTGATAATCACCTATGACATTATTAGGTTGAGCCTAACAAAATGATTATTGTTCTTAGGAGAAAGTAACATTAAAATAAAGCAGTTTCAACCATTTTGCAGGACAGCAAGTTTGTTACAAAGCACATTTTATAGATACTGAAATCACCAATGCCATCTGTACATTAGAGGACAAAAGCATCAATCAAACCTAGACTGTAAACCACCACAGCTGGGTCAGAGACTTTCAAACTCTTATTTATCTTTCTGTATTTCAATTTATGAATGTCTGCAAGTTTAGTTATCAGGATTTTCCTGGCCTTTTGAAAAGACACATCAAGGAGCCCCTAACATAACAATAAGAGAGAGAGCAGTTATGTGAAAGCGTTTATGTGGAAACACTCACCACAACCTTGAGGATTCGCTTCATACGTGCTGCCAAAAGCGAAGCTTGTTTACATGCAAAAGCTCAAACGCACTAAATCTGCAAAGCCAGTGAGCAATTAAATGTCTGCTGAAGAGCTCCAAGTTGTGTCATTTCATGATTACAGAATTTAGAGATAGACATGAGGTTTATGGCCCAATTTCACCCTTTTCCAAGGAGCAGCAGAAGGAAACAGGTCTGATAGAGGCAAATTCTAGCTTGTTTACAAAATTTAATAATAAAATATGTTGGAAGCATAAGGACCAAGACTGTGGTATTTTATCTTAGCCATAGAACAACGAAGCTTGGCTTAAGATTTTAAACAAAAGAAGAGATATTGATTTCATTTGCATTGCCTAATCAAAATGTGAATTTACATTTTGTTAAGATCTTTTAACTAAGTTTAGATTTTCATATTTGTGAAAGAGGGGTTGGCCCAGCTTTAAAGGGGAATTGGATTTTGGTTTGGATGTCAGCCTAAACTTAGTGCAGAAATGGCTCCTGCAGCTGACATCCAAACCTACTTTATTTGCTAAAAGCAGAACATCTTCGTAACAAATTACAATGAATTACCAATATGATCATTTAAAACACTACAGTAAACACCGAATATCTTCAAAATGAGACATGATATATGACAAACAGACTTTGGCTCCTAAAAATACACAAATGTACTTTTTTAAGCCTGACTCACACCCCTTCTCAAACAAACAGTTCACAGGTGTATGAGCCTGACTGATTCACGGACTTGGAGAAACAAAGGTATGATTTCTATTTTTTGCATCCCTGAAACCACAGCTTTTGTCGTTTAATGTAAGCTGGCACAAAGCAGACAAACCGGCACAGACAAGCAGTGTCGAAAATAGCACATTCACATCTGAAGCTGTTTTTTGTTTCTTTTCTAAAGCACTCTATCCCACCACCAAGTCAACAACTTCAAACATCAATGTTACCTTTTCATGGGTAGGTTTGATAACATTCTCATTTATTGTCTGTCCTAACTCTGTGGCCTAGTTGGAAGTCAGAGGGGAGAATTCACTTGAATGAAACACAGTTTAACATTCACGGTAAAGCAAGACACTGAGCTGCTTGTTCTGCAGTTGCATCAAGTGACTGATCATTCCCATTCACCATGACACTGAACAGGCACTAGAGGGTGTAATGGTTCAAATAAACTTGCATAATCTGTAAAACACATCATGGTTGCTTTATTACGCTGCCTCTTAAATTATGCATAGTAATGTGTCACAATAAATATATCTCTTTCTTCTTCGGGATTGTTTTCTTCTTAAATTATTCATAGAAATTAAAATCGCTGAGCATCAAATAATCTATTAAATTGTGATCATGAATGAACTTCAAGCGAGTGTTCTGAAAGGTTTTATTTTTTTATAACGTACCATCACACCTCTGCAGTGCTGTAAGCGGTCAATACAAGCACCATCATGCATAAATGGATAACCTTTTATCGATGGGCGTGAATGAGAACAACATTTCCAAAGGCAATCAACATTACATTTATTGACTGGTTATCCATAAACTCACATTACAGGTACAAAGACAGACACGATGCCTTGTGTTAGAACATTCAAGCAGAAGCATGTGGAAATGATATTCACCATTTTGCTGTTTAACTATGCAAAAATGGGAAAAAAACTAGCAAGCTGATGAAAATAAACAAAATGTTTATCAGAGTATGGATCTTAAAATAAAAACACATGATGCAGACAAAAGCGTCATGCACCTATGATTTGCTTTTACCGGTTCAGGGGGCGCTTTATAGCCCTTTAACTATGTCCAGAGAAGGCAAAATATGTTAAAGTAGTAACACAGTTAATACAGCTTGAAAGGTTAAAATGTATGTTATTAGATTTACCAAGGAAATGTACAATATTTTTTTAAAACCCTACTAATTCGCTAAATTAAGACGGTACTACTCAACAGAACAACAAAGACAGAAGACAGCATCAGTCATGTTTAGTTCTGATTGACAGAATCCTAACCATGATTATATTAGTCTTACCTTTAAGGTCGCCTGGTTTGCCAGTTTAGCTGTCTGTATGAGGGAAAAAGATTTTTTTTTTTTTTAAATTACCTTTCTTGTTATTTTTAATGCAGAAATTCTGACTTAATTTCAGTGCTGTAGAAATACAACGTTTTTGTGCTTGAAAAAAACCCCAAAAAACTCACGTTATCTTTAGCAATAGAGGCAAACTTGCTGGCTCCAACAGTGAAACTGCTCCAACCCTGTTGGATTTAAAAAACTGTCTCAAAGCGAAGAAAAACACAACAAGAAGTGCAACTCTGCCAAAAGAACAATAGTGTGACATACTGAGTAAATAGAAGACATGGCATTGTTGATGAAGTCATCTTCTTTCTTCTCTGGGGTCACTGTGTTGCCAAAGCCAACATACCGGTTTTCTTGATTGCCACTGTAACCCCCTCCACTAAAGATCATTTAAACATTTAATTTATAGAAAATAACAGAAGGGTAAATAAACAACAAATAGGAAGTTAAAGAGTGTAAGGCTCTTACCTCTGATATGAGTTAACGTCATCACTCAACCAGTCTTCAAAAGCTTTGTCGCTAGATTTGGCCGAGTTTTGTCCAGATCCTGCAGAGCTACATGGAAACATGAATTCACTGCATTAATGTCTGTCCTGTAAGTCGCTTTACACACAGCCTGTTCAACATTTTTAAACGCTTACCGATGAGAAGACGAAAGGCTGGCCTTGGGTTGAGGAGACGTCCAGTTTCTGGCCGGGGATGTCTCAATGGACCACTCCTTCCCCTCTGCTAAAGTTGCCACCTGTCATAGTGTAGAGGGTCAAAGAGTAAGATGAACAACAAACACCTTCACAAGCAAGAGATCTCACAGAAGTTTCCATCAAAACAGGACTATTATGTCAACAGCTTTCATTTGAAATATGCCTAAAGTTTAACCTCTATGAATGGAGAAATGGATTTTGGCTGACAAAACCTTAAAATGTAAAACTCCCTAACTGAGATCATAGGGAATTTAGCCCTATGAGTGAAACGTGTTGAAAATTAACACAGTTATGGCTCTTATTCTGCAAAAAGTTACACATCTTTCATCATAGAAAATTAGGTATTCACTTCACTCTACCTTGTCTCTAAAGAGTGCAGCAGCTTTGCTGTTGTATTTCTCCTGTAAAGTCCAGGTGGGATCATAATCATCTTGGACTTCAAGAAACAGGCGGAATTTTCCATTTCCTCCTGCTTTCATCTTCTCAAGCTCGATGTCTTTCCACTTGTCCATGGTGACAGAGCGCACAAAACTGCAAAAAGGTCAGACAAGAGAAATTAATTATTATCAAGCTGTGCTGTTACAACGTTAGTAATTAAAAGGTATACAGTTACTCATTTGGACTGTTAAGCTGTTGGGCAGAGAAGCTGTTGAAATAATGGAACAAAATCACCAAAGGATTGAAAACAACTTGGTTCTAAGGATACCTTTGACATTTATGTGCTGAACTGTTGGAAGTTAAACTAAACGCTTGATGCAATCCTTTAGAGAATTTTTTTTTTCATGGTTTGTTGAATAAAACTTCAACTTCAATGAACATGCAAGTATCAGTGAAATCATCTGATTAGCCGCGTGAGCTTAATTGATGCAATTCAATAAGTAATAACCCTCAACACCATAACTCAGTCACGCCTGTACTTACCTGAGATGCACTCCAAGGCCCCTGTGCTTTCCAGAGCACTCGAGGCAAATCCAGATCCCATAAGTCACACTAACCCACTGAGGGTTAAACGCCCCACACTCAAAACATAGCTGGGGGGAAAACAAAAAACCCATACTGATTAAAACTACAAGGATGAATTTTCAGACCACTGTTCATTGTGGATGATATGGATTATGGATGGATGAATTAGATAACCAGATAAACTAGATTAACTAAGTAAAAAAAAGTAGTAAACAAAAAACACTTCTCTTAAGCCAGTTAGTGCAGCAAAAAGTCTTTGAAAAGTTGGATGTGAAGGGACTACACAGGGTTTGTGTCATTTATGAGTAGCCCCTAAATACAACATGCAGAGTGCAGCCAGTCAGTCAACAGAACATGCAGCTTGCAGACAAAAAGGAAGTCTGGTTTAGGAGGAAATCTGTTTTTGGTAGTTTCGTCCTTTATGGGACAGGACTGGCAGTTAACAATGGTTTTTACATGTTAGTCTGTGTTATGTTGGGGCAGGGGGTGGGTAGGTTGCAGTTCTCACAGACACGACTGCAACTTCAGACTGTGGACATTTGCATCGCAGCTTTGGCTTCAGAATTGTTACAACCTGTTATTTACAAAACACTTTTATTTTTAGACGGGGAGACATTATTTTCTATCTGTCCAACTGTTTTTGCCAAAGATGCGGGCCAACAAGATGTTTGCTGGCAGGACAATTTTTTTACCTACAATAACTCCCACCATTTGTCTGAACAAGGATGAAAGCAGGGAAAATCTGTGAAGCACTGTGGGAAGGTGCCATATTACAAGCCTTCTAAGCACCTGCTGCCTGCTATGAGAACAATAAGGTTATCATGAGGTGACACTATTGGACTAAGACATAAATGTAAGCCACAAAAAAAGTAGCTATGGGTACTTACATTATTCTCATCTTGAGTCCTCACTTCCTTTAGAACTCTTCTGGTCCTTGGACTCGCCATGTTGACCCACTCTGAAAGAGAATTTCAGAGGCTCTTATTAAGAACAATATTCAGTCATCAAAGTTAATTTATTGAACAAGCTACTTCATAAATCACAGCCTACATCTGAAGACAGTTGTGTATAAGAGTATTATTTTCCATGCTGAAATCCTGTATTTCTATTGGACGATCTCCTGAAAAGAAAATCCAACATAAAATAGAAGTGGCATTGTTTTTTTTCTTAATTGTATGTAATGGAAGTCAGTTTTAATTTGTGGATTTGTGAAGGTGGATGATAGCAGATGATAGCAGCAAAATTTTTTTACAGGAAGTCAGCTAAATATTTATCAGATCGTAAGATTCGGCCGATGAATATAACAAACTTTTGCAGTTCACAAATAATTGTTATTTACTACTGTGTACTATTATTTAATGTGAGTAAGGCTTCCTGAAACTAATGATTTTTTGTATTTAAGTTAATCTTTAGATTATATGTGATTACTACTACAAATGATATAATGACATTTAACAAAGAAAAATATCATACCTTCACATATATAAGAGGCAGGACCTAGTAAATGTTTGGCATTTTGCCCAGTAAATTTCTTAAAAGAATAAATTGATGATTTAAACTTTTAATTATCTAATTTTCTGTTGCTAATTTATTAACTAACTAATTTCTACTTCAGTAGTTGCTTTCCTCTTTAATTTAGGATTTATTATTTAACATGAAAATTACAGGCCACCAATCATATTACATTCAGGAATAAAGACATTTCCTGCAGCCACCTCAATCTCACTGAGGTTATGCCGCAGTAAGTCAAAAGCAAGTTGGACAGACCTCTAACCAGCATCGCTGTGCAGTGATCACCAATGATTGTTACTGCAAAAGGCTCCTGACCTCAACAAGCTTGGTGATAAATGAAGCAGTGACCAGAACACTGTGACGGCATTGGTGGTGATCTGGGTACACATTCACAATGATCCCTACCTTTATTTTCATTTGAAACATGGATCTTGGTCATGGCACACGAAGTAAGAAAAGCCAAATGTATCAGCCTGATCCATCGTATTCCACCGTGCATAAGACTTATTGTATGTGTTTTTCATCAACACATCAGTGCGTCACGCTGTAACACTGTGCAACATGTTCCTTGAATACAAATAAAACAAAACCCTAACCCACATACACTGTCCCGTGCATGGTTGCAAAAAATCCCTAACAAATGCATTATATACTCCTGTTTAAACAATAATGACTGGAAACTACAAGCTGTTTTAGGGAGGGGCTAATCACTGAATTACAACAAGTCACAGCAAATCTTCTTTATTAAGATTGATTCTCAGACAGGTGAGATGTTTCCACCTAGAGGCCTTTTTTCCCTAATCTGTATTTGTGCAGGTGAATTTAACGGAAATCATTAGCAAAGAAGACTCTCGGCTGACTGGTAAGTTTGTTTCTTTGAACTATGGGTCAGTTATTTAAGCAAAACAGAAGAATCAGGGTTTCCACTTAACCAACCATAGGTCTTATTTTGGAGTAAATTGATACATTTTAAAGGATAACACTTAACAAAAAAACACTCACCCTCTAAATGGAAATTTTTATTTGTCATCAGCAGCAATGATGCTGCTAATTAGATTTTGTAATCTCTCGTTTTATTTTGCCAATATTTTCGAGGTAAGGCCTTAAACACATATGCCTTTAATGAGAAGATCTGATCATTATTCACTATCACAAATTTCTATGGGCTCATGGTGACTTCTTTTTCATACGATTTACGTTAAAGTTAAAACATTTAAGGTTACAGCTTTCCACACGAACTGCTGTCGTGTCAAGGCTTCTCGACCCGATACAAACCAGATTTCATTCATTGGGTTCCGTGCAGCTATATTTCAGGAAACACGTGACGTCTCTTTAATTGTGATAATTAATGCTTTTGCTTTATTTAATTAGTAGAAGCTTACTTTCAAATAAACACCTCACCAGACTGTTTAAATTTTAGAGAGCTGACACAGTGACTGGCTAACAATGCTAACGTTATCGTTAGCCGTAGACCAAGCTAAATGATCCATTACCTGTCTGTGATGGATAGACAACGAAGAGGCAGTTTTCAGAGAGTCTGCTGGCTCCGCCGAGAAACTTTACGAAGGCCTTTCTTCCGTGGCGGAGGCACAGCGAACATATAACAATGTCACAGACTGTGAAAGGCCGACAGAAGTGTATTATAACGATCGACTGCTGGTGTTAACACCGGTAGCCATGTTCCTGTTTGCATACGTTGGCAGTGCAATGCATTATGGGAGTCAGTTCTGCACTTGCTGGTCTTTATTCTTCTTCTCTGTTTCCTGTTTTCTGTTTTCTGTGATTTGTCTCTGCTGCCTCCTCTGCTTCGGACTGGGAACACAAACGTGAACTGGACTGTGACGTGTTTCCGTAAAGGTAGGCTACAAATGCCATAGTGCAACACTTCTTCAGTGCAATTACAAAGCCGTCTTTCATGCTTTGCTAGCACTTGAATATTGGCATTTAGGTAATTGATGGGCTGCATACAAGAAATATCAACTAAGGCTTTTTGTTTCACCTTTTCTATAAGCCCAGTCATAACAATATTGCAACACTTATTACCAGCGGTTAAGAGTCTCTGACTCAGGACCCACATTGCTGCATGTCACATTTTCTGTCACATTCTAGCTTCTACTGTCAAACACCACCCAACAAAGGCAAAAAAAAGCAGCCAAATTTATTATTTAAATTATTTGGTCCATCAAAATATTATTGTAGCACACTATGATGAGCTCATTTCATTAAATACCAATATTCTGTATTTCTCCACTGTTTTTTTGACAACTTATTTTGTACATTTTACTCTTGGGAATAAATAGGCTACCTCTGGTGTCGAAATTAACTCTCTAGTTAGCAAATCACCTATAAATTAGGGCCTGACTGATATGGAATTTTTGGGGCCGATGCCGATACCGATGTAGGGGGTAATAAATTTGGTGGATATTCTAAACAAAATATTTTGAATGTGGTTATAAAGTACGTGTGCCAAAGATACGTAATGGAGGCAGGATATCTAACAAACATTGTTCCTGCATCTTATTTTAAATAAAAGTTCATAAAACAAAAGTATAACCTGAGAAAATTGGACAAAGGTGAATAAAACCGAAATTCAATAAGTGCATAGGGGCACATCATTTGCTGTTCAGCCTTCAATTTGCTTTTGAAGTGTCAACTGAAGTCCAGCCTTTATTGTACAGTATCTTTATAAATGTTGTGCTTAAGCTAAATCCTTATCTTGAAATCTAAATATCTCTGATATTTCACATTAGTCAGGACGGTGATGAGAGACAGGAGGGGAAGAGAGAAGGTCATTTTGACGCACCTGAAGGATTAAAGTACAGTCTGCTCCAAAGGTGCTGCAGTGTTCAATAGCCATGTCCTGTATGCTCTTTACCCAATACCATTAGAGGCTCTTATCTGATAAAATAGACCTAGAGGTATAAAAGAGGTGTTGCTGCAGCTGGGAAAGACACAGCGAGTTGTGCATCATCATGACTACGTCTACAAGTTTGAGAGTGCGTCTGCCAGCCTTTGTGCTGGTGTTGGAGGTGGTTATGATAGCTCTTTATGCCGTCTTTGTCACTTACGACGACAATGCCAACGCAAAGCTGCAAAACAATCAGACCAACCCAATGGACAACTCCCTGTATCGTGACTATCCCTTCTTCGCCGACGTGCAGGTGATGATCTTCCTGGGTTTCGGCTGCCTGCTGGCCTTCTTCAGATTCTACGGCTTCAGTGGCATGGCCTTCAACTTTCTTACAGCTGCATTCACGATCCAGTGGGCCATCCTGATTCAAGGTTTCTTCCAGTTTTACTATGATGGTAAAATTCACCTGGGGGTGATCAACCTGCTGAATGCAGAGTTTGCCTGCGCTGTGGTGCTCATCTCTTTCGGAGCTATCCTTGGCAAGACCGGTCCTATTCAGCTCCTGGTCATGGCCTTGCTAGAGATCCCCTTCTTTGCTGTGACCGAGTGGGCTGTATTGAAATACATCAGGATCAACGATGCAGGTGGTTCTATTCTAATTCACCTTTTTGCCTGCTACTTTGGTCTAGGGGTGACATTTGTGCTGTACCGGCCGAGCCTGAATAAGGGCCATGCCAAAGAGACCACTAGTTATGTTTCTGACATCCTCTGTCTGATGGGAACCCTGTTCCTCTGGGTGTTCTGGCCATCATTCAACTCTGCTCTGACCTTAAAGGGTGACGATCAACACAGAGCAATCCTCCACACTTTCATAGGTCTGAGCTCATCCACAATCACTGCCTTCGCACTCTCTGCAGTATTCAATAAGAGAGGTAAACTCACAATGGCTGATATTCAGAATGTGACTCTGGCGGGCGGAGTGACTGTCGGGGCTTCTGTGGACATGATGATTTCCCCCGTAGCTGCATACGTCCTGGGCATCATGGGCTGCACCGCCTGTTTCTTTGGCTACAGGTACCTGACCCCCTTTTTGGCCCAAAAAATGAGGATCCAAGACCAGTGTGGTATTCACAACCTCCACGGGCTCACTGGCCTCATATCATCCACAGCAGGGATCTGCGCCATCCTCCTAGCCACTGAGGAAACCTACGGGCCCAGCATGTACCAGATCTTCTCCCACCGTGCTCCTCCTGAGGGAGATCCAAAGCTCCTGGAACTGCAGATGCTGGTTCCCGGTCTGAAGCCAGGCTTGGGTCGCAGTGCAAAGGAACAAGCTCTCTACCAGGTGGCAGCTATCTTCTCCACCATTGCAGCATCCACAGTTGGCGGGCTGATCACCGGTGTTATCATGAATCTGCCCTTCATGGCATCCCCAACTGACGAGGACTGTTACGATGATGAGCTTTTCTTTGACATGCCCTCTGACTTTGACAGCAAACAACAGCTCAAGGACCGCTTGAGCGTTGATGAAAAAGTGCAAATGAGCACTAAAAAATCAGAAGTCTAAGCAGTCACACAGAAGCCATCTTTGTGTGTCATTCCATATTTAAATCATTGTCATTACAACTGTTTTAAAATGCAGCTATTTTTCACACTGTTTTTCTAGTGTCACAGATCTATGAATGATTTTCATGCCTGTTGACAAATAAAGTGTATTTGGGATTTGAGCTGAAGGATACTTGATAAAAAGCTGTTTTGTGCTGCAGCTGAAGTTCTGTGTGTAAAAAAGCAAAAGTTTAGAATATGACTTTAGTCATAAATAACAAAGATACCCAATTATAGCTATGTTGTGAATTTATATTGTATTTTATGAATTTGAAATAAATTCTTTAAATATGGTGATGTATTTTTATTGTTATTATTTATTGTTGTTTTTTTAATTAGTTAATTTGTCAGGGACAATACATGTAAGCATTGTTAAATCGAATTTAAGCGCAACCAATGCAGTGCATGTAGGACTTCTAGCCACGGCTACTTTGCATCCTCTGTCCCTGGTTAGGCTTTTAGAAAATGACACATGATACAACATTGCTAAACAGGCATAAAAATTTACAATTAAAACAAACATAGACAGGCAGCCACATGCATGAAAAAAACCCAACTATCAATAATGCAGACATAGACAAGCAGCCCCATATACATGTAAACTCACAGCAAAGCAGGCATAGACAGGCACCCAGATACAAGCCCAGAAACTAAAGGACAAGCAGAAAGATGATAATGACTAAGAATAAGAGTTGAGAACAATAATTGAAATAACGACAAACAAAATGAAAAGAAAAGTAAATTATGCTATGCAAAATAAAATATAAAAGTTATTGTTCTCACATTTGCCTTTGTTTATACCATCATTTTGCCCTGGTATTGAAAGCTTTGTAATCTGTTAACATTATTTATCATGTGTCTTAGCACATGTTTTTCAGTGATCTTATATATTGATCTAAGAAAGCCTTCAGCTTCCTTCATTTTTTGGAAAACCTCAGTGCTTTGTACCTCCTCAGAATAGAATAGAACTTCATTTGCCACACAATTAGTGTGGTATTTGTTTTCAGTTCGTCAATGTAAGGTTAAGGCGCATTAAATACATAAATGACATAGACATAGTGCAAAAACAACTCAACTTAAGGAGTCTCAGCACATACAAGTGTTGCTATGAACTGGTCAGCATTGTCCATGGGATAGGCTGTTAAAAAGCCATTAGCTAATGTACATTTGATATGTTCTGTATTTAATTCCAGGGCTGGACATTTGGTGTCACTTGATTGAATTAGAGCTGAAATGTGGAATCAGATTATCTTCTTTTAAATTGAAATGTGCTGAGTAATTTGCATTTGATCATCTGGAATAAATAAGGAGTGAAAGACATTTCCCCTGATGTCAGTTCATCTTCATGGTTAAATTTAGTTTACCTGGCACTGGGAACTAACTCATCAACTTCATTCCCTTAATTTACAAAATCATTTCTAAGCATCATCACTGAGGTTTAAATGTAATATCTATAATATATACTTGTAGGAATGTATAGGCCAAGATGTGAAAAGTGCATTTAAACACATGAATAAAAACATCCATGCACTGTAATCTGTTTTTAGATTAAAGAAAAATCTCCTGTATGCTACAAAAGGACATTCTGTTTCAACAGCTGATAAATCAACAGGCCGACAAGTGTGGAAATCTGAGCAAGTACAATTTCCAGCACAGTGCTTGGCTCCAGGGGCGTATTTTTGATTCAAAAGTTATTGATACCCAGCTCTAATAATGCAGTATGTCCTGCTGACGCTAGCAGAAGATTGCAAAACATCAAGTATCTGAGATATCAATATCTCAACCAACCTATAAATACCTGCTTGGTGCAAATATCCTGCCTGCTTTTGTAGATATCAAAGCAGAGTGTGCTCATCTGTACCTGGTTTCTCAGCCACAAAGTTTATTGGTTTACATAATATTATCGCTTGGATTTCTTTTTCTATATCTATAGATTATAGGGGCAATTTAGCGTTTTTCTATTTAATTAACATGTTGGAGTCAATAAAAATTTATCAAAAGATTATAAACACCAGATAACAAGTGTTGGTTTGTCAAGTCAGGACTGTGACTGTTTGCAACAAAGTTCATGCTGTTCGGTACCAAAGTTAAAGAATTCTCTCCATCGGCACTGTAGAGCCCTTTTGTTTAGTGATAGGCTCCACAAAGTGCTTTATTCAGCCTTAGACAATGGCAAAGCAATTCACAATTCAATTTCCACTTAAGCTGTAACTTTTATTATTTTTCAAAGTTCATAACTCCCAAAATCTGACGCATGCTTGAATGTTGATTTTTATTGACATCTTTATGGAAAGGTTTTCCTCTGAGAATTTTGTGTACAGACAAAAAACGATTAAAGCACATACAATATCATACTTTCTGATTTGGTTTAAAGAGATTTATCAAGAACATCCTGTAACTTTGACAGTAACTACTTTGAAATATGACCTTTAATAAATGACTGCAGTGGATCATCTGATAAGTGAAGCTCTGCTGCACCTTGATGTGATCGCCCATAAAATTAATTTAACTTTTGCATTGATGGTGTCAGTTTACTCACCTCTTTTTATATGTATTCCTCCAACACTTTCTTTTAAACAGTCAGCACTGCGGTTTGAACATTTTCGGAGATGCTATGCCTAAACAAGCTATCGGATGTGAGATTGTACTTAGGAACAACACTGCGTTGAGTTAATGCTAGCATCAGCATGTGGTAGATTAGATATAGTGCAACAGCAGAGATGAAGATGAAAGGTTAGCGCATCACCTGGTAATCTTCTCTCTTTATTAGTGAGTGTCTGACATTTAAAAGCTTGTTGTTGCTTTCCGGCTCCTCCCTCTTGTTGCATTCAAATCACAGCTGACAGTGACAGCACTGACTGAATTAAATTTTCCAAATTTTATTTACTTTAGCAATTCCGTGATTTGATAGCTATTCTCTATCATCAGAACAGTGGGGCAGAGGGAGGCAGACAACAGAGTGCCCTTACCTTCCAATGTGAGTAGTGTCCTGTTATAGGGACAAGTTTTACAACTGTACAGCCATTATTCAGTTATCATAATAAAAGCCTCCTATCTTTCACACTGATTAGTGCTTATTAACTGTTATCACTACTACTAACTTATGTAACAGAGCATGCAAAGTGCAAATCCTAAACTAGAGTTACCTCACAGTTGTATTGGCTAATTAGACAAGTTGCAGCTTATCCAAGCCTGTCCAGACACATATTCTAGAGGTATTAAATATGTGGGGGGTATTTTCTTTTGTTTGTTTGTTTGTTTTGTTTTGTTTTGTTTTGTTTTGTTTTGTTTTGTTTTGTTTTGTTTTGTTTTGTTGGAATGGAAGTTATCACAATGTCACTGTCCTCTAATTTTACAGAGGAGCACAGAGAGATTCAACAAATTACCTGAAGGTCAATATCAAAACTTTATCATCATTATAAAACTTTATCATACAGGTGTACTTTACTGTTCTATTGTCATTGCTATTATTTTATCTTGTTATTTATCTTTAGGCATAAGTAACATCAACTTTTTTACTTATCTTGTTTTTATCTCACTTTTGTCTGGGTTAGTTACTCTCATTTTACCCTGGGTAATAGCAGCTTTTTTCTTGTCTTGATTTTATTTTATCTTTATATAAAGTATAGTTGATTTTACTGTCTACCGCTTCTCTCTTAACAATGTTTTCCCTTGCAATTAACATT
>JAQLOL010000012.1:19763620-19777855 GCA_029783665.1 Naso thynnoides | reverse complement strand
TATTCACAAACCTGCTTTTGATTCAGTTTTATTTGTTTTTTAAGTGCAAAATGCCTAGAGAAAGTAATGTTTGCCTTTGACTCAACACTCAAGGCACAAATAAAGGTCAATAATATTTGTCTTTGTGAGATATATCAAACATTGTGGTTGTACCTGTGTAAGAAATCAAAGTTTGCATAGAGAAGATTATAAGTTATACAAAAAATGATTACTAATTACATCAACAGTAATATTACACATTCACTGAAAAAAAGTAGTGCTTTTATTAAAGGCAGAGTCAGTAGCATTCGTTTGTTGCGGTTTGTAAACACAACATTCAGACTAGGCCCCTCCTCCCAGCTCAGTGCACCAGAAGTATCGTAACTTAGCATGTACTACATGTACTGCTATACTGCTTACCTAACGTTACACAGCAAGCTACACTGGAATATTACATTTGTTTAATGAAGAAGTTGATACTTTAGCAAGCTAACAAGCTAACCACCAGTGTTTAGCACCTACCTGTCTAACAGAAAGCAGACCAACTCTGCATCGCTCTTCCCAGCCTCTCCTTCAGTGCTCCAAAACGGCTGGAAGCCAAACCGAGATTCACTCTCACTCTGGGACAAGTTTTATCCACTTGCTCACTAGGGCTATATTTCCTTTTCTTTGCACTGTGTCTACATTTCGTAACTTTCTCCAGTCTGGACGGCATCCAGTCACTGTGCTCTGCGGTGCTCTCAACCTCACCTGCGCACTGTCATTGGCTGGGGGAAGCGCACCCCCTCCCCTCCCAGTCTTGTCCCCACTCAGCCAAAACATTTAAACTCAAGCAGAGGGCGCTGTGTGTCTCCGTACACAGTCACCAACTCACATACTGTATGTAGATGCTCAGAAGTGATGATTGAGCAGCACTGCTTTTGTATATGTCTATGTTTTAATTTTTAGTGAAATCCTACTGACTCCACCTTTAATGTGTAAGTGCAGATTAAAGCACAAATTGTCAGGGTAGAACTCAAATTTCCCACACAGTGTGTGACACTGAAGTTACATATGCACACAAATTACACATTTTGTCTTGATTTTAGCTGCAAAACTTTAAAAACTAAAATGAGCTCTTGCAATACAACTGAATTTTCTTTCTTTCTTTTTTTTTTTTTTTTAATTCCATGGAATACATAGGCTACTATAAAGCTGTTGAAATAATTCAGCACTGTGTAAGGCTTTTTTGGGATGTAAAGCTGTACAGGGAGAGCTACCGATGATGGCCTTAGCTGAATTGTGATGTCCCTTTTGAAGAACTCTATAAAGATTAAATATTTGTATATAAATGAAGTATTTCAGTAAAAGTGTGGTAACAATGCGGAAAAAGCTAAAGCTGAATGCTTGCTTAAACATGAACATAATACGCAAATATAGAAATATTGCACATCTACATAAAAGTGAGTTCACAGAGGCACTCGAAGAGGAGACAAACTGCTACCCTTTCCTCCCCCTAAAGCCTTGGAAATAAGATTACTGGAGCTTAATTACTAAACATGATTAGCCTATTGCATTCATGGTGAATATGTGTGGGAAATTTAGAAAATGTGTTTCCTGACAATAAGTCAGCACACTTCCTGGGCAAACCGATAGCATACACAGAGGAAACCCACAGCAACTTCTCACATGTATGTTTTATCTACCATTTTGACTTGTTTTTTATTTTTGTAGCTGAAGGTCTGTTGGACAATAAATGAGGCTGTGGTGGTGGTATCACTTTCAAAACTGCCTCACCCAGAAAACCTCATGATAAACATGCTGACAAATGACATGTTGTTTTGGAATGACAAGGCTGGCATTGTATTAATTAGAAAAAAAAATCTACTCAGAAACGCAGTTTAAGAAAACTAAAATAAAAGCACTGTGCCAGTCAACCTGGGAGTGGTGAGGTGGCACAGTGGATTTTAGGTTAAAGGGGACAAAATTTTCAAGCAAAAATCAACTAATAGTAATAATGAAATGAATCAATACACTATAAAAATAATGATTTATCAATTCAGTCATAATTATAAATTGAGTAAACACAAATACATATATGTACCCTCTTAACAACATGTAAAATCAAAGTGGTTGGTTGTATTTTTTCACTAATTAGCCAAATTGAAATGACAAGAATATATTTTATTAGGAAAATGAGAAAAGAGAGTTATATGAAAGGGAAATATTACAGAAGACGTATTAGAAGCAAGATGGCAAATATACTATATTTGATAGAAGACAGTAAATGGATATGTAAAAGTGGGTTGTATGAGTAAAGACAGGAAAAGCACTGTAAAAATCTACTGTCAATTAATCTCTCAGAGTAATTAAATGTTTTTCAACTTGTTTCCTGCTTTTGATCAGACAACAATAGCCCATCTTATAATTCAATAAAATTAAATCATGGGATTTATTTCCGTCCAACTGCTGTTGCTGACTGATAAATCATTATATCTAGCAGCAGGTAGTTTGGATTAAACAGACAAACTGGATAGACATGGGGAAGCTTGAATTTCGCATATCCAGTGAACGCACCGCGGGTTCTCTTCCTTCCTGTTGTCCGCACCTTGTAGAAGGAACGCACCGCGCTCGCGCCGGTTGCGTGCCTGTCCGATCCTGTTGGTCGGCGGCCTAGACGTGAAGACCGTCCGCCCTTCCTGCGAGAGAAGTCGCACTGACGTAAAGAAACCAGTGCAGAGAGGAGCCCAGCGGTAATTAAGCGCCTTAATACGACTATTTTACTGACAAGTCTACGTCCTCTCACACGAAATTGTCCGCGTTTAGTGACTTCAGGGCGGACGGGAAAACACAACTACCGAGGGCGACAGTCAAGATTCAAAAAGGCCGTGCGTAACCCGGGTCTTGGTAAGGTTTCACTCATTTCACACTGTTTTTGTCCTCTGACGTTTAAATTCCTCTGCCTTCATACCTAACGTCATAAATGCTAAGCTAAACCTGTTCACAGGACTGTTAAGCTAGTAACGTCCAGTTAGCTCCTAGGAGTAAAGTAGTGTGCAGATACAAGTCAGAGCAACTGAATGAATATTTATGAATATAAATATTTTTACTTTTCATGTTTTTACATCCATGGAGAACAAATTGCCTCTGCAAATGTCCACTGAGGTTACCAGTAGCCCTCAACAGTGTGGGTGGCGCCCAGTTTACACCTTCTGCAGACTCTGTTGTTCTCTTAGTGTCTTTACTCGCTTTGCTAGAATATCATAAACAGTTTTGTAATGAAGTTTTTCATACTTTCTAAATAATTATTTACAAGTCAGGGGTGTTTTGGAGAGGATTGTGAGCTGCACACCTGTTAGGCTTTTTCAGTTGAGATACTGGTTCATATATAAAAAACCTAAAGCTACTTTTCCACTTCCCCCATCTTTTTTCAGAAATGCCCTGTTTTCATTTTAAGGCTATAATTAGCTCAGCATGTGAAAGTGTGACCTGTCTAGCGCACTCTCTTTCCATCTATCTCTCTCACGCACACACACACAGTTTCCATCTCTGCTGATTAAACCCTCTCTTCCTCTCCTCTGTTCAGGCATGGCTGATCTGCTGAGGCTGTTGCTTCGGGTGGCTGAGAAAGCGGCTAATGTTGCTCGGGTCTGCAGGCAGGAGGCTCCCCTCTTTCAGCTCCTCGTTCAGGAGAAGACCGGAGATGACAAGAACAAGAAGTTCGTCCAGGACTTCAAGACACTTGCCGACGTGGTGATCCAGGAGATGATCCGGCATGATGTTGGTGCAAAGGTAGGAGAAGTCCCTGTGAAGTATGGGCTGTCTGAACTGGAGGTGCACTGGGGACTGCATTGTAATCATGTCCTGTTTTGTTTTGGGGTTTTTTTCTCAGTTTCCTGAGATGGCTGGCTTTATTCATGGAGAGGAGTCCAACAAGTTTGAAAATGGGCTTGGTAATTATGTAACACTTTACACGCTCTTCTTAACTTTGCATGACTTTAAAGCAACACTGTAAAACTTTGATCACGACCCACGGCTTCGGTGTCACACAAAACAGCAATTTTGGTAAAACTGGGTCAGATGTTACAGAGAAAATTTTCCCTCTGATGTCCTACGACTGCTCTGTCTGTCTGCAAACTTATTTAGCAACGCTGTCCCCAACAACGACCCGCTGCTGCTGCTGCTGCTGCAGCTGCAGCTTCGGTCTGCAAGCAGCCTACGTGATGCTTTCAGGAACCTCTGTGAATCACAGAGTTGAGGCTGAGCAGGACATCAGAGGGGGAACCAGAGAACATTTTCTCCAAAAAAAAAAATGACACGATTTTACTAAAAATGCAGTTTTGTGTGATGAAATAACGTGTATTCTAAAGTTTGGTTTTTCGAAGCCACAGGTCACGGTCAGAGTTACACAGGCTGTCATTCCAGATGTGAGTCAGTCATGCAAAAGAATATTAACAATGTAGCACTGAATCCCTGCAATACATTTATACATAGAATGCTGTTTATCCCCATTAATTTTCTTTCCAACACTTAAATGATTACAAGAAGAAAGTCATACATCTTGTACATCATACATCAAGTGTTGTGTGTGTGTCAACAACTGAGGATTACCAACTGAGCAAAATGTGCAGCTGCCCCTGAGGTCCCACAGGTGCCCTCAAAGTCTCAGGTTCTCCACATATCTGTTCGTTGTTTCAGTGGCCCTGAAGTTCCTATCAAATGCCCAAAATCAACCCACAACTGCAAAACAAAAACACACCTGAAAAAAGAAGAAACACAACAACAAAAAGGAAAAACACAACTGCTAAAAGGAAAAATAAGTTTATTAATAATTTTTGAAAGGTAAATTGTAGACTTGCCTGGTCATGAATTCAGCTTTGTTGTTGTGTTTCATCTATTTGTTGTTGTATTTTTCATTTTGCAGTTGAGCTTTTTCTTTTTGTCATTGTTTTGCCTTTTTCCGGTTGTGTTTTTTGTTTTTGTGGTTTTGTTTTTTTTCTTTTTGCAGTTGTGTTTTTCTTTGTTGCAGTTTTTCTTTTTTGCAGTTGTGTTTTTCCTTGTTGTGGTTGTGCTTTTGCTTTTTGTTGTTATTTCCTTTTGCAGTTGTTTTCAAATTTGTGATAGTGTGTTGTGATTTGTTATTGTGTTTACATTTTGCGGTTGTGTTTTCATTTTGTGATTGTGATCACAGGGCTTCAGGGCTATTGATTGGTTGCAAATGTGTTTGTGAGTTTACATCATGAAAGTGCTCCATCGACAAAGGCAGGTTCTGCATCTTTAGCTGCTCTTGTGATGGGTTCTATCTTGAAAAATCCATTGCTTACTTTCTTCCTGAATTGGCTTATATCAGGACTGCAGCTAATAATTAAATGTTTGATCTGTAAAACCTGAGGAATAAGTGAAAAAAACAAAAACAAAATAGAATTTCCTAAAGCCTAACCTGACGTACACGTTTTGTTCCAAAGAAAAGCAACAGTTCTTTACTTTTGAAAAGCTGGAGCCAAAGCTGTTTAGCCTTTTTGTAACGACTACTGTGATTAATTGATCATCAACTACATGCTGATCAGCTGTTCGTTTTAGCTCTTGCTTAAATCAGAGCAGCTCGCTGAGAGCCCGGCTCTGTTCACACTCTCACCTGGAAGCTGCACAGTGTGACCACAGTCTGGTCTGTTGGCCACTGAAGATCTTCACTGGAGCACTTCAGGCCTCGAGGGGGCTACAGTAACAATGAAGCCGTTTATCTGTTAATACATGACTACATTAAAAAAATCACAATGTACACTGTATTTTAACTTCAAAAATGGCAAATTCTTTCATTTGAAATCCTACTTGGCAAAAAACCTGTTTGTGATCATTCTTTCTGTGTAGTAATAATCACCTCACCATCATGTGGGTAAAATAAATACTAGAGTGACTAAAAATATATTTCACTTTATGATCTGAACCTCACAGTGACTGAACCATCTTTCATCTAAATAATCAGATGTATTAAAATAATAATGAAAGTGTCGCTGACTAAATACTGAGGCCACTGTGTAAATATTTATTGTAAAGTAATCGAGTTAAGCCTCACTGACTCTGTCACCAGGAGAGAGTGTGACGGTCACGGTGTGTGGCACAGAGGACGAGACGGCGACGCTGCTGGCTACGGTGCTGGATGGTGACCACACAGCAGCGTCTCTGCTAGCTCGAGCCATCCACCAAGACCCAGCGACCATCGAGGCCAACACTGACGGTCTGACGATTCCTCTCAGTCCTTCCGAGCTTGGCATCTGGATTGATCCTATAGGTAAGGCTGTCTGATTTCCCATCTGCTGCAGTGATCCAGAAACTCTTTACAGCACACTGCAGAGCGTAGGACCTCAGTGAGAGTCTTTTTCTCTTGTGTTGCATCAAGATGCCACCAGTCAGTACATTGAGGGCAAAGAGGAGGTGCTGGAGGAGGGACACCTGTTCCCTTCAGGTCTGCACTGTGCTTTGGTCCTCATCGGGGTTTATTTACGGAGCACCGGCGAGCCCGTCATGGGCGTCATCAACCAGCCGTTCAACTACAAAGATCCAGCAGGTGGAGGGTAAGTTAAAAACAGACCACACAAACATTTCTTCGTCTACCTCTGAGTGTCTGACAGCTGTTTCTTTCTTTTTTTTTTTTTTTTTTTTTAAATTTTTTTTATTAATTTCTTTTAAGTTGAACACAGGAACATTTGAGGTCTGGGACATTATAACTCAATCTTTGTCATGGAGACAGACAGGTACAGCTCAGAATACATATTTAAAATCCAGACACTGAGAAGGAAAATACGCATGTATATCACTGTGTTTATGTACAAGTGTATAAGAGTGTCTGACAGTCACTGCATTAATGTGCACCTTCATGTGCCTCTTTTGTTTTCTAGACAGTTAAATATAATATGAATTTAATTTATATGATACTTAACGGTGGAGTTGTTCCCATATCTGTACCGGTATCTTAAAATGTCTCTGATTCTGCCGATAATGCTGGTATCAGTATCGGCGAGTACGCAAGTCTGAGCACCAATCCAATACCATGTGATTTATTATCAGCTAAATGTTACCCAGCTGTTTCACAGTCAGCTGAGTTAGCTCTGACTGATGTTGCAAACCTAAATTTATTTCTTCTTTGCCGCTCTAAAATAGTATACAGGAAGCTGCTCTGTACTGCCATTGTCAACCACTTTTTTTAGGAGCTGCAAAGAAGAACAGAGAGAGATGTTACAGAGATAGCAAATGTCTGCATCTGACAGTATTTTACACCAGAATGTCCCACCACTGAAAAGGTGATGTGAAAGGAATGAGATTCTCCTTGTTTTTTAGTTTTAAGTTGCCCTCTGACCATAATGGTCTTAAGAAATTTTTGCCTGTCATTAAAGAGCAAAATATTTTTCCCACATTAATTTTAAAGTACGTTTTGTTTTTGTTGTTGATATGAATACATTTTCAGTGGATATGACAGTGTTTTCACACCTGTAGTTTGGTTCATTTGGTCCAAAGAAAGGGGGAAAATTATGCATTGTACAATAGTCAGTGGACAGAGACAGATTATTTATCTTTTTTTTTTTTAATAGTGCCCTCATTTTCAAATACAATTTTTTTTTTCATTTAAAAGATCATTTTACAAATCAATAAAGTTGCAGTTTGTCATGAAGAAAGTTAAGTACCACGTTGTTTTTGTGAAACTGCTCAGTCTTGTCTCATGTACATGGCTGTAACCATAGCACTGTTTCTTTCATTCCTTTAGACATTGGAAAACTGATTAAAAGAGGTAAAAATCATTGCAAGCGTGGGCATGATGAGAGCTGCAGCTAAGCAGACAGAGAGTTAGCCGGCTCTGCAAGAGATTGTTGATAAAAGGTCACTTTTTACGACAATCGGTGTGTAGTCTTTCAAAGTCTTATACTTCAGCAGTTCTGTGATTAAGTGCAATATTCTTGAAATGCAAAATTATCTTTTAAATTGACAAACATCATATTTGAGTTTGGCAACACAAATTTAATCAAAAGATAATTTGTCCCTCTCCATTGACTGCCGTTCATATTTCTTCCAGATTATGGTCCCATGGCCCAGAAGTAGAGGGCCACGACTTAGCCAATCTATAAGCATTAATAGTTTTATTAAACGGTAAATTGAACAATGTTATTAATTGTTACCCACAAAGATGGCACAAAAAGGAGACTTCTCGTACAGCAATGATTCAGGATGTATTACTTTGGAATCTGTCACAAACTTTTTTTATTGAACTTTATAAATTTACAAAGAAAGACACAAGCATGTTACAGTCAGCAGACTGAGTTATTCCTAGTTTAGCTTTTTAAATTTCGCTGAAATCATGTTCCTGCTGTCATTAAATCCTGATGTTGGTCTGTTGGCTTTCAGCCTGATCCAATTCAAACAGTTGTCCAATCTCCTATTGGAACAGTAAACAAACATGTAATGTTCCACTCTGTGTGTTTTACCTCCAGTTCTGACTTGTTTCCTGTTTGAAGTGTTAAGTAAATGTTACGAGGTCCGGCCTTGTTAGACTGCAGTCGTGACTTGTGGCTTGGACGTTTATGCGGACAAAAAAAATTTTCATCTCATTTACCTCGAGCCTCATTCCTGCTGAGGCTTTATAAACTTAATATCAGTGTGTTTTGTTTATCTGCGCTGTGTGTCCCTTTGATCTCTCTGCTCTCTTTGCCTCGCACAGCCAGACCTCAGATGCGAGCAGGGTTTTTTTTCCAGTTTGAGTCTGACCAGACGCTCTTCATGTCAGATCAATTAGAAAACTGTGAGGAGTGTTTAGATGAGGAGGCGACGTACTGCCTGAACCCTGTGACTTCTGTGTAATCAGATTGTTAAAAACTGATTGCATGGCCAGTTTTTAAGCTTAAAGCAGTTTTAATCAATTTATGTATAAATATCAAACGTATCAAAGTGTTTGAATTCTACACATTTGATAGAGAGATGCATGGCGACCGCCCTCCTCAGGTTGAAACCCGGCTATTGCATTTAAAGTTCGCTACTGGCTGATCTAGTTAGTGCTGAGGTGTGCGGTTAGTACACATTTCACCAGCGAACTGCTCTCTCCTCTCTGCACCAAATCCTGCCCCGCCCCCTGCTGTAAGTCAGCTATTTACATTGTACTGTCAGCATAGATTATTGTGTAAATGGGATAGTTTTGTGTATGTAGCATCTACTGTCATAAGTTTGCTAGTGATTGACAGTTTTCAGGTTGTAACATTATTTTATTTTAGTGTGACTGGGTGGTTGCCTTAAACAAATGGCTCACACTCAGATGTGTATTTGTTGTGCCATGGCTGTCTGCGTTTGTCCTGTGTGGAGATGTCTGGCCAGATTCAATACGTTCAGTCTTTGTCCGTGTTTGATGAAGTTTGGTCAGTGTGACCTGCTTTCAGATGAGTCCCCATAGCAACGTAGGTAACAGTAAACTGACATTTTGAATGAGAGATTTTAGCAGAAATGGCTCCGTTTTGCACCAATGAAAGAGAAGAACTGTCTTTCACTCTCTTTTTCTCAAGCCTCCCAACGCTGCCCAATGCTCCCATCCCCCCACATCCCACCCCCACATTCTAGGTGCATCTGTAGAATTTTAGGGAGGAGACATTTCAGCCCAAACTCTGGGAGGTTTACTTACTCTTTGAGAGTCAATTATTTCCCTGATGGGTTTGTTGTGACCAAAACAGAGCTAAAAGAGAGTGAAATTTGGACTGAAGTACATCTGGTTTGCTTAACAATTTGCTATATCCACCATAAAGGTGACAATCTTTCTGTGGTGTGCTCCCATCTTGTTTCATCTGTCCTCATGTGACCAAAAAATAAAATTAAACATTGCTTTTTGGTGGATAGTTGACCAGCAATCCTTCAGTCAGTTGTTCGGGGTTCATGTTGATGGCTGCAAGTTAACTGTCATCTTCTGTATCTTTTTGGTTTCCTCCTCTTTCACCAATGTAAAACATTCTCATCCAACTATCAATGATTTGCCAAAGTAAAATATTCTCATTCAACTATCAATGATTTGCTCATACAGCTGGAAGGGGAAGTATTTCTGGGGTGTGTCCTGTGGCGGGGTCAACACCTGCTCAGAGTCCCGGCCAAAAGATGGACCCGATGGGAAGTTGTCTGTGGTGCTGAGCTCCAGTGAGAAGGCGGTGGTGAAGGAAACCCTGACCTCCCTGTGCGGCCCTGACAAGCTGGTGTATGCCTCTGGAGCCGGCTACAAGATCCTGTGTGTCATTCAGGGCCTGGCTGATGTTTACGTCCTCTCAGAGGGAAGCACCTTCAAGTGGGACTCGTGCGCTCCTCACGCCCTCCTCCGAGCCCTCGGAGGGGGAGTGGTGGACCTGGCTAAGTGCCTACAGTCCAGCTCTGAAACACAGGATCAGCAGGCAGAACTGACCTACCACCAGCCCAACACTGAGTGCAAAGGAGCCGACCGCTGGGCTAACCGCGGCGGCCTGGTTGCTTATCGTGACTGTTCTCAGCTCTGCAGAGTGACGGCAGCTCTGAAAGGCAAGCTGTAGTTGACAGAGCCGTGGATGTAATCAGCTCAAGCTGAAAAGCTATTGTTGCCTATATGATCTTATTATGTTGTCTATATTGTTATGGGGAGGAGGATGGGCCTACGGTATGAATTATTTTAATTATAAATAATGCTGTCTTATTTTTAACCAGATATATTTTCAAGTTTAGATGTTACAAGATGAACATCCGGTCTGGGCCAAATAATGTTTACAAATACTGTCAGGTCTTGTCAGGTGTTCTGGAGGTCAGTGGTTTACATAAAGCTGATTAACTTGGAAACAAACGAGTCAAGATGCAGGTTAGAAACAACAATGATGTGGAAAATTGTAGTATCCCTCTAATATCACAAATCATACTGCAATTTCAGTATCAATCCAAATAATCACTTTTAAGTAGTCAAAATTTTGCAGCCCTATTTTATTGGTTTCTAAAAATCCAGTCAGTTGACGTCAGAGTCAAAGGGTAGATTGACAGAAAATTTGGGGAACCACTGATGTAGGTCTTACCAGATGAGTGAGACCTGTACCATTGATCAGTGCCATCGAGAAGAGAGTTCAGACAATCACAGGAATGTTTTTCAGTCAGTTTTACTGTTGACTTCTTTGAGTGACAAGTTGTCGAGCCGTGGCGTCCAACATGTGGACTCCTTCCTCGCAGCTACAACAAAGCAAGCCTTTCAGTATTTATGAATCTTGTTGAGCTCAGACCAGATGGTGACTTATTAAACAACCTCTGCAACAGTCTATGAGATCAGTTAAAAGAAAGTACAGTGCTCACTGCTGGACAGCTGAGGAACACTTCACTGCCAGAGGAAAAGTAACGTGGCATCACAAGGCTGCTTCTCACGGACCCAGGGAAGTTTTCCTGGAGTTTTGAAAAGTGATATTAGAAATTTTCCACCCTGTCAAACCTTTAAAGTCTTGAGTGAGTGAATGAGACTCAAATTAAGCTGTGTGCAGGAATCCGCACTCCTCTGAAACAACTCCTTCTAAGGAGCAGAGGAGAAGACACGTCCTGCCCTCTTTCCATGGCTGCAGCAGCATCGGTTAATCAGGTTAGAAAATGCAGAAGCCATATGAGGTAAAACTGACACGGAGAGCCTCTTTCAGTGAGGGTTTACAGAAAAATGAAATATTAAGTCTATGCAGGCTAACAGTCTCCTGTGAAAGACTGAAACAGATTTTTATCAAGGCGTTTATCAGTAGTGATGTATCACCTTTCGTTGTCACTGTTTGTTTAAAATGACTGATATGCTTTGTTGTATAACTGAAAAATCGTTTATTATGTGTAAGGAGCATAAAACTGAACAACAGTGTGCATATAGGAAATCATCTTTATTCTGAAAACCAGAGAAAGCGGGGGAAACAAACCCAACAGTGATAATTTAAAACTGTTTGCCAGCCAGGGAACTCGCATCATGATTCCCTACAAAAAACCCTGATGATTGTCAGATTATTATCATTATTTTTTTTTTTTTTTGCAAAACTTCTGCATATTCTGTTTAAAATTTGAAAAGAAACAAAAGAATGTGTTGGCTCTTTCATTGACCTCTTGGACTGCTACCTCGAACATACAGCACTTTACATTCTCAAGTCAAGGTGGACGTGTGGAAAGCTGAATCCAGTCTCCCAGGTGAGGACTGAAATTAAAATATTTGACAGGATTTCATGAAAACATGGATAGGAACTTGGACGTTCAAAGCCTTAAAAGCTATGTAAGACAAATGATTGCACATTTGGGGGGTAAAAAATCTAGAACAATTTTGCTTCTGAAATGAATATCTGTATTTTTTGTTCTTTCTTAGTTATTACAAATTAACAGAATTTAAGTCCTTATGGTTCTATAATAGCTGTAGTCTTTCTCAGATTGTTTGGCCTTTTTTTTCCTGAATATGTTAGATCCAGGACTGCTTTTAAATTTTGAGCGTCTTTCATTTTCAAGAAAGTGCCATTTTAACTGAGGACAACTCCGTCCATGTCTAGGAAAACTGGTCAAATACATACAACAGAAAAAACAATTTGACACATGAAAAGAATCGTGGCAAACTTAATGTCTTCAGTGAGCTCAAACAATTTTTTGCAACAAAGGTTCATCTTTTCCAGCTACCAGACAAACCCACATTATTCACCACAAAGCAGTGAAATAATTGCAACACTCAGGTTTCTCCAGAGTTTTAAGGTTGTGTGACTCAAATGTTTTTCACTCATTGCACATTGAGATTCTACCAAAATAATATCTTAATTTACAAATGAGCTGTTAGCTTAGCGAGCTACACCTCCTACTCAGCAGCAGCTGGAGGAGTCTGATTAGGCTAAATCACCGATGACTGTTCAAAATCCCTGTGATGTTATAACTGGGTGGGAGTGCAAATTAACACACACACACACACAAAAAACATTGGACATGGTACACTTCATCAACTCTCAATGTAAAAAATGCATTCATCAAATGTCTCACTATCCACAGAACAGCATTTCACTACAATCTCACAATCTTCACATATCAGGTGTAAACAATATTGGTTCTGCTTTCTTAATATTTCCTCAACTATGATGAAATTAGCAACTTTTGTCAGTTTTCTGACCCCTTCATGGCTCACATACATTACAATAACACTGCAGAGATTAAAAGGGAATCAGCTGTTGGGATTTCAATTAGATTTTCTGTGACTTTGACATTTTGAAAGCTGAACCACAACCCAGTGGAGAACAAGTTCTGTAAGAGAACTTGAAAATTTTGAGTCACACTTGAATTTCTTTTATTTGTAAACTGTCAGGGGCCACTGAGATGACACCGCAGACAGAAACTCAAAGATTTTTTTTTTCTGATGTAATAAGAACCAGGACAACCTGCAATAAATGAACTGTTTACTGATTTGACCTGAGCTGTGTGACAGTCATGACAGATGACTGGTGTGAAAGCTTAACATGGCCTGAAACATCAAAGCTGGCATAAAATGGCACTTAAGACGAACAATTATGAAAATTAAGTAAACATGGAATGTTCTTTTTTTTTTTATAGCATCCTGAAAACTATGCAAATCAACTACTTAACGTATTGCGTATGTTGCCAACAATATTTAACCGTGTCATGTTCACTGCTACTATGAAATCAGCAATGATTAAACTTGAAAAGTAATGTTAATGGACAAAAACAAACAGCACTGTTAGATTTACCTAAAGGTCAGGCTTGCTTTAGTATTTGTAATTTAGCATATCAAATCATCCATTTAAGACTCAAAATGGCTGTTAACTCCTATAAGTCAGCAAACTGACTTTCTTTTTGTGTTGTCACAGTGACACAACAGGAGGCAGTGTAGAACAATTCTGTGTGGCCTTTTTAACGGCAATGAATCCCTGCGGGAGAAGAACATCAGCATTTCAAAATGTCAAGGTGTCACTTCTTAAGTTTCAAAATTGAGACCTTTTCAAAGCAGCTCAGTTTGCAGACACACCACTGAACTCATTCCTGCTGTTAGATTTGAACCGGTGCTGTAATTATAATGCCAATGAGGAGCTGAAACCATAAAAAAGAAGGCAGATTTCAGCACGACTGAATCAGCATCTCTCAAAACAACAAAGCTCTTTTATCTCATTTTCACTTCTTCAGAGCCACATTTTACATCTTGACTCCAGTCTCCTCTGACTCAGTGGCTCTTGAAGAGAGAGACAAGTACATTTTGAGTTGGGGGTCCTACAGTGCAGGATATGATTCTATGGTCATCACCACACAATA
>JAQLOL010000012.1:19753142-19763520 GCA_029783665.1 Naso thynnoides | reverse complement strand
AGTGCAGGATATGATTCTCTGGTCATCACCACACAATAGACAACATCTTTAGCCACATCCTCATATTGTGATAACTTTAAAGGGATTTGTTTTACTTAACTGTAGTATCTAACCATTGAAACTAAACTTTTAGGCCGCAAACTTATTTCACTACTCTAAAAAGGTTGTCTGGATACCAACACCCATATTGAAAATTCCTCAGATACGGCCGAAATGCTGGTATCGGTATTAGCGAGTACACCGATCCAATACAATGTGATTTATTAGCTGTTGAACTGCTTCTTTTCCACAGTACGTAAGAAGTTCCTTAGGACTGCCACTTTCATTTACTATTTTCAAGAGTGACTAAGAACAGAGATTTGACGGCGTTAGCAAAATGTCTTAATTTGGCGATATTTTTACATCAGAAAGTCCCACCAGTAGAAAAGCTATCGGACTATCCTAGATTATAGTTTATAAATTGCTGTGTTTTATTTAATAAATAAAATTTAATTTTTTTTAAACTAAATTATGATTACACCTTTAGTTTTTAAGAAATTGTTTTTTCATGGTACCAGATCAGTACTTGGTGTTGGCCACTGCGCAAGTTTAGGTATCGGATTTGGTAATGGGAAGAAAAAAATTATATCGGAACATCTCTAATCATTATGCATCATGTCAGTTTAAAGGATGATTTCTCTGTTTATAATCACACTAACACAAATGCTAACTGCCTCAGTGGATCTCTAATGCTAAGGGCTGACAGTTTGTGTCTTTCATTAAGGTGCGTGTGTATTCCAAAATCATCTATGTAGGCTCACTACCAGAGAGTCACACCATACTCAGAAATTCACTGTTCAAGGCAAGATAACTCTTTTGTCTTAAATTGTCTAAAAATGTGGTTACTGCATGCAATTTATAGAAGTTTTCTGTACGTTTTTCAAATTTAGCTCAGACATGTTGGGTTTAGCTGGTGTTGATTCATTCTTGAAACATTGTGGGTCCGAGTTGCAGATATGGATCTACATGTCTATATTTGTGCTTCTTGACTTGCAGTACTCACTTTTATCTTCATCTTGTATTTTCTCATACTATTGCATGTTCTGTTTATGGTTATGCACCATTATGTGAGGAAATGCAAATTCCTTGCATGTGCAAAACCTACTGAGAAATACACCCAATTCTGTTTCTGATGCCACTAACATGAGTAACACTGACACAGTGAAGCTGCCCAGATCATCATGGTATTTATGTTGATTACAGTGATCCATCATTGTCACCCTCTCTTCAAGTGTCACTCTGCCTTAACCCAATGCCATCCACTAGCCTTATACAAAACACTGACAACAAAAGTGAGAGAACTGAAGTGTTAAAATGCAGGTGAATAAATCATGCATTGCAGGATTTGGCAGGAAATTATCAAAGAAAAAAGTTTTATTACAGCATCCCGATAAGGACTTCAATGCCAAGGCTACAGTCGTCATAAAGACCAACAAAAAATAAGGTGAAATGAGAGGTAAAGCACCATCACTGCCTCATCTTCAACCCTCTTTCAAATCTTTTATTCAACAGGCTTCTCTTCACAATCAGTCTCTCTCTCCTCTGGCTGATCTGACTGCAGCCTTACCCACATCAGTCTTCTCCAGTTCAGATCTTGGCATGCCAAGAGGCGGGCGAGAGACAAACATGGCCATTATTTGTTGTGTCCCTGTGTTGCTATGTTGTTGCACTGAGAAATCTACAGACTTCACCTCTGGAAGGGTTTGCGAACCTTCTTCCTCCGTCTGGGTGGTTTGCCACTTTCAGCCCACGTCTCGCTGGACTCTGGCCGGTGACCCCCCGGCATGAAGAAACCTGTCTGGCCCGAGGGAGGGGAGAACGGGGGCGCTCCAGCACCAGGTGGCTGGTGATGAGGTGGACCTGAGGGGAAGAAGCCCCCATTGGCAGCCATGTCATTAGGAGGTCCTCCCTTGAAGATGCGGTTGAAGAAGTCCTGCAAATCTGCAGGGTTGGTCGGACCAGTGCCGTGCTCCGAAGGCGTCCTGAAAGTCAAAGTTGGAAGGTTCAGAGCTCTTTTGTGCTTGAGCCTTGAAGTGAAATGATCGTCTGTTACGCTTTAAGAAACGATCATGTGGCAATGGTCTGTGAACCCAATATATTAAGGTAAAGACATCGGGGTGGTATGACAAAAGTATCTTGATTAAAAATACAAAAAAAATAAAGGTTTATTTTTTGTTAACTTCATTGTGACAACGATGCCACACAAACATAAGGATGCTGGGAAATGTTTTAATCATAGTGGGAGCAGCAGAGTCCAGAAAACAGATGACAGCAGATGGAAAAAACTTAACAAAATTAATATGTTATATTTATGTGTACATACAATATTTTAAAGATAATATTTTGCAAAAATTGCATCATACTTTAACTAAGACATCATAATCTGCAATGATTTTTAAAAAATTATTTCATTTCACCATTGGTTTGCTTCATAATTTCAACAGGAAATCTATGGCTAATGTTTTAGATGAGCAAAATTACCCCAGATTATCTACCTAAACCAGTTGATGAAGGCCAATATGAGGAAGAGGAGGATGACACAGTAGATGCTACAGCACCCTGGAGCCACAACAACCCAATGAACAAAAAGAGCATACCTGTGTCGTGTGGAGTTGCTGTTGTTCTTTGAGCCAAAAGAGATGTGATAGGGCACACGGTGTGTGTCCGGAGATATGCCGATTCTTTGGCAACCTGCCCACTCTGAAACATGATGGCATCACAACAGGTCATGTGTTTGAGAGAAAAAGTGAAATTTAGAAATACTCTGAAGCTTGTCTTTAATGTGTGAATGTAGGCACCGAGGGCAGCAGGTAGATAATGATAGCGAATGCAAATAATAGAGACTGATAAGGGAAGCAGATTATCTCTGGCGAAAAACAACATTCACCTGTAATGTCATAGACCTTGCCATCCATACAGGCAAAGTATGTGATACGCAGGCCCAACATGCTGGATTCAGCCCAAAGGTCCCCCTCCTCAGCACTATGGCAACGGTTGCATTCGGCACAAAACCGGGCCTCAGCAGGTTCACGATCCATCTCAAACCGCCTGCACACACACACACACACACACACACAGAGGTCACAAAGGAAACATGACTGTGGCGAAATCTACTTTATGAGGCACGATTCAGCTCATTAACATTAATGTTTAACTTCTAAGGAAGTGTATTAAACAGACATGTTGGGTGTGTAGCGACATACTTGTGTTTGCCTTCACACTTGGTACACATCATGGTGTTCATGGCTTCCTTCAGGTCATCCTGCAGTTTGGTGAGAAACTCGTTCATGGACTTGGAGAGTTCAGTCGCTGCCATACGCTTCCTGCATGGGAATAAAACATGATACATTAACATAAAGGTCCCTTGATGTCAAACAACAACTTCAGAAAAAAAATGTAAATCTAAAAACAGTAGATGCACGATAGTTCAAATCAGTTTCCACTTTTGCATATATTGAAATTGCTGGAAATTTAAAGTGATTACAAGGAACTTTCAGTTTATGTTGATTCTAGCAGCCCCTTTGGACAAAGGTGGTAGTGACACAAGCGCCTACTAACGTAAAGATCTTTGCCAGCACGTGCTGGGCTGACAGAACTCGGCATAACGCCAGCAATGCATGCATTTGTTTTGGAAGTCAGTGAAAGAGAGACCGCAGGAAGGATCGCCATGCGGTAATGTATTTCTATGTGACTGAGAAATAAATTATGAGCCAGTTGTATGGCAGTAATGTCCCCTGAGACCTATTACCTCTATTTTGCTGTAGGCAAACATTACATAACCATTTGCATTAACGTTACATTCTAAGGTACAAACTAACAGCCATAGGCATAGAATATAATAACATTATAGTCACGGCACAGAACAACAATTTTTTATTTTTTTTTTAATCGTTTTGCCTGAGTTTGTGGGGATTCCGACCCAATCACGGGCATTAATAACAACTACATAACAACAGCAGTCTGTTCACTGGGGGTCTCATTTGCTGTTACAGGAAATTTATTATCATCAGAGGAATCATTAGACTGTATCATAAATACTGAAAAGTTCCTTGGAATCACTTTAAATTTTGTGCCAGTAATGTAAGGGCAGGGTCCTCTGAGATGTTTGTTCAATGCTGAACAAAAAGAGTGACAAAAGTAATGTTCAAAAAGTAAGAAGTTAGAATAATGTTAAACTCAACCGAACTGATAAAAAATAAATATATTATAGTTTAAACTTAGAAGAAATTTTAAAAACATGCTGTTATATAAATGCCTTTGAACATTATTGGTTTAATTTTTCTTTACTATCTATTACTATTTTAAGTTATATTATTATTCAAAAATCTTTATGTCCTGTAATAACCTCTTCTTTGTACTCACAATTCATACTCTCGCCGAGTCTCTGGGTTACTGACAATATCCCAGGCAGCCCTCAGTACTTTGAACGCCTCTCCAGCTCGTGGGTGTTTATTCTTATCTGGATGGACCTGAAAGAGAAAGGACAGATGGAAAAGACACGTAAAGGAGAAGATTTAAGCCTCAGATACTTATTAATCAGGCATTCAACAGCTGAACTTCACACACACACCTGGACAGCCAGCTGTCTGTAGGCCTTCTTTAGCTCAGCCTCAGTGGCGTGCACCTCCACACCAAGCACTGTAAAGGGGTCGAGCTCGTCCTCTGGTACCTCAGCCAAGGCCAGCAGTCTCTCCAGCTCCTGGCCCGGCTGGCCTCTCCCTGCTCTGCCGGGTGATTCAGGGCTGGAGGGCGGCGCGTGGCCAGCCCTCCTGAACCTACTTCGGATTCTCTCCAGCAGGGACAGCACCCTCTTCCAAAACCTTGAGTCCTGAAAAGCTGCCCAATAGCGTTTTCCCCGCTCTCCACAAATTCTGACCAACACACCCTTTGCCCACTGGGAACTGATTATAACCAGAGCCCAGGAAAGTCTCAAACAAGACAAGGCAGCTCTCTTTACCCACTTCACTGACCTAACAATTTTATCAGCCAGGTCTGTTCCTGTGCATCTTGTCCATTTCAGAATCCGACTAGCATCTGCCTTCAATCCTGCTGTATCTGTGATCTTCACAAGCAGCTGCTGCCCAAAGTTGTACAGTTTCACCCCTCCGGTCTCCACACCGACTCCACAATTATGAGTTAATGTGACGATAATCTCAATCATCATGTGGACACAAGAGATGCACCAGAAGCTCAGAGACTCTGACAGCATCTCCTTGAAAGCCAGGATGAGCTGGTTGCCTGTCCGCCTGCGGCCTCGGTTCTGCTGATGGTGATGGTGGTTACGCCGGCGAGTCTGCCTGTGCCGGCCACCACTTGACATAATATTTCCTTTTTGATTGGAAGAAGAACTGTGACTGCTCTGCTCTGACACTAATCCACTGCTCCTCAGTTTGCATCTTCTTCCAGATCCCTCATTCCTCCAACCAGACTCCCCATTCACGTGGTGCTCCTTTGCAGCTTCATCCTCTTCTTGATTTATAACATGTAGGTTCTCATGATCTTCGGTGCTGTCATGATCAAATCCATCTGAAGCCTCCTCAGCATCTTCTTTGGCCTCCACAGAGCCACTATACTCTGCTTCGCCATCACCAATCCCAGAGTCTTGCGGAGTGGCTGAATTCGGGGTGTCCTGAGATTTAAGAAAGTCTGTTTTGTCCTCCTGCTCGCAGTCATCAGCCAGCCTGGCTTCCCACTGAGTAGAACTGGTGACTGAGGTGGAATCACCATCAGCAACCTCCTCATCAGTGTCTGTAACACCACCCATCTCTTTCTCAGCTGTTTCTCTTTCCATGTTCCTTACAGCTGTTAGACTGAAGCACTGTGAAAGAGGAATCTCATGGAAGGTGATATCCTAGATCCATAATCTGTGGCAACATTTTCCCCAGACTCTTGTAAAAAGAGTGTGACTGGGGGCTCCTGAGCGTCAATGTTGGGTCCACCATATCAGCAGACAGACCAAGGCGTCAAAAGGCTTTTTAAATACCTCACATGATGCATCAGGTCGCTGTATGAAAAACAACACAACATTTACATTACTGCTTACATTGACATTGTGAATAACAAGACTTATACTTCTATCTGTAGTCATTTACTGTTTATTAAAATGCAGGTTTTACACCTCTCAAAAACTAAACACAAAAGAGACGTTGATGGAAAAATGAGAGCAGACAAGGCAGCAACTGGGGGGATTATTGAGATTTTTTTTCTTCAACTGAGAGCCATTCTTGGTATTTGTGGATGTAATAAACCATCATGGTAAATGTTTAAAAAAATCTGTTTTTTTTGTAATTAGTAAAATAACACATTGGCTTGAAAAATGAGATTCTCTGGATTATCGTCAGACATTCAAATCTGGTAATTTCATCTAGACAGTCTCTCAACTGAATTTCAGAACAAGGCACTGTATTACAATGTGCATGAATCTAGTAGAATGAAATTTCACCTCACTAATTTAAACTTTGTAATCAACTTGAAATGTCAAAGACTCTTTTTTGTGTGTGTTTACTCCTTTTCTCTGCTTCATATCATTGAAAACTGAAAAAAAAACATATGAAGATATTATATTACACTCTCGAAAACAGTGACAGACATCTCCCAGCACTTAGACTGGACAGGTAAGTGAAAAAATAACCAGAGATAAATCAACCATAAAAGTAATTAATTAACTAGTTAGTTGATGCCCTGAAAATAAACATATGAAACAAAGTTTTCTACCATACTCTCTCTGCAACCGGTGCAATAAACAGTCTGTTAAACAAGGTACTTTGAACGAGCAGCTCCCAAAAGAGGGAATATAAATATGATTAATGACAATCGTTAACAAGTAACATATAGATTCATATAACGCAGCTACATGTCCCTTTCTCTCTAACAGCTGTAAAAGTCACCGGGAATCACCTTAAACTAACGTTATCTTGTTTTAAAATAACAACTACCAACACGTGTAAGAGTACAGCACAGATTACATGTAACGTTATTTTTGTTACTGAACGGTTAAATTAGTTTTTGCTAATTTAACCAGCCGAAGGAGATGGGTTGCATGAACAAACGTTTGACCTTCAAGACGCGCTGAAACACACAAAAAACAGCCATTACAAAACGGTCAATCCTGCCTAGTGGGCAGGGTGGCAGCTTAACTTAATTTTAACTTAACTCCGACAACGCCAAATGTTTTTAGGAAGCTAATGTTAGCAAACTGACAGGGTGTTAGCATGAGGAAGCAGCCAGCCAGCAGGATGACAGACAGGCGCTACAGGGGCTAAAATTAGCTTGCCTCTGGCTGGCTAGCCTGACAGTATTTCGACTAAATAAGGTCCCGAGCGTATATTATATGACAGCAAAACTACTAACCATTGACGCCGTCAGATAGAAAACAGCAAAACGAACAGCTAAACCTTAGCTAAAGCAGCAGCGATCAGGACTAGCTAATATTAACGCTTGTTTCCCCTTCCTGTGGGGTTTGACGAGTAAGCTGAGGTATGTTTGGGACACTAGACGAGTTCATCCAGTAAGGAGGCAAATTATTTTGCGTTTTGAATTCAAACAAACTACATGTCAAATATACCTCTGAGATAATTTTGTAACCTTGCTTGTGAACAGACAGCCAAGTGTCCGTGTTGTTTTTCCCAGCCACTTCTTCTTCTCTTGCTCCTATCCCTACTTTCTTCCAATTCTTTCTTCCTCCTCCTCCCCCCTCTCCTTCTTCTCTGTTTTTCACTGTTAACGAACAACTGGGGAAAGCGCCGCCTACTGCCCCCTACAGACACGTAGATATAGTTGATAATTAACAATCAACCTTGATATTTTTAATAGACGTTCTGGTTGTCTGATTATCATATTTAACTGTCTCAATCTACGTAGTCTAACAGCCATTTACCCTTTTATAAATGTCTCTAAGGCCTGAGGTGGCAAAAGTTCACATGTTACTTAAGTAGAAGTACAGATACTTATGTTAAAAAGTACTCTTGTAAAAATAGAAGTACTCACTTAACTTCTTTACTCAATAAAAAAGTAATTAAGCACAGGTTCTAAAATGTACTTTAAGTATAAAAGTAAAAAGCATCCCTTACCCATATCTGTACAAAACTAACTCAACCTCACATCATGTTAATATAAAGCATTTGAAGGCAGAATCAGTGGAATTTGTACGAGCTATTTCTAAACACACCAGATAACTAGATGGTTGATGAGTCTCATTCCCAGAATATCAAATACTGACATTTTAGGTTGGTAAAGCTTCCTGAACACAGCAAAAAAGGGGGAAAAAACATAAAAGCTAAACAAGCCTGTTTTGAAAACGCAAGGAGCAGAAAGTACAGATGTGTGTGTTCAAATGTAGGGAGAAAAATTAAAAGGTTGTCAGAAAAGTAAATACTCAAGCAAAGTACAGATACCTGAAAATTTTACTTAAGTATAGTAACAAATTATTCGTACTTTGTTACTTCCCACCTCTGTCTAAGATTGTCTAAATAATGTCCCTGAGGACACTGCAGCAAATCTCGGAGCATTATTATACACAACAAATCTAAAATATGTGAACAAGCCTGTCCATATGGGTAGGGCGAGGTCTACTGGTTTCAGTTATGAAAAATCTTAATCCTACAAAATATTTTTTAAATTGTGTTCAAGACAATAGCATGCTTTCAACTTTGTGGCAACTGTTCAATGAGGGCCTTTGTTTCTGTGAGGTCTATAACAAAGGCTTGTGAAATCACTTGTTCAGACCTGTTTTGTTTTTGTTTTTTTTTGTTTTTTTTTCCAGCCAAGAGAATTTACAAACTCAAACACTTCCTTTACAAGGATGGTGCAAAAAATGCCATCCGGGGTTTCATCGTGTCATGCCTCAGCTGCTGGTATGCCTTGTTCAAGTGCCTCAGCAAACCTCAGAGGTAGGCACACTGGCCTCTGCAGTGACCCTGTGGACAAAAACTTGTGGATCAAACATTTCACCAGTTTCACTTCCTCACCATTGGACATGTCTCAATTACAGGAGTGACTGGAAGTTTTTGCTGAAACCCACACAAAACACATAAGGGTTTATTGTCTGGCTCTCATACTTTTGGCTATATAGTGAATCCAGAGTTGGGAAGGTTACTTTGGAAATGTAACAGGTTACAGATTACTAGTTACCCAGTTTAAAATGTAATAAGTAATGTAACTGTTTCGGTCACTTTATCAAAATAATGTGACTTTACATTTGATTATGTTTGATTACCTTTGTAAATTTCTAACAAATGTTTTCAGCCATTAACCATTTTCAAATGTTTAAAACCAGGCAAAGTTAATTCAGACAAGAGAACCAATCGAAATCATCAGAATATCATCAAACTTTGCTTAAAGTCCTTGACTGGAATTGACAAAAAAGGCATTGTGCATATTAAAAACATGCAAAGCAACAAAGTGACTATTATATAAAATATATATAAATACATGTAAAATATACATAACATATTTTACAGAAAAAATTAGATGTAACCCCTTTGTAATCATTAATATTTTCATAAATAACTGTAATCTAATTACACATTCTTCTCAGTATCTATAGCTGATTACATTTATTTTGTAATTAAATTTTGTAGGCCTAATTTCATTACATGTAACTAGTTACTCCCCACCACGGAGGGAATCACAACCTGTCACTGGTTCTTCAGTTCATATGTGAATTCCCACTTGGCCTAAATCCAAATCCTGAAAAATAATTTCAAGCAATGAGACAGAACTAATTACTAACTTAACTCTGTAAGCTGTATAAGCCTCATTATGACTGAACAAAACCCAGAGTATTGTATAGTCAAGTATATACTTTGTTCACCAGGTTGGTGACAGGTGACTTTTATGGTTTTTGAAACTGGCAACCTACTAAAAGTAAAAATTGCAAGAAAAGAACAGGTTCACAATAACTATCACATTGGCAGTGGCTCTGTGTGTGTTTTGGCATGTCAAATATATAGCATAATGGTAATTACATTTATATTAGGCATATATATGGCTTATTATTAATATTATGAAGGAAATAACTGAGCTTATTATTAGACTAATTAAAGTTTCATTGAGCTGTGTAGTCTAAAATGTGATTTGGTTATTAGCAGTGCAAACTATTACAATAAAAACTACATTTTACAATGGTAACAGTTGAACATAGTGAACAGTAAGGACTGAAAATGACAGGCTAATTCTAAATGTGCGGGCAGAGACTCAAAGATGTTACAGGGGTTGAGACATCAATATTTTTTGAGATTTTACAAGCTTAGGCTTCTTTGTGTGAATCCACTTCATAAATTCGCAAATAAATATAATATTAGCTTCTTTTTTTTTTTTTTTTTTTTTTTTTTTTTTTTTT
>JAQLOL010000012.1:19695822-19744624 GCA_029783665.1 Naso thynnoides | reverse complement strand
TTTATGTTGCAAAACAGATTATTTATTTTGTTACATCTCAATAAATGTTATTTTATTGCTTAAAGCCACAGTGTGTTGCAATTTTTTTCCTGAAAAGAATCATTTTTTCTTGGCACTTCTGATGTGTGCGAGAGGCTGCAGGAGTTGCGTCACATAGCCAGCAACACCTCTGCTGTCGTCCTGTTGCACTGACGCTCTGCACGGAGTCTCGATGCCAGCATGACTCACCTGTACCAGCGATGTCATGAAGTTATCCACACACAGCCCTCCCTCACTTGATTTTCAGACAGACACTAAAGACACAGTCCAGCTTCAGACAACCTCAAAAGATTCAATTATAAAATTAGAAAACCACCAATTATTTAGTTTATTTCACTTAATAGTTAAAATTAAGTATTGCTGCTATGAGGGATTGCAATGTCAGTCTGTTGATGAGTTGGTTTGTCCATCACTTACTCAACAATTAATTTAATAAATCATTGCATCTTTCATGGCTGTCAGAGGCTGATACCCACAGGCTTGGATTACCTCTGACTCTAACATCATGAGGTTAACATCTTATTTTTTACTTAAATATATTCATCTTCGCTGTAAAATTTGGTGCACAAATTCGTGGTCTTCAGAGGACAATTTGTTTGTAAAATATTTGTTTTTCATCAATTCTTGGGTTTAGGACCAAACCTGAAATGCCAACTGACATTCCCACCAGCCTCAGTAGTACTTTTTGTCTGTCAAGTTCTGCAGCAATGTGGAAATGAGTTAGCATTGTTGAACCTCTGGTTTCCTCTTCTCAAAGTAAAAATGTTTCATTTTTGGTAAGACTGCATTTTACGGAAGTTTCAGAGATATACCCACCCCCCCCCCCAAAAAAAAACAAACAAAAAAAAACAAAAAAAAGACATGTCAGTAAAAAAAACAACAAAAAAACAACAACCCACTTCTGATTTTTGAAGCTTTACATGTATTTAAATAGGCAGCTGCTAACACGTTGCTAGATACTAAAGGTCGTTTGACGTTGTCAGGTAAATTCAACATCGTTATAACACGATAATATTTATGCTTCAAAAATCCAAATTAAAGTAGTATTTGTGAAGACTGTCATGCTGAACAAAAACCTGTATATGCATTACCTTTTACTACTGGCAGCCACCGGCTTCACTGTAGGTGTGCCGAACAATGGCAGCAGTTCCTGCACAGGTTAGCATAGATGCTGCTATGGCTTCAGTTCTTTTAACAGGAGGGTATTTCTTCAAGGAAAGAAGAGCAAAGGACGATACTAAAAGCTTTTCTAGATGGAAAAAAATGTTTCATTCTTACCCTGACTGACTTTGTTAAGAGTTTGATTTACCAAATGGCTCTGTTGGTAAAAGAGCTTGTGGTCAATCTGCAATAGACAGTAAAAGACAGACTGTTTATCCAGTCACCTGGTAAGTTTTGTGTTTTGTTTTTCCCAAAGTGCCTGCCTGGAATCCAGTGGAGTCTGGAATGATGCTTATGTGCAACAGAGCATCTAGCTTGTAAGGTTACTTATTTTCTGCAATAATCCAGTGGAAAAATCCCATTGACTTTGTGTCAAAGGAACCAGCAGTGATGCTGACTTCCGCTTGGGCCACAAAAATGCAACATCCCTGCTGCACTAATACTAAGCTAATTAGCAAATATTAGAATGCAAAAATGTTAGACTAAAACAGCAAAAACTACACCTGGTAAACATGCCAACATTATCATTGTTAGCAGTATTTGGCTCTGCTGCACAGTTAAAGTGAAATCCTATTACATGGGCACTCACTTTATTTAAAACATTTTTGATGACTTCGATTATGTGGAATGCCAGAACTTCTCCTTTATAATCTTGTCTGAAAGTCAGTGTAGTCATGAAATTTTAATTTGACAGATAGTGATAACATCATGACTCCTGCTTTAAGTGCGGCTATAGTCAAGATCTGTTTAAACTTGAGTAACCATCTTTGAGTACTTTGTTTTTCTCTATTCCATTTTATGACATTCAATGTCTACATGTGTAGCCCTATAATATATATTTACAGATAATTACTTATTTACTTGATTATGCAGTAGCAATTATATCCAAGTGGTTTTGCTTTACTTATGATCATGAGAGCAACAGATGAAGGAGGCCGCCTTCATCAATCAGCTGTCAGCACCGTTAATTAGGGAGTTAAATCTTCTATTCTTAGCTCATGCGCTTTCCTCAGTAACAAAGAGCTGAGCAGCTGTTCAGTTTGATGTTCTACTGCAAACATTTAAAAAGCAGCAGGATCACCACTGATGAACTTAATTGTCTGCAATTGAAAGCTTTAATATTTTTGTAAGATCATCCAGATGAGTGTTCAAGTGTGTGAGCAGATGCTGATGTTTACGAGCAGATTTTACAAAACTGAAGTCTGGCAGGATAAAGATTCGATAAAGAAATAAATCAGATTGAACTGATGCATTTTGTTTGTAGAGGCTTGTAAAAGCTCATTTAAATTATATAAAAATGAGCCATATGGCCACAGTCAGAATATTTTATACTTAGTAATTAAGAAACCGCTATTTTTGCATCTGGTGGAGATTCTCAAAACATTGAGCCATAAAACTTCCACCTAAAAATCAAAGCAAACAATGTTCATGGGTCCGTAACTAATTAACCCCTTGCAACCCTTTTATAACAGGTTGATGTGATGATGTAATGATCTAACATAACACTATGTTCCACCATCTTTACTGTAGAAAGAGGACAAAAGCATACAAAAAACTACTCACTTTAGTTTTAACAATTCTTTTCAAACCTTTGCTTAGGATCATAAACATGACGTTTCACATGCATTTCATAACTGGCCATCTTAGTAACTAAATAAAAGGCACATAAAGGTTCTGTAACTAATAATTTTGCTGCCCTAAATAACCAGTGCTGAGGATTTTTGGCTTCTCAGCGCTTCAGAATAGAAGGAAGAAAGGAAGGGAAAAAAAAATTCATCTGAACATCACAAATTAATCTCTTTTGATGATTTATTGTACTAAACGCTTTTCATTTCCAGTTCACTGCACTTCATCAAGATGCAGTCATTGTGTTGTCTCTGCATTACAATCAAAGAAAAAGTATTTTTATATTTGCATTTTCTGTATGATCATGATAGATTAAAGTCTCTGATGAGGATCAAAATTAGTCTACATAAAGTTATGATGCCTTTAAATGACAAATTTTAAGATCTTAGGCATATAAAGTAGTTGCACATTGAAATTTAATTTAAAAAAAAAAAAAAAAAAAAAAAACAGGGCAGTGACTTATGGACATAATTAATGCTCCCCACAGATAATCACTGTGAGATCCATTACATATAGCTGACACGCATACTTATGCTAAAGAAGGACCCAATTTGCAGACAAACACAGGGAAGCAGGTTAAGTTTGCATTGACATTAAATTTGACTTAAGATGGGAGGTGAGTGCAGAGGCACAAAATAAAACACAGTTCAGCCAGTAACTATGCAGGCAGCACTCACAAGCAGGGCAGGTAAATACAAAAAAGTCGGTAAATCCAAATGATGAGGAAATAGATGCAACGTATATGTCACTCATGAAAGTCTTAAAGAGAGTCCAATACATGAGGGACAGGTAATTCACAAAAGGCAAGAAAACACCAAACAGCCACATAAGCGGGTGAACAGAAATCACAGGAGCAAAAGCTGAACTCATAGTATAAAATAGAAAGCTGAGGCATTACCAGGTAATTGATCATCAGAATTAGTCAAACACAGGCAGAGTCAGCAACAGGTAAATCCAATAAGTGAGTGCGGGAGAGCCTTGCACCGGTTAGCAAAGAACCTAGCGAAGACTGACTGAGCACAGGATTCTAAAATAGTTGCAGAGACAATGAGCAACAGGTGTGAGCAGGTTGAACTAATTACAGCTACAGTAGAGTGGCAGGTGTGTGTAATTATTGTCCTGATTGCAGCAGATTGCAGTGGAGCAGAGGCATGTGAGTGATCTGAATGCATTAGTGAAGCAAAGAATACAGGCATGACAATAGTAGGTTCAACATTTAGCTCCAAGTAATAAAAGGATTTATATGCAACCATGCAGGTAGTTTGGTGTGATTTGCTCTGGTCTGGATTGTTTTAGGTTTACATCACTTTTTTACTGTAGAAAAAGGCCCGATAAAAAAACTGATACAATGAGGTCTAAGGATTTTTTTTCAGAGTGTGATGTTTGTGATTTTGATTTTTTATTTAATGCTATGACTACCACAAACTAAATTCTATTCACCCCCAGGGTTTTAAGGCAGAGACGCAGATTTCAGAGGTTTTAAAATCTTGACAAATGGCTAGATACTTTGTGAGCCTTTAAAATACGCTGCCTTTGCACGTAGCATTGCTTTTGCATGTAGAATAAGCAAAATGTTCAAGTTTTGTTCAGATGCAAGTATGCAAAATGTGGAATGTAGATATTTCAAATTCACCTTTATGGACCTATTTGAACCACCTAAATGGATAACAGAAAACTTTAAGGACAAAATAAATGTATGAGTTGATGAATTTGTCAGGTGAATAATCCTAAAAACTGAACATATGTGCATAATGAACGTATGTAATGTTTATTTGTCAAAAAAGTTTAATTATATATCTTTAAGACATAAAATAAAGCCAGCATTAGCATCTGCACAGCTCCTCTGTATGCAAACTGATTACCATATGAAGAACTCCTTTAATGCTGCTTCCAGAGATCAGTTATACCTGCTCGATCACAGCTTGTCAAATGAACACGACTCATATATCATGGGAAAAGACGGTTAAGTCTAGGTGACGTGGGTGTAAAGGTGTCGTAGGAACTCTCCTCTGGTTGTTGTGTCTCCTGGGAAAACTGCCTGGCAGAACTCACAAACATGAGACTGCAGCGCCACGTCTGACATCAGAAAACCGTCACCGACCAAGGAGGGGCTGTCCGTCACAGGCATCTGACACAAACAGAGAGGACGAGACATGGAGTTTCTGAGGAAGAAAATGGTCAAACTCAAGGACAGATGGGAGAAGCCCTAGCGCAGCTGAGACTTTTGTCCAGTAAAGACACTTACCATCGTTGGGTGCATTGTCCTGTCTCTTCTGACAGGATCTGGTTGCGACAGATTTTTTGAGCCACCGGAAGAAGCTCCTTGCCACTTCAAGGAGTCCATACTTAACAACGGTGCAATATTGTGCGCCAGCTCTTGATTTTCCTTGATCTGACGAGGCCCATCCACGCAGAGCTTGGACATATCTTCAGCGAGGAGATCAGAGAAAGTCCCTACATTTCTAGGCAGACAGTTGAAGCCACGCTGTGCTGCGGGGTCGTGTGCTGTTGCTGTTGGCGGCTGAGGCATTTCATGTAGATTTGCAGGGATTTCGTGGGTACATTGAACAGGGATGGATATCATTTCACTCAACTCCCCATTAGGAACAGTGGCACCTGCAGACAGAAAGTTTTTGATAAATATAGCATAAAAGACACATTTAAAGCATTGCAGTTACATTAGCTTTCATATTGACCTTGCTGTTTCTGCAGAGCTGCTGTGAGTTTCTCTAACAGAGCTGCCTGTCTCAGGCAAAGTGACCGCAGGTGAAGAAACTGCTGGTACAGGTCACTGTATGCTTCCTCCATCTCACCAGCTCGGGGATCTGCAGCTAGAATATAGAAGAAATTACACAGAGCTCAACAGTGTGCTTATCTACTATAAACTCAGCGCATAAAGATGGTCGAGATATGAGGAACGAGACTGAGAGCGTACAGCCATGTACGCGGCCCTGTGAGACTGTACTTTGGTGCCATAATGGTGCTTTGAGCTGACTGTTCCTGTCAGCACACTAGCATGCTCAAAATCATTATGCTAAAGAAATATTTTTCAGTTTTGTCATCTTCATGAAGCCCGTTAGCATTTTGTATAATATCAATAGTTTTGCAGGTAAACCTACTCGGTCATAAACAGAAGTGTTTGACAGCTTGATTGATGATGAAACGTTCAAGTATAACCACAGTTATAAGAGTTTATGTTTGAGGGATCTTGCACAGTCAGGATGTACAGTATTCTCTACTACACTCTAATACACTGACAGATGTCGACCTCATGGTGGTGCCAGAGGGGAGGCACAGGAACTCAGCTCATTACAATTCATCCACTAGAGACCATGAAAATCAATCCAAAATTTGACAGCAATTTCATCTTTACAGTTATTGTTAAGATATGAAAATTTGGACCAAAGTGGAGGAACAAACAACTGCCTGACGACTGTCGTCCAGCTGTAGCAGCTGTGGCATAGTGACGGTGGTGGGGAGTGATTTCAAACACATTAAAATTTTTTTATTTGATTTATTTAGTAATCTGTTCAGAAGATCTAAATGCTTTTTCAGAGCCTCTAAACTGCTGGGAATACAAAACTGTGGAGGAATACTGCAACCTTTACTTATGTAGGATTGTGTTGACCTCGAATTAAAAATACTGAGTCAAAAACTACTTGATTCAGCTTGTTTGTGGCCTTTTATTGCAAAACCCACAAACTCACAACATACATATAGCCTCGATGTAAGGGACTGTCACTGCATGAAGGGTTTTTGGAACAAAAAATGTTCTGAATGACAAAATATCAGAATTTCTTCATTACAATAAAAAAGTGCATATGTATTAACACTAAAATGCCCGTTTGTGCAGTTTGATTCTGACCTGAAGTATTTTCTTTTTCTCAATCCTAAGGCAAGTTACATTTTCTGGCCATGGGTGGCGCTCTTTTACTGACTGTGGTCTTACACAACAAAGCCATATCTAAATTTTTCAAAGGACTTTTAAAACCCTAATGCATTTTCTTTTTTTTGGCTTTGTGTGAATACAGAGCCATTTCACCTCTAACATACAGTACAGTGTCTTGTATGTCATAACTGATTTGCTCACCATTCACAAGCTCATGTGTGTCTGCTCCAGTAACTTGGGACTCTTGATCATTTCTTACAGCTGGGTTCAGGCTTTCTTCTCTCGAGCCTCCTTCATCCCAAACAAGCCTCCTATTATTGTCCAGAAATCAGACAGTCGCAATTTGTAAATCCAGATTAAATCCCTTTTACTGAGCAACAAAACAACTAATTTCTGATGGTGACATGCATTCCTCAGTCGTGGCCTGACCAATCACAGTGACTGTATGATGAGTCTGTCTCTCTAAGTGAGCGAATGGAAATCATGCTCATGTCACAACACATTTACTGCATTAAAAAAGCAATAAAGCATAAGGAAGTAGCTCTTGAAAACAAGGAAGTGAAAGCTAAAAAAAGGAACTTTGTCATCACTTAGTTAAACTGTTAACACAAGACTCTGCAGAGTGTGTTGATATTCAAGATTTTCAGTCATTTGACTGACACTCACAAAATCCCACTATGTCTCTCCATCGTATGTAATGTTTTGGGCTGCTTATCTGATTTCCTTTACCAGATTTCTGTGATTTGAGAACTGTAGTGACAGACAGGAAACTAATACAAACACAGAGGATTGAATTTTAAAAAAAAACTTGTTAACCTGTGTTAGCCAAAAGACCAAAGACCGTGATTTCTGTTTATGTCAAAATGAAAACTGTATTAGTGACTGTCACAAGAAAACTCAACAGCAAAAGCAACATTGTCCACATAACATGTGCTGGTTCAGTGCTGCAAAATGTGTTAACACGGCTACATTGCATGATAAATGTATAACATGGGATTTATAAACACATAAATTATATATTAAATGCATAATTCTTCACCATTAGTGGAAGAAGAATGCTGCATGTCATTCCCTCTCTCTCTCTCTCATTCTCTCTCATTTCCTGTTCAACTCTTCAATTGTCCTATCAAATAAAAGTACAAACACTTTGTTGTAACGTGATTCATCACGTGAAGGCAAACATGTTATAACCCTGAAACTGTCAGCTTTGAGAAGTTTAGCTTTCTCGCCATATCCGACCTAACATGAATCACAGTTGAGTAATTTTCTATGTAAAGTGGAAATGACCTGACTTACATTATTTCTCAGTTTCACTGAGAACGCGGAACTCCAACCGAAATTCAGTGTCTTCATATTTTCCAACTGGGTCTTAAATCAGACGAGGATTTAGGTTTTCCTCCGTGAATCACATAAAAAAAAAAAAAAAGTTTACTCACATTAAAGTGGTCGATTCATTCCCTGCAGGAAGTGCAGCAGCTGATAACACCAATGACAGTCCTTCCCCTCGCTGGAATGGGCAAGATCCGCATTTTACTACGATGACATCACTATCCTTACCTAAAACCCGAGGTCACCTACGTCAAACCAAAATAAGCGCCTACACCTGCCAAAAAGATTTCCTGCGTAACAAAGCCGCCTTCAAAATAAAATCAGAAACTTTTTCCTAAAGCAAGGCAAAGTTAAAAAGTAGCCTACAGTTTCAAAAAGTAACATCGAAAGTTAACTTGCTAAAAATAAAATACATTTTAAAAAATAAATTAAATTAAAAACCCCACTATCATTTAGTCTACAATTAAATGAAATTTTTACTAATTTGAATTAGGCTCCTCAGAACTAGTTGCTAACTATCCCTGAAAGTGACAATTTAAACATGCATATGTGTACTAGGGTACCCCATGTGTAGTTTTTTAGTTTGATAGGCAATCGTCTCTACAAACAGGGTCTGTAGGTAAGGTAGGGCTATCTTGGTACCAGAGAAGACCTGGTTTCCTGTTGTAGTCTTTTGTAGTCCACGTAATTAAGGGTGGGCTGTTAACAATTAATGGCATGTAAACTGGCTACTTGTGAAAAGATCCGCTGGTAGATGTGGTCTCTCAACTCCAATTCACATGTCTGACTGTTAATAGCTGGACTGTAAACAACGAGCGGCACACAGAGAAGGAGGTCAGAAATGGAAATTCGCCTCCTCCAGCGGAAGCCTAAGAATAATGGAGTTTGCCAACAGAGGCTGTATCGCTGTGTACCAGAAGTCAGACGGCGAATGCAGCAAATGGATAGGCAATAAATCATATGGACAAGCAAAATGCACATGCACAAAGTTTTGGTAATGGGTGCTCTCTGGTTGCTTTTTAAAGTCCATTTGTAGTGTAATAATTTTGACTATGTTTAAAAATTTGGTTGCATGCAAATAAGCAGTCCCTGCAGAAAGCAAGACTGGAGAGCATGCTGGCCAAAACACATTCTCTGAGTCATTCAGACATTAATTTATCTACATTTATGTGCAGGTATTATAGGATTAGCGGAAATCTCCTAACGCCATTCTCTCATCTCAAGTTGCTAATCAGACTGTAAACACTGACATTGACACACAGACTGGTGCACAGACAGGAAAACTTGGCTGGATATCAGTTATTCGTTATCCGGATATCCGCTGGCTAACTGGAAGCCCCAAAATAGTGGCCGTGGCCCACAGAGGATAAATTGCTGTCAGACAATAAGATGCTGAATTTCAAGAATGAGCGTGTTAGCATGCTAACATTTGTTTGCGAGCACAAAATTAAAAGTACAAAGCTGATTGTTAAGAGGTTCGGCCTGTTAAATAGGTTCGGCCTGTGTTTAGTCAAGAGTCAAAATATTGGGAAATTTGAAAAACATGACCATATGGTGCACTAAATAAGGAACTGACAAGGTTATTTTTATTTATCCTGTGGGGAGTATGAATGTGTGTACCAGAATTTGCTGAAAACCGTCCAAGGTATTTGAGTCTGGACCAACCGTGAACCAACAGTTCAGAACCAACTGGCAGACTGACAGATTAACATTGCATCCTCCATAGAGACAGACTGGTCCAACTGGTAACATCTGTAAACTCATCAGCATTTGATCAGTTTTTAACACTGACGGACAGGTGTGTTGAGCTAGAGCCTCTGAGAAGAGAGCTCTCTATTAAAGTGTTTAGTCATGCTTGGTGTTTGGCATTTGGGTTTTCAGTCATGTGTTGATTGTTGCTGATACTGGTTTAAAAATAGACCAACAGAGGCAGTGGGGTGTGTGGATGGCAGGCCATCTTCCATGGATGCGTCCACTCGGGAGGAGAGGCAGTTTTTGCCCTCAGTGTCAACACAACAGCTGAGTTCACAGCCAGCTCTACGTGATCTTAGACAGCTGGTAGTTTCCTCTACTTCAGACACATTATGTAACCTCCATGTGAGGGATGGCGGCTTTCATCACTCTGATATTTAGAGTCATGCCTTTGTCAAGTTGTGGCTCCTTTAAGAGGATCCATTTCATAGGTTAGCAGGTTCATTGGTAACAGGTGGTAGTATCATTATTGGGTGTGAATGGGGAATCCGAAACAGGCTCAGATGTCGCATGTAAGAATGTGGCGGGATTGACCACTTAATAAAAACCTGTGGGCGCAAACATGCCGACATTTTAAGAGCAACATTTCTCAATTTACAATTACAAAGAATTTATTTATTGTTAAGGGGACATATTATGCTTTTTATTGTGTCTTTCAACCTATACAATATAACAAAAAGCACTCGGTAACAAAGAATTCCCAACAAAAAACAAACGTCTTCAAAACGGAGGAGTCGATCGATCTTCAGACACGATAAAGCAACCACACCATCTGGCATTCACTCGCCACTGCCCCCATCTCCAACTCTCATCTCAGTTAAACGCTCCAGGTTGTGATTACCAATACCCGACACCTGAGCAGAGGCAGTGCCTGGAGAGCCTGGAGAGGGAGACTGGAAACAAGTGAGGTGGAAGAGGAAAGCTACACATATACATACCAAGGCTGTAACAACTTTGATGTGAAAGTATGAAATGATAAGGTAAGGGCATCTAGCAGTAATCTCTGTGGGCTGTTTCTAATGGCTCTGAACGCTCCATTCTCATCAGTTTTTTTAAATCTCACACCGCTGTTGTATCACAGTGTGTTGGCATTCTCTATAGGTTCCCCTGGAAGGTATGTGTTTGAACTGGCCAATCAGAGCAGAGTAAGCCTTTAGAGGCAGGGCAGGAGCTAAAACAGCGTCTCAGACAGAAGCAAAAATCTTGGAAAAAACAGGGCTGCTGCAGTCTGCTGTATGGTAAAACAGATGAGTTTTTTTTATCATCAAAGCATGTAAATCTGCTCCAGTAGTGACCAAAACCAAAATATAATCCAAAAAATGAGTGTAACATGGCCTCTTTAATTTAGAATCTGTAATCTCTGCATGAAAATTTAAGGCTGAAAATCAACATCGAATGCCCCTTGCCTTCGATCCCTTGGTACTGCAACAAAAACAAGTTTTACTGTATAAAAAATATTTACATTGGCTTGGGAAAACTTCAGAATAGGCCTACAACATTCATCACTGCATTTACAAATGCAAATTAGTACTGTACAATGCAAAGCACATGTCGCATATCAACAATATTCAGCAACGCAGCTGTCTTTTCTTGTCCTCTGGGGGACCATCCAGATTATTGCCTGCACGAAGGCGAAAAGCCGGCATCCATGATCAGATTGGGGGAAGTTTGTGCCCATGGCATGAGTAACTTGCATGTCTGTGAATCACAATAAATACTGAAAGGTATATTTCAGATTTTGGAGCAGCGTACAGACTACTGCCACCCAGATGATGTCTTTTGTGGGTCTTTCTGGTTTATTTCAGAAAAGCAATGCCAAGCAATATTCTGCTTGTGTCACATTGGCATGGCATCGTGGTCTGGTGAAGGTTCTGCTTGCAGTTCACACCTTGAAAATGTATGGCACATTAGTAAGAGCTAGACATGACAAGTGGAGACTGTGGCCTGTTGTGCAACTGAAGTAGAATATCAAGCTCACCACTTTTGTATTAGCTACCCAACTCAGAAACAGATTTCTACACCCTAGGTTTAGTGAGAGCTGTAATGAGTAATGTAATGAGTTTGTTTTATGTTTTTTTTAATACTTCTGCTAGATTAAAAATTTGTATATTCAAATAAATATTGTGACATGACCGTAAAATTCCATAGTCACTTTACAAGGTCTGCAGTATATCAAAACAGTTTTTCCAGTGCTGTACCTCATAAACACCCTGTATAATTTATTTCTCCCTGTGTTCCTCCCTTTGTTCGTCATAGTCCTGTTTTCCTCCACTGTTCCTACATTTAACATTCCTGTACAAGCAGGATCCTAGGAGAGAATTTTATTGGTACCTGATTCATATACAATAAAGTTCCAATTTAAGTTGTGGGCAGGATAACAAAGTTCTACCCTATATTTTGCTCTGTGTCAGATGATGTCAGTTTAGATGACCTAAACAGCAGATTAAAGGTATGGTTCACCATTTTGGGAAATCTACAGTCTCTACTTCTGACCGAGTTATTACATTTCTGCTTGTGTGCGGAATAAACAATAGTACAAAACAACAATTTTGCTTTTTTTTATATTAGGGGCAGTTTACATGGTACAAGTTTTCTCATCAAACGAAACACCTTTGTTGCAGTTTGGTTTTACATGACAACGGTGTGCTGGCGCCCCTGAAACCGCAACAATTGGAACTGGGTTACAGATGGGACCTTTTGAGGCCACAGCCTTCTTTGCGGCTTTGTAAATTGTGTAAACCACAAAGCCTATGACTATGCTAATGCTAATGCTAGCGCAAGTCAGTGCATTTTGCTCTAGTCACTACCAAACTCTGATTAAACACTCTGCATTGCACCGAAAGCAGGTCGAATATGACAGCAGCCTGTTTAGCAACAAGAAGTGAACAACTTCGGCAGCTCCAATAGGAGGCCTATCTTAATACAAACTTACACAGCCGACCACCTGCCTGGCATGCATACGTACTTTAGGGGAAAAAAACTTTTTCATTGATACAAGAAAAACCTGAGAACAAAGATAAGACAATGTAAAAGAACAACACACTTTGGGTGCCCGGTGGCACATTTGGTAGAGCAGGTGCCCCATATACAGAGGCTATGTCCTTGGGGCAGCAGACCTGGGTTCGATTCCACCTGTGGCCCTTTGTTGCATGTCATTCCCTCTCTCTCTCCGCTGTTTCCTGTCCTCAAATAAAGACCAAAAAGCCCCCCTTCCAAAAAAAAAAAAAATTTAAAGAATAACACACTCATATGTTTTTTCTCACCCCTAAAAGACCCCAAAGCTAACCCTAACCCTACCAGGCTCATACTACATTGTATGGCAAGCCAACGTGTTACTTCCTATTTTTAACAGCTCCTCATGTTTCCAAGGATATATGTTCACTTTTACAGCTCTACATGTGATGTGGGTGTCTTGTTTACTGTAAGAAGTTACTTCTTATTATTATAAATAAGTAAGATTTTCAAGACAAGTCACAACTAAAGAGACTTAATCTGCATCCTTTTTTAGCCAGTGGAAACTGTTAATTGATGGAATTATTTATATCAATGTTGCAACCTATACTATACCACGCGCCTGCGTCAGTATGTTAGCTGGTTTGCACCATGTGTTTGCTCTGACCTTGAACCCCTCCCTCCAACACACTCACACACACACATGAACACACAAAGGTACACACGCACGCACGCACATGCGCTCACACACACACACTCAAACACAAACATACACGACACACCCTGTGTCCCAGCCCCCCTCATCTTACGCCATCCCTTTGCACTTGATCCCTGTGTTGGGGCTCTCTGAAGTGTGTGTGGGTGTGTGTGTTTCAGGGCTTTGCTGTGAATAACTTCCGGGCATGCTGCCAGGGTCTGTCATCTGCCAGTGCAACACTATCCATCCTGTCAATCTTGTTTTATAATTGTAACATTCTCATATTCTCCGCCTGAGCAGAGAGAAGTTTCCAACATAGTGAGACACATACACACATACACACGCAGACACGCACACACACAAGGACATGCACATAGCCACACACAGTGACTTATTGTTTATTGTGCTTCCCTAGCAGAATCCTCACATAATAATAATCAAGTTTTAAAAGCCAATGAGACATAATTTTTATGTTTCATAATATAAAACAGTCAGTAAAGTGCTTTCTAAACTTTTACCTGTCACTTTTTGTTTTGTTTTGTTTTGAAGTAAACAGGGCCATTGTAAATTCATTGGGTTCACTTTCATGAAAACTAATAAGTCTTTTCATTCACGACCCATTTGTACTTTTAATGGCTGATAAGCACAAACACAACCAAAAGAAGTGCAACCCTGTTTATGATTTCTTTTCATTTACTTTTTTGGTTTATCAACTATTTGTACATATTGCATACAAAATTTGATCAAATATACAATGCTTTTCTTTCTGGTAATTTAAAGTATTCCGGTCAGAAAAGCTTTTCAGCACATTACTATCTGAGTGGAAACACGACATTGTAATACCCAAAGACAAACGAAGACATCCGTTAAATGTCCTCAGGACAACTAGGTTTCCTCCATCTCCTCCTCTCAGAACGATAAGTCAGTCGGCTCACTGTCCACTTATGAATTTAATCCTCTCGGGACTAAAAGCTTAAGACAGTGATGTGGGGCATACAGTTATCTCAAGGATAGAATGAGCAATGACGTCTGCCAACTCATTTATCACCGGACTCTCTCAGTGAGAAAGGCCAGATCCAATTACAGAGGTTTCTATGAGCCCAACAATGGCCTGCTATAAATACACTCACAGAGGGTTTTCCGCACTCGAAAACACACCCACACACATAATAGTACTGTTGCACAAATATACAGTGCGTGAACAAATGAATGTTTGTTGGTGGAAAAACATTTGACTCTGATCATCACTGAAATTATGCTAACTTCTCTTTTTCTCTTTTTCTTAACACAGTGAGGAATTCCTTATTGTGGTGAGATTGTCTTCAATACTACTGAAAAGAAGATCTGTCTAACTTATACCTGTGTGTAAGTGTGTGTACATACAGAAAAAATTTAAGTAAAAAACAAGATTGAAGAAAGAAACACAAAAGTCCCCAAGCACTTAATAGCTTTACGAAGTTATTTACAGCTCAGTCCCTCAATAAACAGCAGGTGCAGCATCCTAACAAACAAACCTATTAGCTTTCTTCCTTCTGGAACAATATATCCTCTCCACTAATCAGCTGCTCTCACTCACTCTTTCTCTCTCTTTCTCTCTCTCCCTCTCTCTCTAACACACACACACACACACACATACACACACAAACACGCACACACAAACACAAGTTGTAAGTGTGATTTTTATTTATTTATTTATTTTTAAATTTATTGGTAATACGTCAGACTTTAGTATGTATAGACAGTGAAAATAGGAGCATAAATAGCAAAAATATACTGATACATTATAAAGTACGAGTTCTTATTTTTTGGTATGTTATCATGCACTGGGAATGTGGTATTCTATTTAATTTTCCACAATAAGTTTTGTTCAGACATTCATTATCCTCAGAGGATGTTGTGTACGTACATTGGTGATCTTGATCTTTCCTCTAGCGCCTCCATGAGGGCCTAAAATGTAACTAAAATATCACTACAATTACAACAGATTGGATGGACTGCTCTGAAATTAGAGGTACAGGTTATAGGAATTTATGGGTACAATCATTCATGTCCCCCTCAGGATGAATACCTGAAAAACTATTGATACTCCCATCAGCTATATGTATTTCAAATTAGCAAATATTAGCATGCTAACAGACTAAGCTAGGATGTCGAATATGATACTGTTAACATTCTCCCTGCTTAACTTGTTAGCTTAAAACTCGCATGTAAGCACTGCTACTAAAAGCGTGTCAACGTGGACAACATTAACGTGTAGCTAAGCAGTACAGCGTCATGGAGCTGCTAGCGTCTAAATGTTGTAACCGGTGCATTATTGGTCTATTTAAGTACCATTTTCATGTCTCAGCAGTCCATTACTAACTTCTCCTCTTCATTCCTGCTAGGACGAAAGGGTGTAGATCATGACTGGGCAAATTTTAACAAGTTTTCACTGTTGGCACTGGCACCAAATTTGGTCAAACGGGTAGTGTTTAATGATGCGATGTCGTGCAGAGTTTGCGCGCCCAACTTAGTTTGGGCTGTTTTTGGTGGTTGTAGCTGTCATAGCCCCGAGGCGCTAGGAAGGGTTCTTTTCAAAATGGGCTCCTAAGCTGCATTTTTAAATTTTTATTGCCAAACATATCAAGGAAATTACATGATGGCATAAATCTTGCAATCACAATCTGCTCACCACCACAAATGAAAAGTTTTTTATGTTGCACAACATGTGGAAAGCAAGTAGCACAGCCTGCTAGCCTAACAACCAGGACCCCGCCTTTGCATCCATGTCTGCACAGAATGTAGCCTTCATAGTATGTAGCTGTGTTAGTAAAGTAAATTTATTGAAGAGCTGTTCCAGTTTTGGAATTTTTAAATGGCGATTGAATTCAATTATATAAATGCTTTGCAACCCCTCATCTTTAACACAAGGAGCAAAAAACTCAATCCCCTTTGATAGATGGCACCAGTGACTGCTGGGTAATATAATCTATAAAAAGAAAACATACTTGATGAGCTTATCACTGCTTATTGAGTTTAAGTGTTACTCTGCAAAGTACTACAAATATCAAATGAATGTATTTTGGTAAAATGTGAAGGTGAAGTAAAAATATAAAATCACCATTGTTTATAAGGATATAATGTCAGAGAAATGGTTTTAGAAAGAAAATCATGCACAGTTTAATGTGCTGTAATGATACAGCAAACATTTCACTATGTTTCTTGCTCTCAAACCTTTCCTGTATTTGAAGAGAAGGTGCAAAGGCACTATACTTGGAGCTTAGCATGTTTGTGTAACAAATCACCATGACATCAGAACATAATGTTTCATGTGGGGAGGGTGTAAGACTACAGTTTGTCCCTGAAAGCAGAGTGTTGCATATCAGGGCGCAGGTCAAAAGTTATGGGGCCAGTGGCAACTCCAGATGGTACCTTTCCACTTTTGGAAAAGCTGGCTTCTAGAAACACTGTAAGTTCAAATTTAAGACATATTGACAGGGGCATGTATTCTGAGTTTGGGTTTGATATGAAGGGGAAACATGTCCAACCTGTCATAAGACCATAAAGAATAAAAAGTCACACTGAAAGTCAAGAGGGCTTCGCACATAACTGCACCCAGACAAAAAATGCTTTTAGCTTGAGTCAAAGGACCTTAATGAGCTGCTGCATTTGTCAACAGGCTTCCTAAGAAACTGTTCTTGTCTGCTCTTCCCATTACATATGACTTGGATAGCACGCTTGCCATTTTGTAACATAATGAACACCTCAATGCAAGCTAGCTTTCATATCGCCTCCTCCTCTTTTCTCCCCTTGTCCCGTTTTTTCCACTCTGTCTGCCAGTACCAAAATTCAGATGACCGGAACGTGGTGTACAGTAGGATCAAGTGTCGGGTGGTTGAATGCAGTCGGTGCTGCAGTCTGCTGTGGTTGAGAGCGGCATGGTGTCGTCTTCCCTTTGGTCGGGGATGTCGACAACATTAACGCCATGTTTGACAAAACAACACAGACTCTGTGAAAAGGAGTTGAGGGACTATTTTTGGTCGCTTTTCATTACACCATTAATTTGAAACAAGTTGCAGCACGGTGAGTGTTGTGCTGAATAAAGCGTTACTATTTCCTGCAAGGCACCAGTTAACTGGGAAACATTTTCTAGACTCTACTTGAACAATAAATCTGAGTATGATTTATGTTTTTCTCTCAACAAAGTCCATGAAAAGAACAAAGAACAGCAAAATTTGTCTTTGGCCAAAGCCAGATCTAGCTTTTTATATATCAGACTCCATCACAGTGGTTGTGTTGGATGAAAAGTTTGAACTGAAGATGATGCTAGACTAAAAAATAAATAATGATATAGTAGCCTGTCACATTCATGTTCAAGTTATTTTCAGTGTCTCTGTTGAACTGCCGCTTTGAATGCAAAGCAACATGACCTGAGTGACAATAATTGCCATCCGTCATGCTCCACTAAAAGTTTCTGGATCACAGTGCATTTCACCGGGTGTATCTCCTCTGGTTACAACGGCAGTAACATACAGTACAAATCCTCATAAGATCAAATTAGTGCTGTTTACTTTATGTAACAGGCTGATGTTTAACTTTAAGCATGCCATGGCTGTGCAAGAGTGCATTGCAGCGTAATGAATGCCGACTGGAAGACATTACACTGTTCACATACCAGAAGTTAAACCCAAAGGGCACCTGGGTGATCCTAACTGCTAAACTATGTGGTACCTGTACACCATAAAGAAAGCTTTTTATTTCGCGACCCATTACTCATGGTTGGGTCATATTATTTTAACCAAGTTTGACACAGGTTAGCCACATTCAAACAAGACATGAAGGGGAAAATAAATGCCTTTACCAGATTTTGTATCAATATATCCAAAGGGGTTAGGATTTTTTTTTTTTTTTAACGATTTGCATCTTCAGGAGGAGCTTTAGGGTTTGGAGCTGAGAGCCACACAGTGAGGAAGTCATAAAGTCAATACTCCCAAAGACAAAATACAAGCTGTCTTGAATTTTGCACCAGAATTCAGCCAATGAAACCAAATGCAAACATATAGAGAAGCTGCAATCTTGCTCAGTAGAAACACAAATGACACTAACAATTGTACATAAATTGTAGACCGTAATACACTACAGTTTGACCTACAGGAAATATATCACCTTATTTCATAACATTAAAACAAAGGCAGACAGTGGTGTACTTTCAAAAAAAGATTTAATATCAAATATTCTCTTTTAATACTCCTGTACCATTATACGAAAGCCCTGGCAGTATATTTGAAGTTCACACATGTACCAAACAACACTTATACAGTAGGAGAAACAAGTCTTCTTCAGACTGTTTGAACACTGAGGTGCTCATTTAGCTGCTCTTCTGCTCATCATATTTCACTGTAATTTGTTGAAATATTTTGTAAGTTCATTTTGAGATGAAAATGAAGAATAAATCCCACAAAAAAAGCACAGTTCAGAAGAATGTGGAAGACAGTAAAGGTTTATAACACATGGTAGGGGGGAGGAGATGTTTTTGCAGCCAAAGACAAGAAACAAAATGAGGTCAAACATTAAACGTCTGCTCATGGGTCTGGATTTTCAAGCACTGTGTGGGGAAAACAAATCATAGAGAGGGTGAATTGTATCTAATTGTGGACACAAGGAGCATCTGAAATGTGCCTCCACTTTAAGCTGGAAGGCTCTACTGTAGTTATGAATTTCACTGCCTCAGGAACATGTGAACAGGATTGAGCCCTTGTAGATCCTAAACCACCACCTGTCATCACTTGATGTCCTTCCAGTTTAGCAGTGTGGAGTGTGCGGTCAAGTATTGTATGGTCTCTGCAAAAACTGCACTGACACTCGCATCCCTAAGGCACTTCTTAACAAAAGCTGGCACAGACCTGAAATCATGTTCATCATTTAATGAGTACAAAATGAATTCAGATGGTGACACTGAAATAGATTATTTAATATTGTAATAAATGGGTCATGCTGAACATGATATATTGGAATGAGAATACACTAGTGCCACTTACTATGGGTACTGACTGATGCTTCATAAAAGGCACTTTGCATTTTGTTCAGCAAGTTCATTTGATCTTAAAAACCCAAGAAATATTTTGTTACAGGGATATGTGGTTCAACAGGAACCCTGCCAGCATCAGCTTTTACAAGGCATTGCTTAATGGCAGCGTTAAAGTTATGGCAGGTATATTTGTTTAGCATAAGGCAATAAGGTGTGTCAGTGGTAATATCAAAATAAGCGTAAACTTTGGTCCGAGACCTTCCATAGGAGCATGATTATGACTAAAACTAACTATTTTGAAAAGTGGGACTCCACATTTCTTTAAAGGACACAGGACGTGTGATTCTGCCTGCCTCTTTCTACCAAATAATCTACTCTCTCAGCTTCTTAGTGAGATCAAAAAGCAACTTTAGAAGCATGCTTTTTTCAAAAGATTAGTGTGTTTCGATTGTGTTTAGGGAAGCTGAGCATGTAACATTGCATTGCATTTATCAAATGTCCACGTCTGACTAGCTGCATAGCAGGACAACATTCACACATCGAGCACGGCAATAAAGTCATTTTACAAATGCACACAAAAACATATAGAAACTGTGTCCAATACCATTTCAGTTGAAATTGAATTGAAATAAATCTTTATGCAGTACTCATGAAGTACCGTGTCAGTTTTAAACTTGATGTTAGAAAAATAATGGTCTCTTGAACATTGTCAGACATTTGCACAGGTCAGTGTGACAGAATGAAGTTCGCCAGTAGAGTCCAATGATAAAACTTCACATTAAGTGCCTTGTGTCTCTTATTTCTACAAATAAAACATTTTGTTTATGTCTTTTCAGAACGGCAGAGTATCCATGAAGATTTTCTCCACTATTGGTGGAGGAGGGACTAGGTCTTCCAGTTTCAGGTAGAAGATGCGCTGCAGGCCCTGTGTGCACAGAGTCCTCAGTTCAGGAAGTTTGCCCAGAAGACGAGAAAGATAGTTGGGTTGTGCACGGCTCTGTTCTGATCTGTTTCCACTCACATGTTCCCTCAAACAAGTGATAAGATGATTCTGAAAGTCCTCGACCCGTTTTGGCTCTTTAAGGCCATGGCGATCTGGGTACAAAAGATGTTTTCATGAGAAAAAACGTCATAAATACAAACAAAAAATTTACGTAAAATGAGATTTGCTTTAATGAAAAGCTAACTCAGAGTCTCACCGGTGATGATAACTAACGCTGCAAGGCAGGAAAACAGGGAGTTGTCTAAGTTCATCCGATGAAGGTTCTGGGAGAAATCCATGATGGAGTCAATCCAGTCACCAAAGCTGCGTACACACTGCAGTCGGTGCAACACCACACCATTACAGAAGATAAGCTTGTTCTTTTCTGGACTCGACCTACAATTCCAGAGGACAATCAGTATGTTGAAAAGTGCACATACTATTAAAACATTAGATAATGTGGTATTATTTTCAACCATAATGAAAGCCAACCTGTATGCAAGTCGCAGAATAAAGAGCTCAACGAAGGCAGATTCGAGAAGAAGCTCCTGGTCCTCTGTGCAGAAGTCTGTGAATCCTGGGATGGTTTCAGCCCAGTTTCTTATTACATCCAAAGAACCAGTCAGCAGGTCATAAAACTGTTGGATATCACCGGCATCCTCTTTTTCTTTCAGGTTATCCACTGTCTCCTGGTACTGAGGAGGAAGAGATGGGAAGTGTGAATGCTACTAAAAAGAATGCAAACTATCAATGAGCTATTAGCTGTCTAAATGCCGAATGCTAAAAATCCTGTATTAAGAAATTTGAGCTGATCAGTTTAAAAAAAAAAAGCTCTGGATATGTTACAAGTCTTGAGATTTACCTTGGAGTAGTCAAGCTTTCCAATTGTAGGGTTTGAGTCCAAATGAGCCCTCACAAGAGAGGCTATGATGTTGACACTGGGGCTCGTGGATGGACTCTCTGCCAGAGTCTTGGGTTTCGAGGGCAGACGACCACGGCGACCTTTGAGGCTGTCTGTCCGGACGACTGAGGGAGGGACAGAAAAGTGGAACACTTAAAGTACACGTTTGTGACTCTCACATGGCTGTCACTTCACATGACAATTTAAAAAACTGACTGCTGTATCAGTTTCAGTTTCCCATTTTTTGCAGCTGGCTCTATAAGGATCTGGTTTCATATTGTATGCCTGAAATTCCTAGCTTTGCTTTCATAAGACTGTCATTACAAACCCCCGGTTTCTTGACTTCAAACATTAGTCACTGAAAGAGTGAGAGCGCCTGAAACTGCATTACCTTCTTTGACCATTCCCACTGCGAGACATTTCTGGAAACGGCAGAACTGGCAGCGGTTTCTCCTCCTCTTGTCCACTGGACAGTCTTTATTGGCAAGACATGCATACTTTGCATTTTTCTGAACAGTTCGCTGTTAAATAAGGGAAAAAATACTTTAGTATAGGTTTATAATGCTAGACACATATAGCAAGGCAAATGGCAGAAATGCACCGATAAGTAAAATGCGTACTAACTTAAGTAGATAAGTAATGAAAGTAGGATCTTTTTTTAATTATTTGAATGTCCAAAAAAGCTTTCATTGTTTTGTTGTTGTTTTTTCCAGAACAAAAATACACAACTGTATCAGCCAGTCACCATTAGTGCAACTAGTACATGGTCAATATGAATATCTTATTTAATCTGAATTAACAGACTTTTTAATGACCCCTAGAATTCATTAAAAGAGCAGTTATTGACTTATTAGACACTACTATCAATACATGTGCAACAAGCTACTATAAGCTGCTATGTCCTCTCAGAAAATTTAATCATTCAGGCTACACTCAGTAGAATAAACCTGCAAAATGCCTTCAGCTATCTACCTTAAAGAAACCCTTGCAGCCCTCACAGGTGCGGACTCCATAGTGCTGACAGGATGCATTGTCACCACAAACTGCACAGCGGCCCTCACTGGATCCTGGGTTGTGTGTTTTAGGAGATACCATGGCTCCATCCACTATCCTGGGGCCCTCCAGGGATCCATGTTCTAAGGACATGGGGGGACAATGAAGTGGAGAGACATGCTGCTGAGGAGACAGGAAGAAAGAGTCGTCCTGGCCTGGTGGAACATCCTGATGCTGCCCCAGGGGAGAGTGCTGCTCTGGTGTGGGACTGAAGGTGAAAAAGGAGAGCTGCTGGGCCATGGGGGCATTGTCAGTCCCGGAGGAAGAGGGGGCTGAGGGGTAGGGGCTGAAAGGGGAATCCCAGACGGGTGTAGGCTGGGTCTGAAAGCCCGGTGTTGGAGGAGAAGCGGCGGCATAAACTGGGCTGCCATAGTAGTCAGAGCCACATGATGACAACGTTTCATCAAGGCAGCTGAGCGCAAAGGATCCTGGGTAACAGCCATACACCTGGAGATCATCCAGCTTGAAGGCCTGGCTCTGCTCCTGAGGGCAGGAATTTTCAGCTACCGTGGCCTGAGTGAAGGAAACCGTAGAGGCAGGGGGAGGGGTGGTAATCTTGCAGGAATAAGCATCAAACTCCCCCGTGTAGCCATTTCCCACCAAGGTGTTTATGCTGGGCAACGAAGACGCAGACAGCTGGTCCTTTTGGCCACTGATGTCCATCATCACTTTGGCACTGAGGTCAGGATTCAAGAACTCAGGGCTGAAGTAGGTGTCATGGGGCAGGCATGTATACTGGGTTTGTACACAGGGCATCTCTAGGGCAGAGTACAGCAACAATTACTACTGATGAAAAACGTCTATATTGTTTACATTTATGTATACTCCAGTTTCATGGACGTATCGATGCATCAATTTACATTCCAACGATCAAACCACATTGACAGGTAAACAGAAAATCGTTCTTCTTGTATGACTTGTATCGATCTAAAATTGTTTTTTCACAGCAAAAATCTATTGTATTGATGCTAAATACCTATCATTGCCTTGTATTTAGCATATCAAACCTTGTGTGTTTCTTTTTTTTTTTAATATTTACGGTAAATAGCTTTAAATGTAATCCAGTTTATTCCTCGACATTCTGGACATGCTTATTGCGTCAGCAGCGTCGCCTCAGATCATGGCAGGGAAGCACCAGGAGAACAAGAGATTTTCAGTCCATGTTTATAAACCAGACAGGCTGAATAGAGGCCTTGTTCTGAATTTTTGTGTAGTTCAGTGTAGCAAGCCTTTCTAGTTTTATACCTCCTCTACCACTGCACAGAAATAGGAATTTTCTTTTCCTCTATTTCTGGGCGGGAGAAAGAAAAAAAAATTACTTAATTGATTTCTAGTAATTGAATTGCATCATATCGTATCGCTCTAAATTATTCCATATTGTTCTTGTGTCATACGGCCAACCATGTATCATGATACACATTGTACCATTATTACTATTGTTAACATATCATTACACTTCTAGTTATAAATAATTGTTACACATTCAAACTCCAAAGTTGTGCTTAAAAAATAAGTGTGACTTTTTATGCTTGCTTTTAATAAAATTTTACAAATTAATAAAAGCATTACTAATGTATATCTATTTTAAATTCACTGAGGCAAAATAGAGCTGATAAGGACTTGTTTGTTTTAACACACGCATGTGGAAATGCCAGGAATGTAGTTCAGCCATCCAAGTAAGTTTGATATTACTTAAATCATTTGGGTAAGCATTTTTCAATCCTCACTCCGCAAGCACCCAAACAGTAGCCTACATTAACACCTTGAAGGCACTGCATCTTATTTCCCCTACATGCCATATCCCTAGCTTTAGGCCAATCGTCCTCTCTAGAAAATGCAGAGGGTCGTGCAGTGCAGTCAGATATTATCAGATATTGTGTTACTGTTAATGCTCCCAAAAACCTCTTTCAGTGGAGGGCAACCCTCTTGCTCTGGGATTGTACCAGGGAGTGTTGCAGATTGTATTTCAGGGTGGGCTGAATGCCAGCTGAAATTGGAAAGGTGGCAAAGCCTGCTTGTGGGTGGGTGTGTGTGTGGTGTGTGTGTGTGTGTGTGTGTGTGTGTGTGTGTGTGTGTGTGTGTGTGTGTGTGTGTGTGCATGGTTGAGTGGATGGGCGTGTACCTGCAAGTGCAAACTTCCTCACACTACACCTGAGCATTCCTTTAAAGTTTGCTCAAAACTATTCTAAAACTGTAAATTGTTTTCATAAACTTAGGATAAACTTCGGCTTACAGACAACACTGCCCAAAATGTCCAGCATGTGTTCTGTCCTAAAAATACACCCTCTGTATGTCCTCTCGTACAGTATAGCAACAGTAATAGACATATGCAAAAAAAACAAACAATATGTAATATCATGAAAAAGCTGGTAGCCTACAGCTGCATGATTAGTATAATTACTAGCGAGAGTCTCTTATTACTGACACTGGGATATTTCCTAACTAATTACAAAATATATTCTGCTTAAACTACTATTTATCATTTTTCAAGAACTGTTTTAACACTCTCTTGCCAGGTTTATTAGGTACACCTTGCTAAAACCAATGTTCAGTTGATTTTGAAGTTGCTTGTTCTGCTGGTATGTTTATATTTTGTTCACCCCATTTATATCAATGAGAGCAATTTAACTGAGTGTCTCTCTCAGACAGTTTTAATGATACTGAGCATTACCACATTTATAAAGACAGGATTTGATGCACTGAGACTGGATTAGTTGACAAACCTTTTACACCTTACAAACTTGCAACTAAGCGTATAGCTCTGACTTCCAGCCACATGTACATCTTTAAACATTACTCTTCTTTAAACCATCACACGAATTTGAATGAGGCTGCAGATGAGAAATTGTTGTATCAGCAGTCTAGTCAGTCTTCCTCACAGAGTAACGAAATAACAGCATATGCAAAAAAAAAAAAAAAAAAGTTCGTTTTTGCTCACCTGGTTCATGAAAATATCCAGATATCGAAGCTTTTCATGTATTCCAAACGAGGAAAACTGATGAATGTCACTTCTGCCAGCTGCTGCCAGCACACACACTCATTCAAACACACTCACACACAAGCACTGGGTCAGACCAACGCAGAGGCTCCACAAACTCTTGTTTTATTTTGGCTGCGTCGACAAAGAGGCGGGTCAATGCCCAAAAATGGAGAACGGGGCGTTGGAATTTTCCGGGTCGCAGCCAATCAGGGCCGGGTTCAACACAGACGTTCTTCCGTGTGACGCACGCACGGGATTCCATTGACGCAAGAGTCGGGGGAGCGTGCGTTCTAAATATAAACCGACAACGACAGCGGTGTTCACGTGTGCTATTACTGGATGAAAAAGGCTAAAAATAACCGCAGTTTGAAGGTAGAAACGTTTTATCACTGGAAATGTATATGTTACAAGAGGAAGGTGTGTTTTCACGGGACAGACCAGGAAACACCTGCCTCTAAGTGTTTGTGTGTGTGTGTGTGTGTGTTTTCAACAAAGTTGTTTTGTGTGTGTTTTGTATGTGCGTTTTCAGAAAAAGAACTGGGATCTCCTCTCTACAAATTCACACCTCAGTTCTTAAAGGAAACGGCATAGCTTAAAAGGTGCACACACACACATTGAGCATCTTAACTGTTAGCACTGATTTTTTTTATGACTTTATGCATATTTCATCAAAAGTCAAGGTGTTCAATGTTTCCGTTTAATATAAAAGAACTTTTTGAAATAAAAACTGCTGGAGGAATGATGCAAAAGTGACCTTTTTTACAGTCTTTTGATTTATAGGCTGCCCACTTGGAATTACAGACAACCGTCTGCTTTGAAACAATGAAACTACAATAAATGAATACAAGCACTGGCAGACTCAGGATGTTTCAGGGGCAGGAGCGAAAAGAGTCGAAAGGGCACTTATTGTTTGTTGTGGGGCACCAGTGCGCAAAAAGTTGTTGGGCCCTTTTTTTTCCATTGGACGTTTTGTCCAATGGAAAGGGTACTTTACCACATTGTGGGCACTGGAAGGGAACCATAGAGAGAACTTTACCACGTTGTGCGCACTAGAGGGGAACCATAGAGAGAACTCTACCACGTTGTATGCACTGGAAGGGAACACTAGAAAGCACTTCATGATGTTATTCTACCATAGGGGCATTCAAGAGGGCACCTTTGCAGCATTTTTTCTAACATTATGGCACCAAGGGGGGCAATTACTTCCCCTGCCCCTTCTCTGAGTCTGCCACTGGATAGAAGTATTGGACAAATTGTAATGTCGGCCTGATGGTGGCGTGAGATGAAAAGTCATATAATCACCATTACAGATTGCAATTTATCTTGAGAGGAATGTGCATATATGCGATAAAGTTCGCAGCAACCTATGTGATAGTTAACAGTGTCCATCATGACAATAACAAGGTCCAAGCCCAATAAAAAGTCTTTTTTTCCCCAAAAGAAGGTTACCAACATCAATTAAAATCAAAAATGTGAACCTTATTGTTGCCCTAGACAGACAATCAGGAGATCCCCATCCAATGTCAACAGAATTCAGCCTATGGAGGCTATAAATTTCTGTTTAAATTGCATGGTGATCCAGTCAAGATGACTTAAAATAGAAAAATTTTACCCATACAAAAGGCAGACGAGTAGGTCTGTAAGTATTATGTCTGCTTTTTTGCCTTCTAAAAATCAAAAGGTAAAGGTAACTTTACATATGATTAGTTTAAAGCAGCTAACAGTGAATAACACCAGGCAGACTGCATCTTATTTGTATCCTCCACATAAATATTCTCTGAATATTGGGAAGGAAGATCATCATCTATCCCAGTGAAATATGATAATTAACAGTTCACACTTTGAATTCAAGAGCTGTGAAATTGCAAACAGTGTCACATCATAATAACAAACGATTTGCATTACACTTCACAGTCACAGTTGCAGGTCCTAGCGTCAATTAAAGCATCAAATCTCCTCATGTCATAACTTGTCCAAAACCGCCAGAAAATCGAACACACACTAATTATTACACCCTCCCTGGGGATCTTTGGGTGTGTGGCCTATTTCCTGTTTTGCATTTAAATAACTGAAAGGAATCATTCAGATTTAAAAAAACACTTTTTTTTCTGACGATGGAACAGAGGAGAATCAACAGACCGGCCTGGAATCAGTGGAGTTAATTACAGGGGTTGGAGTATGACGCTTAGTCGTTTACAGAATGAATATAAAACTACAGACTAGAATGGACATGTTCCTCCTGCAGGTCTCTTTCTCTTAGCCATGCAAGAAAACAAATGTGCTGACATATCGCACACGCACACATAGGCTATTGAAACAAACAGGCACGCACATAGGCCTACTGTTACAACATTGCATGTGTTGATAAAGCACATCTGCCAGGTTATATAACCCAACTAAAACAAAATGACTGTTAAATGCAGTTCAGTTTTATCCTATGCTTTTCCAAACGTCTTTTATAAGTATACATAAAAATATAGGCATGCAACCAGGGAGTACGCAATGTTTCCTTACTTTGATGACAGACATTTTTTAAGATTGTTTTCACCCCTGCTATGCAAAAATGATGAAATTCCTTAGAAAACCACAAATAATAGCTATAATGAAGTTACAGAGGCTGTGCTGTTAAGCAATAATGCAAAATTTACTTATGTACAGTACTTAAATACAACTCTTACTGTAGAAAATTGGACTTCACTTGAGTATTTCTATTTATTTAGAGGCAAATTTTGTGCATTTTACTTGACAGTATAAGGGGATATATTATGCTTTTCTGTTTTTTTTTTCAACCTATAAATGATGTAATATAGTCGGATTGGCATTTTAAATTATGCCAAAGTACAAAATAATGAGGTAAGGGCATGTGGCAGTAATCCCTATGGACTGTTTATAATGGCTCTGAATGCTCTGCTCTCATCTTTTTTTTAAATCTCAGACCGTTGTTGTGTCACAGTGTACTGGGCTTTTCTATAGGTTTATCTGGAAGGTGTGTGTTTGAACTGGCCAATCAGAGCAGAGTAAGTCTTTAGAGGCGGGGTGGGAGCTAAAATAGAGTCTCAGACAGAAAAATCCTGGAAAAACAGGGCTGCTGCAGTCAGCTGTATGAGAGAACAGATTAGGTTTTTGAGCATCAAAGCATGAAAACCTGCTCTAGTAGTAACCAATAATAAAATATGAACCCAAAAAATGAGCATAATGTGGCAATATCTGGATCTGCTTACTTCTCAGATCCATGTTCAAAAAAGAAAAAATAAAGATGTAGGTTGTTACTGAAAATTAACTACCAAACTGTGTATAGACTAATAATTATAAGCCCCATCTTTACAGGCTGTAAGGCTACAACATTAAAATGATGGTTTTGCATTAATGTTGGTGTCAATAATTATTAGTCAATTATGGTATACATTTATCTGAAATAATCTATCATGCGTAATATGTTCTCATATTTTTGGTACTTTAATTATTGGCCATTTTGTTGATAATAGTTCTGCACTTTTACTTAAGTTAAAAGTAGGTAAAATGACTTTTACTTCTGTCGGTCAGAAGTCAAATGCTCTGCAGCCCCATTTAGGGATTTATGTCATTTGCCTATTGAGAAATAACCCAAACAAAGAAATAAAATGATCCAGACAGGTGAGTGACATTTGTTGTCAGTCTTGTTTCAGCAGCACTGGATAATCCTTTTATACTCAGAACAAGTCTGACTAGATTTCACAAGAATATTCCACTTACTTTTTTAGATTTGCATTTTGATCTTCATTTTCAGTGTATGCATATAAAAATATTTGTTAAATCTTTTACTTTCTACCAGCTCCTCCCTCTGCTCTCCACCCTGTGTCTGTCACTTTTTGTGTCTGATCCCTTCTTCCAAGTGACTGCACATGTGTCACATACACACCCACACAAACACACACACACCCACGTCATCTACTCTGAACTAAACCGTTGGTGCCACTTCTGGATTAGTCCTCCTGCTTCCCCTCCCATACTGACGCAAAGCCTGGATCTCTGTATGCTGCCATGCTTCAGTATTATGGAGATTTAAGCAACTGAGATTTAGAATTTGTGGGCTGCAGGCAGAGAAACACAGCATGCACTCAATACTTTAAATAAGTACACATATCATTAAAAATATTAAGTGCAAGTAAACATTCTTTATGACAGATAAGCAAAGGTGCACACTTCATACTGTGGTATAGAGAAGATGCCTTTACAGGCAAATTAGGGTTTTATCTGCATTGTTGAAAGCAGCATGTTAATAAGATGTGTAATTAATGATCATGTAATGTATCAGGAATGATGTCATGTGTCCTTTAAAAGATCTACATGAAAATGGGCTTTTGTACTCTCATAATAAATACTGTTTCATTCAGTGCAACCAGACCTTGAAGGGCTTAATGTTTAGCTGCAGCTTACAGCAGATCCCCACAAGTATTAAAATGTCCAACAGTGCACCGAAAAGAGACAAAGGCAAGTCTTAGATCCTATTTTTTTGCAAGAAAAACTTGTCGTAAGCAACTGATTGTAATCACTTTCTTTATCTGGCCAGTCACCGGCTAGTCAGTCTGAGGAGAATTTATTACACACTGTTGATGCAATGCTGCATGAGCCTCGTAAGTGTACATTATTGTCAAGACACACATGCAAAGGACAACTACACAATTTGACATCTGCACAAGATAATGAATGAACAAGCATTTTATGTTTACACTGAGTACACTGAAAATCCAACACAACACAACACAACACAACACCCACTGCTGAAAGTTTAATTCACACAGTTCACATCAATGAAATAAACCATAAGCATATTGTTTTCAACATTTCCAGTCACATAAATGTTATTTTATATTTTGCATTATTTCATTTGCAGCAGCATTTAATTAGATATCCTAAGGGGTCTATGAATTTAGAGACTGTGTTCAATAAGGCAAATCAATGGAAGAATCTCTTATTCTTGTCCAGTACACCTTGTTGTATTAAATGCAATGGGATGCTGTTTTGTTTGGTTTTTTTACACTAAACTTGGTCATTTTGAGAGAGTTTTTTGTCAAAGAGACCTCCACCTAGTACCATCTAGGGCTAGGGCTAAGTTAAAACTGATGGACAAACCTTTATAAAACCACATTCAGTCATTTCTCTCACTGTTTCTTAAACACACTGAAAGAAATATTTTTAAAAAACATTGCAATAAACACATTTTTCTTTCAGCTGGGTGAACACTGGCAGCAACAGACACACGAACAGGTAGGAAAGTGTTGTTGAACGAGGTGAGCTGCTGTGAGCGTCTGAAAGCTGAACACAGACAGTTCATCACCAGCTGCATTGGGAAGTACACATAGATACGACTAACAACAAAACTATCACAACCTAGAACAAGCAAATATATTCCTTTTCCATATATTATAGACACACAACATGCTCCTCTCTTTCATTTACAAAAACAAACAAAAAATAGGTTCATTACGTTGAAGTTGGCACACAATAGCAGCGATCAAACTGAGTCGTGAAATTTGCGCTTTTGTTTGTGGTCTCAGTGTGGTCTCTGCTTGCAGTGTCTTTACTTTAAATATTTTAAAATCACACCAGGGATTAGGTGTAAACGACATAATAATACCACAATAATACCAAATAATACCAACATACAGTTACAAGCTCAGCGATGGACAATCTCATTTAAATACTCATCCTGCATCATTTTCATGATAATGCAGGTGGTCTCCAGGATGGAGGAAGCAGTGTGGAACCATTAATCTACTTGAGGTGAAAGAAGCCGGATGGTTTTGCAGGTGCAGCCATTAGCATGTTAGCTTGGTTCTTGTGAGTTATATGGATCTATAAGAAATAAATTTAAAAAAAACAAGTTTGGGTAATGACAACTTTATTATAATATTAAAAAACAAGATAGAATACATAAAACTCTATTCTTCCACTTGTCCAGTAAAAAGGTGTGCTGTCTACACATCATTAAACTCCACCTTTTATCTTAATATAAGCAAAATGCATACTTTTACTTTGAAGACTTCCTGTGTTATGTCATCTCTTACTGGCCCAATTCCAGTCTCCACCCTCTGTTCCGAGCACTGAACCATACCTGACTTCAAATGACGTCAGATGTATATCGGTGAGGACAAGAGAGAGCAAGTTTTCCGAATACAAGGTGCGACTGGATAAAACTAATGCAACAGTGGTTCTCAAACTTTTTTCAAGGATGTATCCTCTTTGAAATGTCTTTTCAGCAAAGTACCCCATGACCACTGCAAAACATTTTGGTAGGAAAAGAAAATGGCTTGAGATACAATACAATGCCGTCAGTGTCTGATTTATTAACAACCTTGTCACTGACAAATACTTGAATGCAACATTTTTGTTAAAAACAAATCACTAAATTCATGGCAAACCAATTTTTGTCATCATCATGCAATAATAATTATTTTATTACTGATATTTAATTTTTCTAACATTAAAAAAAAAAAATCTCAAGTACCCCCTGCAGTACTCCAAAGCACCCCTAAGGGTTACACAAACCCCCTTTTGAGAACCACTGGTCTAATACAACAGACCTGCAATACGTCTGACCTCTCTGATAGTTGTAGTGTTCAGTTTTGAGATAGTTTTAGAAAGGCTGCAGTTTGTACAGCTGAACAAAACTGTACTGCATCACACAAATTCCTTTTTCGAATATTATGTCTAATCCAGCTTTGTCAATGAGGGCAGAGTAAAAGTTAGGATACCTGTTCTTGCTACTGCGTGCATGCAAACCTGTACTTATGTTTTGTTTTGGCATGTGTTTAGAAGGTTGACACATGTTGACTCTCAGCATTGAATTAAGTTGGGTAATGATACTCACAGTACATGGAGGCTGCATCCAGGGCTCCCCATCAATTTGCATGGGCAAGGCTTTGACTGTCCTGCAAACAGGGAAGAGAGGAAATTAGATTTAATTATATTGCACTGTTTATATGGCATATGAGCATTACAGTACGTCAAAGGAGTGTATTTTGACAGCAGACTTCACAGTGAGGGAAAGAATACAGAAACACCTTCCTTATCACAGGTGTTGACAAACTGTGACATTAAAACAGACTATTGGTATCATGTTAAAAATACACATACAATAATGCCCTGTGAATAATACACTAACTCTTAACGGTCAGTTATTATGCTTTTCCATCTTTTCTGGTTGATAGTCGTGTTAAATGATGTCAAAGCATCACGTAATGAGGTACGTGCATTTGGAAGTGAGCCCTGCAGGCTCTTTCAGCTGAATCTGCATGCTGTGCTTCAAGGGGTTTGTTACACTGACATCGTGCATGCCAGCTCCGTGCACACAGCTCTGTGTCTGCCCCCTCTCCGCTCTGCTAGTACGCCGCTGTGCTCTGCTCTCTGCTTCAGGGATTACAATGCTAGCATGTTGTTCGATATGGCTCCAATAAAGAGGGGACGTGAATGAAGGACAATTAACTTTGTTTAGCTTCCCTAAAGAGGCAAGCTCAATACAGAAATTGATAATGTTCCTGATTCTTTGGAAACAAAACAAAAATACCTCTGTGTGGATTTATTTACAGCATTGTCTCAACATGAGCTAGATTAATGGGTAAACTGCTGCTGAAGGATGGCGCTGTTCCCACGTTACTTGGTTACTTGGTCGTGTTGAAGTGTAGGCTGTAACATTTTACCAGTGTTCTAGTTGTGTTTATTTTGTGTCAGTAATCAGACAAAAAGGGTTGTGAGTACAGCCGAGTGCAGAGGCATGCACCGAGAAGGGAAAGGAGAAGAGACAGTACACAGATCGTTTGGAGAGGATGCAGAAAATAGAAGCACAACAGAGGGGGCGAGTCACCGATTTTCTGAAGATTAACAGATGTTACTGTCCGGTCAGTTTTATCTAGCTGCTCTAGAGGTGTCCAAAATCAAAATCAAACACCTGAAAATGAGTGTTATTTGACCTCTTTCAATTGCTTTCCAATCTCACATTGTTAGGTGGTTGACAGTGATGCACTGTAATGCTGGTTGTATCCACCATAAAAAAAAAAAAAATTAACTGAAATGGTTCTTTTTGTACTGTCATGGTTACAGACTTTGTCTCCACCTACCTATAATCATGTTTGAGTGTAACTCATTTGCCAAAAAAGAGACAAAAACAGACAATAAACTAAGTTAAAGATGAATTTGATTGATTGCACTTTTTTGATTTTCTATAAATATTGCAATAATATTGAGAATTCTCAAGACCTCCATAATCGTGTTGCAAAACATCTGATATTAGGACAACCCTAAACCTTATACTGTTTAACTTTAGGGAAGACTGTTTTGATTTCACTGACGGGTTATTTGTGGGTGTTTTGTATGTGCTGTTGCCTGCAGCTGTCTCATATTGTCAAGCATTCTTGTTGTTCTGCCATCTGTAAAGGTACACAACCTGATGGTAATTTGAGAAGTCTGTGCCAGTCTGTGCCCAGCACTCTTCAGTCCAGTGTAGATCTGTCCCATCTCTAGGACGCCCTCCAGCCCCACCACCTCCAAACGCTTGTCACTCATATCTGCGGAGTGACAACACACACAGATCAAGTTTAAAACAGTTATTGCTATCCACATGCAAGGAAGGCAGCGAGGGCTCACTGCCAGCATTTGGAAAATAAATGAGGTACACAAGCTTCACCTTGTGAGACTGTTTTAAGAAGCTCAGGGTCAGTGATGACCTCACTGTGCTCTACCTCTGGCACACTGTCTGGCTTCTTAGACTCGCCCCAGAGGTTGGAGCCTCCATACATGCTCGGTATGTTGACGACAGCTATGCCTTCCAGAGACATGTTGCTCAGGTCCACTGATCTCCCACAACACTGGGAGAAGCAAAATAAGTGGTTATTTTCTGTACACACCAACATGAGTAATTACGTGAGCTGATGTGGTTAGTTTCTGGTATTGGAAAGTCAAACCTCAATCATGAGACAATCCCTCAGCTTCCTGCAGGAGGCAGAGATGGTCTCAGAAGTGGCAAATTCAAAATACCGAAGCTTGTTCTTCATTCTTAAAAACAACAGAGAACAGAAACTTAATTGATCAAACAAAATCTTTGTTGCACTGAAAAACAATTATCTACAGCCAAGATGAATCCTCACCTGCTGTTAAACCTCTGAGGGTATTTCTCTCTCATGGAGTGGAAACGATGAGCGATCGAGGCATCCTGCTCACACGGACACGATTACAATCAAATTAAGTCCTGTTTTAGGCAATCTGTTCATGATTTCTTTCCATAAAAAACTATCCAATAACCATGCGGAATGTTATTAATCCTCCCTGCTGGGGCAGAGACTCACCACTCCAATAGAGAAGTAGTTGTTGATGATCTCATAGGGCACAGGGTCTCCAACCTCTTGGGGGTCCTCTGGTATCACCTGAATGCTCCAGCGGTCCATAGAAACCATTTCGCTTGCTTCGATCTCCTTCAGGATCTCTCTCAAGTCTGACCCCTCATACCCTTTCATGGGATTACAGACGAAGCAAAATAAAGTGTATAAATTAAGGCTCCAGTATCAGTGCTTACACCTCAGTGATGGTAGCTCGGCCTAGAGGCAATGTGTTGCTGGTTTTACCTCCTCCCCAGCGTAGACAGCGAGCCAGGTCATTGCCAGTGCCCAGAGGCAGGACAGCTACTGGAGGACGCACTGGTAGGTCCTGTTTGTCTAAAATCACAGACAAATTACTGTAGCCTTAAAGATGATTAACTTAATTACTGCTCTGAACTCCAAAAGGACCTTCAGTACCTATAGCATCCAGGAGCCACCCGACGGTGCCGTCTCCTCCACACACCAAGATCCTGTAGTCACGCAGACTGCGGAAGAAGTGTAGTCTGAAGAAAGAAAAAATCATTAACAAGAAGAAACATATGTATATGTATGTATTTGTGTCTTAAAGTGGAAGTGTGTTTTACCCTGGTGCAGGACCTCCGTTGGACAGGTTGTACACTTGACGAGGGTTCAGCAGGTACTGAAACTTTCTAAGCACTCTGTGGAAAACACAAAGACAAAATACAATAAATCAAAATGTCCAGAAAGAAAGCAAGTAAGTGGATCATATAAGTATTTAAAAGGACAAAGCTGAATGGATTATATTTACACCAGGGGGTAAAAGATAGTCACATAAACATATTAGACTGTTTACTTTTCACCCTGCTTTCCTCCACTTTTGGGGTTGACAAACACCAGCAGGGGGTGGGTGTCTGCAACTGGAACAATCTGAAGAAAAGTACATGACAAATTAATGATACAATGGATTACGTAACACTGTAATATACAGTATATAATAACTTTGAGGAAACAGCATTCAAACTTCTGTTGCCTTTGTTTATACGCAACTACCATGATTTTAGACATAAGACCTATTTATTTCCTGTTTTAAAGAAAAACTTAACATTTAATATTTAAACAATACAATGACATACTGTAATTGCTATGACAGATATTTTTAGATTCCAACTGTTCTGTTGCAAAGTAAGTTTTTCAGTTAGTTTTTTGTGCTTTTATGAGCAATTGGTGGACTTATCTCTGCAGGAGCGGGCATAATTATGACAGACGACAGATAAACTGCCACACAAACCTGCAGCCCCTTTAAATGTGAAAAAATAAAAGGGAAAAAATGAAACATGACGAATAACTAAAACTGGAAATTCTTCCAAAAGCAGCGATATGCAGATGGTGGTTTGAGCAGACAACTTGAAAGAGACCTCACAGAGAAAACACATGGGTGTACAGTTGGAAACGGAATAAAAGTGTGTAGGAAGCTTTGCTAGCAGCAGACCTGCAGGACGTGGCCATCAGGAGTGACATTTAACAAGCTGGTGTCCTCCTCCTGCAGGAAACAAGACAATTTACCAACAACCACACAATTAACTAGCAATAATCCTAAAAATCCAAAATCTGCTGAAGTCAAAATGACACTGTCTGTTTTTGTTTTTGTTTTTATTTTGTTTTGTTTTGTTTTTGACTAAGCTGCTCATGTTACCTTTGAGACGGCGTAGATGGCCCATGGAGGAAGTATATGATCTCTCAGTGGCCCACAGTCACAAGTCCTTAAGCCTGACAAGATGCAATCATCATGACGCTTAAAGAGAGATGAGACTCCATTAGCATCCTTTAAGATCCTCTCGGGTGCGTTAGAGAATGTGTGCAGAAACAAACACAGCCCTCACCATCTCCTTGCACCACACACAACGTCTCCCTGCTAAAGTTTTGATCTTCTTGTGGCAGACCTGACACTTGCTAGAGTTCCCATCAGCTTTGATCCAGTCGTGAGCTGCTATCTGAAACCCAAAGGAGCAGAAAGACAGAGGTTGAGAAAAAAGGTGTCATCCCCTAAAACTACTTTTCTTGTTTTTATTAAGATTAATCTGAACAGCTTTTAAAAATCTACCCAGGTGACTTCAGAACCTCGACACTTTCCTAAAAGCTGTTTTCGCAAATGCCATTTAAGCTTCTGAAACAATGTTCGTGCTCATTACTGTGGTGCCAAAAAACAAGCCAGCCCTGAACAACTGCAAGAGAGTTGACTTTAAAAGAACGATCACAGACCGCACCCTCTGCAAAGCAGCTGTGGAAAACAGCTTCAGATTTATGACTTATTTGTTTAACCAGTAACAGGAAGAGAGCACCAGATTAAATATCCCTAAACTGACTTGCGCCCCAACCTCCCAAAGCAACCAAGGAAATTTGTCCGATTCTCTGTTGTGATCCATCAAAGACAGTGCGCATTGGAGATTCGTGGCTGTGACGCTTCAACGGAAGGAGAAAGTGAACGCATCATCGTCTACGCTTGTGGAAAAATAAATCAGGACATTTAACAGATGTACAGAGCAGACTGTACTGGCTGTAATCCGCACTTCAAAAAACCACTGATGGGTTGCACTTATTACTGACTAATGTACTGTATGTTCCCTGTTGTTAATGTGTTTACAGATGCTGCCATTTGGTTTTTGGTCAGTAAGAACATGACACATGAATTTATCACATGACTAGTACTGGCAGTCAGTTTATTTTATGGACTGAGCTGTAGTTTGAAAACATCAGAAATAACTTAAGGTTCCAATATTTTTTTTAACAGACAAACAGAATTAAAAACGATAAAAAGATTTGAAAGATTTAGTTCTGTTGGTATTTCTTTTACAGTTTATGCGCATACTGTTCAAGTCAATTCTACATGCACAGTTCTGTTGAAGAAGTGACTCACTAGAAATGCGTATTAATCCACAGGTAAAGAAAGTGATAAATGTATTTATGCATGGCTGGTTTTGCTCTTTTCATTGGTTTTGTTGACAATAAAAGAAATCTAGTATATCAGCAAACTTATAACTTAAATGCTTGTGTATATTTAGCGACAAGCTTTAAAAACAGAAGTAAAACCAAACCAGTGTAAGGAACTAGAACTGCAGTTGGGTTGCTGTGCCCCTTACACCAATCTCCTTTTTAGATTCCACAAAGGTACAAGCACAGGCTTCAGGATTCTTATTGGCACACTGACTGTGGACGGTGTACTTGCAACCTGAAGAAGAAAAAACAAACAAAAGACTTTAAGACAAAACATTCCCTACTTAAAACTAAAATAACTTAATGGCAAAACGTAGATGTTCTTATTTACGGGAAGCTACAGTGTCAAACAGTACAAGTGGACTGGAACTAGAAAAGGTGTTTCCTCCTCTGTATTTGTACTGTGTATGAGGAGCATGGCTGCCCCCTACTGGCATCTGTGAGCTCTTACAGGTGCAGCAGAGTCCCTGCTTCCCGAGGCCAAGCAGCATGCTCTGACACACACTGCAGTAGGTCGGCTTGTTAAAGTGCTTCATCCTCCAGATATGCTGTCCATCCCTCTCTATCATCTGTAGTGGAGGTGACAAACAAATTTTAAAATAGATGTTAAAAAGGACAAAAGAAAAAACAACAGGAGCCACAGCTGATCACACAAATGTTGCTATTAGGACATCATTGGGGAATTTAAGTGTTGTATATGGAATCAAATGATTGTTCTGTCACCTTCAATCCAAGAAGAACAAGTAAAGGCACGTTGTTCATGCCTCCCTTGATCCATTCCTCCAGAGTGACAGTCCCACTGTCATCCACGTCGATCGCTGTCATCATGTCTTTGAGCACCTGTCCAACCACAGAAACACCTACTTATTATTTCTCACTTTCTAATGTACCCTTTGCATAGTATTTAAAGAGTAAAAGACTTCATGATAGAATAAAAAAATCACAAAGCAGAAGCTTAGAAATAAACAAAGACATTAAAAAGAGAGTCATACTGGTCTGAGTTCAATCACATCCCAGCCCAGGTAATCAGCAGCTCGCATCATCTGGGTGATTATACGATCGACTTCCTGTTAAAAAGACAATAGAGTTTATATGCACAACCATCTGAGTGTAACCATATTAAATACGTATAACTTATGACAATCTTGCTGTGTGCTGCACCAGCTAGTCAATCTATGTATGAATATACAACTCCACAAAAACAAATACAGCGGGTAGAAATGTATCAGTGGTTGAGAAGAACTTACAGAACTGTCCAGGAGTCCGTTTCCGTCTTTATCGTAAAGTCTGAAAGTAACTAAAAACGAAATAAAATCAGTCAGTAATCTGTTTTTTATTTGTTTTATTGTTTGTTTGTTTGCTTTTTTGTTTTCTCAGATCTTCCTTACATCAATCAGTGCTGAATGTCAGCGTGGGCAGTTAAACTATTATAAACATGTCACAAAAATTTGCAAGAGGGGGACTAAACCAACATTCAAGCTTCTCCCGTGGCTGTCCGTCCTCCAGCACTGAGAAGTAACAGGACACGTCACGAAGAAAGACCCCACCTGAAATTTTAAAAAATGGACAGAACCTTTTGACTGAACTGGAAACCTTTAATACATCAACAAGATCTCAGCAAGCAGGATTGCTCTTTTTGTTTCTGCACTATCAAAGCAAATATTTTATCAATGGCTGGTTTATTGGAACAGGTGCACTAATCTCAAAAGCTTTGCATACAGCCTCGCTCCTCTGACGCAGCACTACAAGATAAAAAAAAAAAAAAACAGAGACAAAGAGGTGGGCGTTGAAAAAAAAAATGTCCACAAGGAAATATGGGATTTTCAAAATAATTCACCTCCTCTGGGCAGAGGACTCTTTACTGGCTCGTCTTGATCTACATGTTGAAAATATCGAAAAAGACGCTCGCAGAAGTCTGCAGGGAAGTTGTCCACTTCTAGGTAGGTCTTGAGAAAGAGACAGAAGCCGACTGCATCGACACACTGTGCAAAAAAATAAAATGTGTTGTCAGGAGATTTAATTTTACCTTGACTGCAATTTCTCAATGATTTCCTGATAATTTTCTTGAAAGTTTCATCGAAAAAGCTATGCAAATTGAAACTAATAGAGAAAAAAGAAAATGCTAAATTTAAATTTACTTTAAATGTATACATTCTATCCCATAAAATCCCATCTAGTGAAACCATGTATGCAGAATAAGAAAAGGGTAAATTAAAGTATCTAATGTTGAATGAATAAAAAATTAATATGAGCATGCATTTAACAGAATTTTTTATTAGTATTTTATAATTAATTCCAAATTAAGTAGCTCTTTTCAGGAAACTTCCCACAAAATGCAATTAAAGAAAAGGGACATTTCTGTAAAATAAACAGTTACCACAGCACTATTGATCAGAAAAGACCTGCTGCTCGCCTCACCTCTCCAAAAGTGTGCTGGCCCAGTCGACCCCCAGGATGAAATTCTTTAATCACATCTTTCACCCTCAAACTGCTGTCTGCAAAGAGGACATTGGAGAAGTCAAACCAAGTCAAAATTGACACAAAAAAGGGCAAAAAGCAAATCATGATGAGAATCTGTTCCGAATGTGACTCATGCATAAAGGACACAGAAGTTTAGTAATCTGTCCAGCTCTTTGCCTGTTTGCCATTTGTCCCACACATTAATTATATTGCTACTGAGGGCTTTAAGCAGGGAACACACGTGAGATCATCACTAATTGTGGCTGCGGACGTACAGTGTGTATCCTACATTAAATCTGTGCCCTGCTGTCAGGGTAACACACAGCAGTGCTTTTCTCAGGTCCAGAGAGAAGCAGGTGTAATTATCTGTTCATCCATTATCAAACAGTGCAAATACTCACCCCCCTTCCAAATACTAAAAGCCTACACACCCATTTCATTTCTTTCAAAGCCTCTGAGAGAAGGGCAGAATATTTTTAGCACTGTACCACTTCTAGTTTCCTGTCAACAGGTCTATTAAATTCCGAATCAGCTCAAACCTCGGAGGAAAGACACGCACTTGCATTTTAAAGTTGTTGTTGTTTGTTCTTCTGTTAATAATGATCCTCTCGAGTCACATTATGGATTTTCTTTTGTGCTGATGGTGCATGAATGTAAACATCTTCCTGTGCCATTTATTTTACGATGATGCGTAGTCACTGCTGCTGCTTTCAGTCTTTGATAAAAGTAATTGATCTCCCCAAGGAGAGACCCTCGAGTCTGAAAGGAACTGAGAATGCATTATCAGTGAGCCATCAGGTATAAGAAAAGTTTGCACACTTAGGTCAATCAGATCTCGTCTTTCAGTGTCTATAAATTTAGCACACGAAAAAAAAATTCACAGATGTTCTAGCATTTTACGCTTCTTTAGTCTCCGTACCTATCTCTCTTTGTCCTTTCCTCTACCCTCATAATCAATAATCCCACCATTTCACATTAATTGTTACACATGCACTGACGGTGGGGATCAGTTAACAGCTCTGCTTCTCTTGTCACCTGACAGCTATGACCACAAAGTCAATCATCAATCTTTAGTCTGATGTATTCTGGTAAGAAATTAACTATCTAATACTGGAATATGGTATTTGTTATGGCTGGTCCACTTCTAACACAGAAGTTCAATAGGCAGTTTCTCCCAATCAACCCCCTCTAGGTTTCCCCATGGTTGCCCTTGGAAGCACTGAAGTCCCCCGGCAGAGATATAAATCTATGGGCAGTATCACTTTCATGGTTTCCAAGGAGAACAGGAACTCTGCACTGCTGTTTGGTGTATAAGCACAAACAGAAGTCAGAGTCTCCCCCCCAGTCACAAGTGATTATCTTCAACAATCCAACACAGCAAAACTAATTCTTGGGTTTTTGTTATCCCAAACCATTCCAGTGCCTCTCGCCATGGGCAATGCTGGAAAAGGACAGAGTTTGAGAGTTGACTTTTCTTCAAGAGTTTGGTTCCAGATGAATTGCTATGTGTAGAGATGAGCCCAACTACATCTAGTAGTACCACTCCACCTCAGGACATTCAACAGATGTATGGAGCAGACTGTTCTTGCTGTAATCCACACTTCCCCAACAGCTTTGGCTCCTTCCCTACCAGAAAGCAGACGTCTCACTAAGGCCGGGTATCGAACTTCAATACTTTTATGGTACTGACCGAACTGCCTCAATGCTATCGAGTATGGAAAAATTTCAGGTATTAAAATTTGGTATCAAATGACCAAAGGAGTTTATTTCATCAGCATTAGTGAGCCAATATGCATGCAGCACGCTTGTTGTGCCAAGATCTAATAGTCGTGTTGATTGGCTGTGCTCTTGCATTTTGCAGGAAAAACACCAGATTACATCATGAGACAGGGCTGACTTTAAGTATGTGTCATGTAATCTTTTGATGAAACAGATAAGATAAAATTAGTATCGAAAAAAGTTTTGTTCAGGAACCAGTATGGAAGTCAATGTACTGGTATTGGCACCAATATGAATTTTTTCTAAACAATACCAAGCCTTACGTCTCACATCCTCAGAACCAGTCCCTAACACCAGGGGGCAGCACACCAGCGTAACCCACCTTTGCGTGCAATTAATCCAAAGCCTGTGCCCGTTCCTGCAGGTGGTGGGCCCACAGGGCAGTGAGAACATGTGGTTCTTTCAGGCAATGCCAGGCTGAGACCCACAGCTTAATGCCCAGGCTGATAGACGCTTGGAGGGAGCCCTGGTCTCCTCGATTAGAGCAAGGTACTACAGTTTTTTTGGCTGACTCATGAAGGGTCTGTGAATTTCCTGGCCCCGCACCTGGAGTTAGTTTCCCTTTATAGATCCAACCAGGAGCTACGGCCCCTCACAGTACAGCTTCCAGGGTCACAGACACATGCAAAACCCTCCAACACTCCCTGAAGGGGCTGATTACTGCACATTTGTTACATTAAAATGTTAAAATACTGTTACTGACAAATTAATCTGGGAGCAGTATTCATCTGTCGCAGTTGATCTGGGAGGATCTCATTTAAATTACCTTTTATACACCTGTTGGTTTAACCTTTAACACATTTTATGAGCCTTTTATATGTTTTGTATAATCAGCAGTGTATCTAGCAGCTGTCAGACAAATGTAGCGGATCAGCCCTGTACAGTAACACAAAGTGGAAACACTGAAGAAAACTTTAAGTACAATTTTGCCCCGAAAAATGAGCTTAAGAACAGTGGAGGAGTTAATGTCTTTTGCTTATTGCACCACCAAAAATCATTTGTTTTATGTATTCAATAAGTAGATATACAGGCAGTTACACACAAAAAAATATTAGGGATCTACTCTTCAGCTGATCTCTTTACGTTTTACACGCAGCATTGGCACACCAGCAAAATTAATAACTGCCAAGACAATGTTAACTGAGATGGGTGATACTTACATTCCATGTAGTGCTGCAGCTGGATAAAATCCACAGGAGTCAGAGATCCTTCTGTATCGTCAGACGAGGCCATGACAGTGAGCTGGATGAGCAAAGAGACGGCAACGTTGGGACAGCCACAGAGATGACAGGGAGGAGAACAGCCCCAGGATGAACCTCCAATGTGAGGTGACAGAAACAAGGAGTTTGCCTCTCTACAACAGGTCTTAACCCACTTTTGTGATCGTGACTCACATGAACTGGTTTGCCTTCATTCCTGGGATTGCACGCACTCGTGGTACATCAAACACTCCTCTTTAATGGACACAGATCAACCACAGTGTCTCACTTAGACATTCAGACAGTCTGGGACTAATGAATCCCAATAATAAGACCTACAAGACCGCATTTAATTCATGTAGAAAATTTTTAATCTACATCTCAACAGAAATGGGTCAGACCTTCGCAGCAAGAGCTGATAAACTCAGGAGTTGCCCAAAATTAATCAACAATGTAAAGTCTTAGCCTGCAGTGATGGACACTTAATTGTCACCATCAGGAAAAAAATAAAAATAAAAACAAAAACTTAACGCCAGCCTGAGTAGATAACACTGAGTTGGTGAATGTGTCTGCAGCGGAGCCTCCTTTCTCACACATACACATACAACACTTTTTAAAAGGCTTTCCCATCAGTTTCATCAGCAAACATACAGTAAATCAGAAATCAATTAAGACCAACCTTTGACAAGAGGCTTCCATCAGACTGGATTATAATTTAAAGTCAACGTGTCTGACAGTCAAGGCACGACTTTCTGATTCATTCTGCTCTCTGGTGTCCACAGAGCTCCCGAGGCTCCTTACCTTTCTCTCCTCGCAGACGTCAGCAGAGGTAAATAAAAAGCCGTCCCTCGAGCGCGGAGCTCCACGGCGCGGGACTTTGATGTGTTGGTTGACGGCAGCTGGTGCCTGTAGGTAAATGTCTGCCGAGGTATTAGCGGATATAGGGGATTAAGATTGGCTGGAGGAGGAGCTTTTAGCGACATAATTACAAATAGTGGCACCGCCTCGCGCGCGTACGCACACACCAGCGCGATAGCCACGCGCACGCGTTTCATTTATTGTACCCTCCCAACAAGTCCACGCAGTTCCTAAATACCGCGGCTTTTAGACTTAAAAAAAAAAAAATCAGAATAAGGTTCAGGCTCTCATGTTCCCAGCGGAAATAAGAGTGGCTGAGCGGATGTAAATAACCGAAATATTACATGTGAACTCACTGACTCTGAAAAACTGCATGCATGATGTTGAATCACTGTCACAAGTCTTTGCAGACAAGCTCTCAGACTGGGCCCTAACATTTAAATTATGGTTTAATTTCGCCGAAGTCTTTGTTTAATTTTGCAGTTTATGAGAGACAGTAAATTTCCTCAAGATGTTTTTAAGGCAACTTTGACACAGTATCTCACCAGTGCAACATAAAATCAGAATGTGAGCACTTTTCTGCTTCATAAGGGACAGTTAAGTTCATAGTCCAAATAAATGAGATATACTGAGGCGGTGAGTACTGCACTTAATGCACTAAAGATAAAATCCCACACACTGGAAGTTGTGGGCCAGTTTTCAGGTCAAAGGTTTATCTGGTGAGGCAGTGTCTGCTGTTAGGCAATTACAGGTTCAATATAGCTTACATATCTGTGATGAGTGCAGTTTAAAGCAACGTGGGCTTGGCGTGACAATACAGTATTGCCCAAGAAAAGAAAAGAGGAGTCATTTCAGGGCACTGAGTAAATAAAGAGATCGCTATATTCCTTACAGTTGAGGAAAAATTCACATAGGTCTACATTCATATGATTAAAGGTACTGTAAGTGATTCACACTTTGTTGAAATAAGTGTCAAATTCTGACAGCTATCACTGATAATAGAGTTTGGTCAATAATGTGCGTCTCAAAATCTCACCATTCTGCAGTAGCCAAAAATACTATTTTGGAATGCTCTCTCCTGATTGGACGTGGGTGGAAGCAGGATATAAATGATGCCTGTCTGAGTGTTGAGTGATTTAACACTTGTTAAAAAAATGTATGGAAAAATATTTAAATACCACTTACAGCACTTTTAAATATTTGCAGTGCATTTTGGTATAGCGTATACAAAGTGACTTATTCTAGCTATAGATGACTATATATAATACTATTATTATATGATATACTATTGACAACATCCAAGTGAAGCATAGGCCTAAGCTAACTAAAAGCTAAAGGCATTTTGGAGTGACTGTACAAGTCACAACAGCTGCTGACCTCTGACCCCAAAAGATCAATCTCCGTGACAATTTAGCAATTTGCTACAGAACACATTTTTAAACTGATTGAATAAGCAAGTAAGTGTGCTTTGCACTGACATAGTTTTGTCAAACCATTGTTTCTAAGGTTAAGAATGACTTTAGCAAGTCATATTCTCCACACCAAACACGGTCATAATCACGGTAGGCTCCTCTTGTCTGTATTATAGTATTCTTTGTAGTATACCCTTTATTTTTGAGTCATTTTATGTACGCGATTTGTTGAGACAGTAGGAGGCGATAGAGGGCTTTGGTTACAATTGACCAGCGTAGCAAATAGTAGTAGAAGAAGAAGCAGCAGTTACGCAGATGTTTACGTTTTCCTACTTCCGTAGCTTCTTGAGGCGGAATAACGTCGCGATCCCAACGTCAATTCCAAAATTTGAGAAGAAACTCTCGGTCATGTTTCTCATTTTTTACATGAGTATTAGAGATGCTTGACAGATATATATGATTCCGGTAATTTTTCTGTCCACTGTGGGCGCTGTATCGCGAGTTTTCCCTCATCATCCTTCGCAGAAAAAGCTAAAGCTAACGGTGTGTTAGCAGCGGGTCAGCGGCAGTGGACGTAATATAATAAATCATCTCCTGATACGCACTTTGACCAGTATAATTTAGATATTAAACAAGGCAGTCATGGCCACCAGGCGTCTGACCGATGCCTTCTTGTTAATGCGGAACAATGCAATCCAAAACCGGCAGATATTGGCTGAGCAAGTGAGTACATACGACCCCCGTCTGAGTACACGTAGCAATGCTGCGGTGAGTGGTCTGCATCGTTTTGACATTTTACTGTGTGTGTTTGCATATAGCTTAGCCAGTCACTCAGTTGTGCTAGCTAGATACAGTTGTGTGTTAGTAGTTGCTAATCATTATTTAGAAGGATTTTTACGCCGGTAGTTTGTTTTTTGGCCGTAATTTCCTCTCAGGAATCAGGACTGAGTAATGTGATGGAGGAGGATGAACAGGGGTCTGCAGGCTTTTTTTTTTTTTTTTTTTTAACTCAAAGCTATTGTATAGCAACGGCAGACGTAAAACAGAGAAATAAAACTTGCTAAATAGAAGAATGTAATTTATGATTTCTAAGTTAAAAATGTTAGTGAATTAAATGGTGTGAGTTGAGTTGTATTTTCTAGAGGTTAAAGCATGTCTTTAATGTACACAGTGTGCTTCTGTCTGGCAACGATAGAAACTGTGTTGCTCAAGACACAGTAATTAGATTTAGTCAAGATTAAATTGTGCCTGTAAACTGTAATTGGTTTGTTCCTCTAGAATGTAGGTTGTTCTCCCCCCTGCTAATAAAAAATGTGTGACAAACTGAGGAAAATTAGGATTATTGGAAACTGCTGCTTTCATTCAGAAATACTAATAATCTTCGAGGGGGGGTAATGAAGGGATGCTGTTCTGGTCTTTTCTCTTCTGTTGTATCTTTAAATATCTTAACTTGAGGTACTGAATGTCAGTTTGTCACCACAGCTGTCTCTCTCTGAGAACTTAAAATCAGAGCAACAGCTACCTCTCTGTGTGAAACTTGTTCAAATAAATAAAATGTAATTCAGAAGTAGAGATTGTTGTGCTGCTAAACGCTGAGCCAGCAGCCTGCCATGACTGAGTGAATGTTACTTATAGCAGAAACAATGAATTTATCATTACATTAATTATAAAAGCCACATTTGGCCAGTAACTAAAATATGGTCAGTGTTAGGGTTGATACAGATCCAGTGGGTGAGATCTGTGCAAAAATATTTTGCAAATTATTCACCTACAGCCATTACAATAGGAATTTGTCCTTCAGTTTTAAAATCCTGTCGTTATCTACTTGCTCGCTGCAGCTAAACTCTGTGGCAGTTAAATATGCTTCAAAGCTGAAGGTAGTCAATTTAAAAGTTTGAGCATGAATAGTTTACAGCCCTCCTGTGTTTGCTCTGGAGTTAGTAGAGGAGACCACATGAACGCTAAATACACAGTACGGCAAGCAGCTGTAGGGTGTGTATGTGTGTGACCATGCACTCTCATTTTAACAAACTACTCCTTACTGAGATAGATTCATTTCTGATGGCCTGTGTACCCATAGAGGCATTAAACCTGTGATATCCAGTCAGCTGAGAATGTTTCCATTTCCCAAAGTATACTGACATATTTCAGCTGCTGACTCACATCATTCTGTCCTCTAAACTTGGTTTTCTCTGAGGTTTCTGATGGCTAATCTTTCAAAAAAAAAACTCAGCACAGCCAAACCCACAGAGAGGATACCCGTAAGTTGCTGCGGCTCCTGGGCGGAAAATGTCCCATAGTGCATCTTTGTGTATGACGTACTGTTGAGTGGTGTGCTGGGGTTTACCTCAGGAACATTAGCAAGTAGGCTCTGAGTAAAAACATGCCATGGCAGCATGGTAATCCAGAGCTGACAACATTTTGTTAAAGGTGATTCATGCCTGATAGTGCAGCAGCAGTGTTTGGCAGTTGAGCTGCTCATCCACTGTCTGTCATTTCTGTTAAAAAAAAAAAAAACTTTACCAGTTCATCCCTTAAGTCAGTCACTTACATTTTAACCAGAGGTCTGTCAGTAGCTGATGCAGTAAATGGTTTTTGCCCAACAGCTCCCTGTTTGACTCTCCACAGGCCATAATTCATATTATGTTCCTCCCTTGTCATGTGTCATTTAGCTGACATGGAGATCAAAAAATGTAGAAATTCTGTTTAGAGTTGAGTATCTCACTTGTCTTGTTCTATGTCTGTTAAGTGTTTGTTTGATGTCATAGATATAATGTTCGTACATTGATTGGTGGTGGGAAACTATCTGAATTTAAAAAAAGTAATTGCCATTTAGAGCAGTCAACCACTGTCAGGCAAGCAAAGTGACAAGTAAATATGTAGCACAAGTCTTTTTTGACATTTGTTTCAACAGTATGGCACTTTTATTTCAGTTTAGTGGTGCAGTTATGGATGTTTTACGTACACATTACATATCCACAGGCTGAAATATACTTGCACAAAAGGCAGTGACTCAAGTAAAAATACTTTGTTTGCCATTATCATTAGCTCATTTATCTCACTGGAGCTGCTGTTCAATCAGGTTTAAAATTACTGACTTTTCCAGAAGATTATAGACTTTCTGCATATTGTTTTTTTTATGTCAATTTCTTTGCAAACTCAGCTATGAGTTGATTTTGAGCCTCAGCATCTTCAACCTCAATTTCTAAATCCCTTCCTTTATTCTGACTGTTTCTTACATTTGTTTTTTGTTTGTTTTTTTAATTTCAAAGGTGAAAAAAAACCAAAAAGATAACTATGCATTAATGACAAAAAAATAAATAAATAAATAAATAAATAAATAAAATAATTAAATTACAAGGCAGACCTAACCAAAAGACATAGATCCCATTCACATGTCTGAAAAGGAGTGGGAGGAAGTAAA
>JAQLOL010000012.1:19676965-19695449 GCA_029783665.1 Naso thynnoides | reverse complement strand
TCTCATTTCAAAATCATTTATTGTTGGTGGAGGTGGATGCAAAACATTTTTTAGTATTTACCATGACTTTCTGGAGCTCACTCTCTGTTGCTTCTGTCTTTCTCCTCTTTCCTTTTTTCTGTTGGATGGGACCACTCTGCTATCTGCCAATCACATTAGGAGCTTGATGAGGTACTGTCCCTTTGTGGTAGAATGACCCAAGACGCATAAAACAGTACACCAGAACCATCATCACGTTGAATTATTGTGTAAAATATTTTAATGGACAAATTGTTTCTTTGTTTTTTGTTTTAAGTTGGCTGATGATCGAATGGCTCTGGTGTCAGGGATCAGTCTGGATCCCGAAGCTGCCATTGGAGTCACCAAGAAACTGCCGCCCAAATGGATAGAGGGGGTCGATGAGGTACGAATGTAGAAACCAATCTGCAAAGTGCTGCGTGTACAAATAATCTAAAAAAAAATCATTTACAGTGGAAAGATAGTTGCATAATTTTTAACCATCAAGTATTTTCTTTTAGATCCAGTATGAAATCACACGGATTCGGCAGAAGATGAAGGAACTTGCCTTACTTCATGACAAGCATATGAATCGTCCCACACTTGATGACAGTAGTGAAGAAGAGCATGCCATAGAAATCACAACGCAGGAGATCACACAGGTACAGTTACAGTTATTATTATATTGTTTATTAGCCGATACAGAGTACCTATCAATACCAGTGCCAGTCTTTTTTTTTCTTTCTTTTTTTTTCTTTTCTTTTAAGAGCTTTATACCAGTAACCCTTGATGGATGTTATGTTATGGATGTGCTGAAGTTACTTGTCTTGTCGTTTATGAAATAAAACAATTGGACAGTAAAAACATGAAGTTGCATACAGGTGTGCAAGGTGCTGCTGGAAAGTAACAGGATCCTGTTTTCAATGACTAAATTAGTATTGAAACACTGAATCCTGTACTCACAATAGTAGGTCCAGCATTTTAGGCATCATCAAAAAGCATTTTTGATACATGTTTCGCAATCAGAACAACAGTAGTGATAATAGTCATCGAGGTAAACAGGAATTGACTTTCTTTTTAAATTGGAAACACTGCCTGAATTTTATTTATTTATTCATTTTTTCATCACAACTTTTTGTATTGACTGTTGTTTGTACTTGAATCCTCCGTCGTTAGGAAATGATTTAGTATTTTTTGTTTTGTTTTCATGGGGTGTGATGGACACATCTGACAGCATTTCATGGTGAGGAGAAACATAAGGATTTGTTTCTGCTCACTCACATATTTTGTGTTTTTGTTGCAGATGTTTCATCGATGCCAGCGAGCTGTGACGGGTTTACAGGCTCGTTGTGGCCACTGCACTGAGCAGGAGGAGCGGCTATTGAGAAATGTGGTCTCGTCCCTGGCACAGAGCCTGCAGGAGCTGTCCACCAATTTCAGGCACACACAGTCTGGCTACCTAAAACGTGAGAACTGCAGTAAAGCTGCAGTTAGTCCTAAAATCTCTTCGCTAACTGTTGCCTCTCACTTACTTTAGTCACAGTTATATTTCAAATAGTATCTCATTTATCTTAAAGTTTTGTTATCTTTGTGTGATTTGTTTATATTCAAGGTATGAAGAATCGTGAGGAGAGATCTAAGCACTTTTTTGACTCTGGACCCCTAATGGAAGAGGATGAAGATTTAGCTCTGTATGACAAGGTAACTAGCTTTCTAAAAATGTATTAAGACATCAAGATAAGCCCTGTTGAAAGTTCCAAAAGTCAAGACACTTTTATTAATCCCACTAAAAGACAGGAATGGCTTAAATAAACCATGACTTATAAAACTGTTAAAAAAAAATAAAAAATTGCTGTCGCTACTGCAATAAACTGGTGAAATTGAAAGGAAAGAAGGAGTTAATTCACCATTATTATTATTATTATTATTCATTATTCAGCCCATTTAAAATGTATTGTTAATGCTATAAGGCAGGCTTATCTGTGAGACTTGATTAGATAAAGGAGAAATTGGTACTGTATTATTATTGTTTTTATTATTATTGTAGAATTCCGTCCTAAACATGATGCTGGATGCCACTGATACAGTTTGTGTATGTAACACTGAACATTGTTAGTTTTGAAGTGCAACACCAAAAGGGTTGTTTATGTATTGCTGTATTGTGAAACTGCCGGCTGAGGCTGCAGCTGCATTTCTTTAGAGTTTTTGAATTGTTTTACGGTAAAATAACCTACTTTTACTTTTTCTGCCAGGGGTTCACAGACGACCAGCTGATGCTGGTGGAGCAGAACACAGTTATGGTTGAAGAGCGTGAGAGGGAGATCCGACAAATAGTTCAGTCCATCTCGGATCTGAATGAGATTTTCCGAGACTTGGCTGGAATGGTGGTGGAGCAGGTATTTGGAACAGTCCTCACACACACATTTAAATATATAATCAATAGTATTTTCCTAAAAAAAACAAACAAAATGTAGACATACAACATTAATCCTGCGCAGTCATCACTTATAGGCCCTTAGACGTGCGGTGGTGACCTTGTCTGCAGAGCCCCGCCTTCTGCCTGTATTTTGATGTTTCCGTTTAGTTGGGACATTTCTGGGTGGGGAGTGAGTGTGTTTGCCCCCAGCCAATGAGTGTGTGCTGGTGAGGTTGGGGGTGGATAAAACATAGCAAATGGATGCGATTCAGACCCTAGAAAGCTGCGGATGCAGACTTGACAGCGAAGAAAAGGAACTGAGTCAAAATGGCAAGTGGGTAAAGTTTGTTTCAGAACGAGAGTGAATCTCAGTTTTGTTCTCACCAGCTTTTGAGCTCTGAAGGAGTTGGCTTACTTTTTGTTGGACAGGTAACGTTAGATGCCAGACACCTGTGATTAGCTTGTGTTAGCTTGCTAAATTATCGACTTTACCATTAAAACAAATGTAATATTCCTACATAGCTTGCTGCTTAGGTACGAGCAGTATCCGTACACGCTACATTACTTATGGTGGCGTTGGGCGCAAGAGGGGGGCCCAATGTGAATGTTATGTTTACAAGTTGCAACAAACAAATATTGCTGACTCCCCCTTTAAATAATAGACTTTTAATTATGGCAAAGGTCCGGTCATTGAGCCACCAAAGACAAAGATTTTTGTTGGATTGTCTGTGAGTTGTCTTAGTGACTTCCAAAATGAAAAGCACCCTGATATATAAACGTTCAATAAAATTTATGTTTCAACAAAGCTTGAAAGATTATTTATTTCAAAACAATCCAAAGGTTAGAAGGTGTTTGGCAGCGCTTCACAGAAAATTACCTTACTGTTATTATAACATGATAACTGTATTCTGTTTGTTTAAACAAAGAATTCACAGCTAAAATTAGTTTCTATTTTTGTTGCTAACAAATTCCCTGTTCGTCTTCCTTCAGGGCACCGTTCTTGACAGAATTGACTTCAACGTGGAGCAGGCTTGTGTTAAAACAGATGATGGACTGAAGCAGTTACAAAAGGTAGTGCTTTACAAAAGAATAGTTCATCTTGTTGCATAATGTTGAGCTACTGAATGATTTGCCGTTATTCATTAATATGAGTCGAAATACAGTGTTGATATTGTTTTTGTTTTTTCTTTGCAGGCGGAACAGTATCAGAAGAAAAACAGAAAGATGCTGGTCATTTTGATCCTCTTTGTCATAGTCATTGTTCTTATTATTATTCTTTTTGGAACAAAGTTTTAATTATACATTCCTCCTCTGGCTTTTGTTTTCTGTGTGGGTGTTTGTTGTGCATCTGTGTGGACTTGGACTCGGTTCTACGCAAAACAAAGCTGACTGCCTTTCATACCCACCAGGAACAGAGGGAAAAGAAGAACTCCACGTCTCTTTGCAGGTGCACTTCGGGCTGTGTGGAGATGTTTGTGGTCGATTTTAATGAAAGAAACAATCAACAATGTGTTTTGAGCTGTGGCAGTTTTATCCAGTGACTCACACCCAAATCGCCAAGACTCTTGACAGACGTTTGTCAGACCCACCCTTTGTTGGCATATGTGTCTTAAAAGAAAGCACGCTGTGGTATAAGAATGGACCACCAATGTTTAAATGCTTAAGCAGAGCATGCTCTGCGTGAACTCAAAGCACGAGTTGTGACGTTTATTGTGTGATAAAGCATTGTTTCTGTCCATTATCATTACAAACATTTTGTTTATGTGATGACACTGTGACCACAAGGAATGTTTGTGAGAGAGAATTATGCAGTAGATCTCATTTCACTGCAAAATTAATTTCATCCCAGCATTGCATTTATGTCCCGGCTCAGTATTTTACCTTGCAAGACTTAAAGTGTTGGTATTCGGGCGGTACCATATATATAAGAATAGTTCAGTACCAAGAATATCCCTTTTGGGTTAAGGACCACAATTTTTTTTTGTTTTCATTACTGTACACCCTAATTAATAATGACGTGTTATTCCACTGTCTGTCTGAGGAATGTGTAGACAGCTCTGAGCCAACTCCAGTTCACTCTGTAATTCCTGTAAAAGTCAAACCAGTGTCACACCTGCTGCACTTTTCAAGAAGTGCTCATTTTAAAACAAACATTTTTTTTTTATTTCATGGTCCTTGCATTAAAGTGCTACCTTTTTTAAACTCTTGCAGTTTGCACATATTGAGGCCTGAGGGGGAGAATTGTTGTGTTATGGATGTAATACTACTGTCATCTGTATGATGAAAAGAATTATTTATTTTTTAATAACTTCAAATAATCAGAGGTTCGGAAGTGTTCTGTGTCAGGCAGAATTACTGTGTATTGAGTAAAGTGTATCTGTAGTCTAACCCATCAGCTACTGTCCCTTCACTGAGAAAACTGTGATGTAGTCCAACACAAGCAGACATAAGAAGAGAACATTATGATTTTTTTTTTTCCCTTTGCAGATTGGACTCATTACACCTTGGTTGGCTGTGTTGGAAGTTTTTTCTATAACGTGTTCTTTAAAGACTGATAAGCTGAAGTGATGAAGAGCTTTATTTGACATATCTGTACTCAACTCTACACTATACACCTGTTGAAATTATCTTTGTCATTGATGTGAAGTTGTGTATGAAACTGGTTGTGTCCTAGTGGTACTCTACTTAAGTTTTGTTTTCCAGACAAAACAGGTCAAGAGACAGCAACTTGTTTTTTAAATAAACCTGGAACATGATGGTGTCTTGTGTGTTCTGAACGGCAGCAGGAATGCATAAATACAACTTTAACACCATTTTTATTACCACATGTTCTGTTTTTTTACTGTTAGTTTGGACAAATAGGCAACTTGAGGATGCCCTAATATTTCTCCAGGTTTCCAAAGTTCTACACCAAACAAGAAAATTGAGAGATTCTTGTTAGCTGCGGGCCTTTTCAAAAGTTAGTAAACATTGAACATGAGGTTGTGCGTTGTTTTGAAAGCAGAAGCTTGTCTTGCTGAAATTTTGCTAATCTAAATTTTTAGTAATTTTTAAACTTAAGTAATATTACTGCTCTGACACTCAATTGAAGACAGGAGGCACCCGAAGTCAGCAACTACAACTACAACTACAATACATCTCGATACATGTAATAGTGAATCAAATGTATCCCCTAGATAACAGCAGCAACATAGGATGTTGTACAGAATAGTATAGATAAAAGCATTATATGTTCTCAATGCATTATTTTAGTCAATAGACTGAAGCCTTCGCTGTTGTTTACATCTGCTTATTCTTAAAGTTGGGTGGTGATAGGTCGTTTGATACGTCCAGTAACCCGGAAACACTGATTTTGTTTTGCATTTCAAATTAAAATCATCTCAAAATCCAGCTTCGGCTGATAGAGAAGTAATACATGTCGACAAACTGTATATGCGTTATAATTCACTGCTCTTTCTGAAAGTAAGGGCTGCCTGAAAATCTACAATCCCTGCTATAACGTTAACCTAACTCATCTGTTAGCCTGTGATAGCTAAGTTAGCTAACTTACAGAAATAGACGGCGCTGTGACAATTTTCTAGTTTCTCATTTTGTGACAACCTCACGTGAGCTTTGTTCGTCCCTACAGAACTGTACTGTTATTTCTCTTGCTAATACACCTGAGCTACCATTATTTAGCAAACAGCTAATGCTAATGTTGCTAATGTTTGACCTGGAAGGCGACCAACTGACAGGTTGACCGGCGCTCGTGCTCATAAGCTAACTTTATATCAAGTGAATGGTTTTAAGCAACGTGCCGTTACATTAACTATGATTTGCGCAGGGGGTGAAGATGACCCATTCCCTGTAGACGACTGTTTGTTTGCTGAAACCTTCTCTCAAGATACTGTTTACAGTTTAGTCGGTCAAGAGCTGAAAATAAGGCAGGTGTTCGGTGCAAACCTCGGCGTGGCTGCTCCGGTCTGGGAGGCTGTAAGTTAATGAAGTTAAGAGGAGACTTGGTTTATTTTGACGCTCTAACAAATATGACTGCCAACGTTACGTTCAGTCAGTGTAAGATTTATCTATCGATGTGTGTGTGTGTTTGAACAGGCTTTACACCTGTGTTGTTACTTCGAGGAGCAGTCAGTGGATTTCGCAGGAAAGCGCATCATAGAGCTGGGAGCAGGGACTGGTGTGGTCGGGATTTTGGCTGCGCGTCTCGGTATGTTGTCGTCTTGTTGCTCCTTTTAAAGTTTTCTGCCCCGTGGAGGAATACACTCAGGTTCATGTTTCTGAAAGTCCCGATAAAGGGCTGGTTAACCGTTTCGAGTTGGCTATGTATGTGTAAGAACAGTAACTCTCAAGCTGAAGTGGCTGTAATATTATTCACATTCCAGTCTTTCATTTTATGTAACTGGCTATGTAACTTTTAGCAGAGACACTGCAAACCTGCAGCTGTCACAGCAGGTGCCTCTGTACCGCCCACTGCCACTTGCCACAATATCCTTAATGTTTTTTATATGTGGAGTAACTGAATACATTGAGATAATTTTTTGTATCTTTCTTCAGGTGCAATTGTGACCCTCACAGACCTTCCTGTCACTCTCCCACAACTTCAGGCCAACGTCTCTGCTAACATGCCCTCCACTGGTTGGCCTACCACTCTGCCCACCGTTCGCCCCCTGGCCTGGGGTGAGGACCACATGAACTTCCCCTCTGACTGGGATCTGGTGCTTTGTGCGGATATAATTTACCTCCCAGAAACTTACCCACTGCTAGTGGAAACACTAGCTCATTTGTGCAAAGACGGAGCCGTGGCATATCTCTCCTCAAAAATGCGAAAAGAGCACAATACCCCACATTTCTATGAGGAATGTCTGCCAAGCAGATTTAATGTAGAACTTGTAAAACATGATAACAAAGAAAACATTAATATCTACAGGGCATCTCTACGAAAAGACAACTGACAGCAGGCACAGCCTGCCACAGGTGTGGGACTTGGAATTGTTACTGAACTGAGACCATGAAAACTCTGGTTTCTGGCGTGCCTTCAAAATAATTTAAGAAACATAATGAAAGTAGCATATAAGCATATAACTTTTCTGAAACAAGAAGTCAGCGTTTTTGGATAATTGCATATCAATTTGTTACTGAGTTTAAGATGATTTTTAAAACTTTACGCAGCAATTCTCTTTTATAATGTTACTGCAACTTGTTACAATTTTTTGCTACCATTGTGAACACATAAGACATCTTGCCATAGATTTTAAGTCTAAAAGCATTAAATGTTTGTGCCAGGTCAGAATTAAGTGCACATGGTTTTGAAATGCACCAAAGAGTGGAACATTATTGAATGATGACTTATTGCTCAGTTATTTGACCATTCAAATAACACTTTACTTGGTACTTTTATTTATTTATTGGTTATTACTACTGTTAAGTTTTTATGATGCATGTTTAATATTATTATGAGTGGAAAAAATAAAATCCAATATTCTTCTCTTTGTTGTACAACAAATGTGTTGTAACCCATTGGCCAACATTTGTAGTGTAAGTTTGAGTGTAAATAATGGCATCATATCCCATAACAGTTATAACAAGTGATATAAAACAGCCTTATAATGACATCTGAATGCCAGTCAGCAGTATAGAGTGACCTCAGCTTCTCCTGTCTCAACTTGAGATGAACTCTGCCATTACAGCTTCAGGCTTTGATGCTGATCTGTACAGAAACACCTGACCGGAGATTTCAGGTTCGTCTTTTCGTCACTTGTCCATTTTGTCATCTGACTGCTTGCTGTCGTCAAGCAATGAAGTTTCAGAGAAGAGCTTGACAATCTGATCAGTGCATTTCCTGAAAAGCGGCAGTTTCTGTCCTCCCTTCAAAGCTTAAATCTTATTCAGTCTCCACATCTCTGATTGTCCTTTATGTTAAAACTTGTGTCTCATCAGGTTCACTATCAGTACAGTCTACCCAGTTTCTGAAAGGATGCTGGGCAGGTTGTAAAAAGATTTTAACTTCATTTTCTTCTAATTAGAATAGAAAAGTACCATACTCACAATATTGGATCCTACATGAATACTAAATGTTCTGCCAAACTTTAAATAGTTTTGTTTATTGTATGTCAATCAATCAGTCAATCTTTATTTGTAAAGCACTTAATCACATCTACAGACATTTCAAAGCGCTTTCACAAAAAGAGAAACCAACAGAACCCTCCAAAGCAAGCATATGCGAGCATACATGACAGCGGCGGGGAAAAACTCCCTCGTGGGAAGAAACCCCGGGCAGACCTCGGCTTTGGAGAGCGGCCATCTGCCTTGACTGGTTGGGTGAAGAAGAAACACAAATAAGATAGAGACAGAAAGAGAAAGAGAGAGAGAGAATCAGAGTGGCAGACAGGCCAGATAGAGTCATAATGTAATGTCTATGATTGGAGATGGTCTGCTGTTGATCTGATCTGAATATGGATTTTTCTTGGGCCAGCTGCTGAGGTGAGGTTGTGGCGCCAGGGGCATCCAGGGCTAGGCTCACTATGTGACATGTCTGTGTTTGTGTATTTGTCTGTAGTCATCCGACTGGTATGAAGTGGGTGGGGCTGTGGTGAATTCACACACTTTGCTCTCATCACAGTTCAGCCCATCCAAATCAAAATGTGATGACATTTTTTGGGATAGTTATGTTGCTAAGTCGATGCCAATTAAATCAGAGCAAACTCCCTAAATGAAGCAAATATATTGAGTTTGAATGTGAAACTTCATACATACTGTAATATATGGTAACCTTCAATTATGGCTATTTTGTATTTAATATGCCTACTATTGTTATACATTCAATCATATTAATACCACCAGTCCTCTCTCATCATTCAGGTAATAGGGTCTCAAGAAAACATCATGATCATCTCAAGGCCAAAAATTTTATCTACAAATAGCATCGAAACTTAAAAAACAAAACAAAAAACAACAACAAAAAATACAAACTGATTACTTTTCTCTGTTATCCTGGATACTTCAAAGTTGCTGGTGTCATACTGTCATTGTCATTAGTGCTTACATCTTTTTCTCCTGTGTATTTTGACATTAGCTCAGTGTGGACAGACAAACTGAAAAGTCTAGTTCAGTATGTAAATCAAAATAGAACTAAATATTCAGATGCAAACAGCTGCTATATCTTCAAGAAACCAAGTTTATTACTGCATTATGATTTAGCCATACTTAAAGTAATCTCAGGTTTAAGGGCTCAACTTATTAGATAGACACGTCTTCTGGTGTGTGCACTTCTGATATCCAATGCTGTGTTGTTTTTATTGAGATATATAACACCCAAAACAAAGTTCATCCGATCCCCAACTATTCTGTCAACATCAACAGATTGACCCTCCCTGCAGCCTGCTGTCTGTATTACTTCATCCCCTCTCTCCTGCGCTCTGCTGATGTACAGACTTTCTGTTCAGAGAAGGAAAGCCTGTTTGTTACGCTGGAGAGTTTCAAAGAAAGGGAGACAACCCGTCCGCTGCCCGTCTCTCCCTCTGCTACAATTCAGTCGACAAAACAACAGATCCCTATCTCCATGCAGAGTCTGCTCTCCCTCACGCCCAGTACCTCCCACGCGAGTGTCCTGCAATGTGCAGATTGTTGGTTTTGTTGCTATTCAGGGTTTTTTGGGCAAAGTTCTGAAAACTGTGTGATGCCAGGAGGTGGTGATGTAGAGTGCCATTTAAGATAATAGGAACATGTCTAATTAGAAAAACACCACATTTTCCTTTTGAAAAGGATTTGTAGTAATAGAATATATTAGTAATATTTGCATGTAGACAGATACTTTTAAAAAATTAATACATCTATGGTGTTTTAAGAAAAGAATAAAAGTAAAAGTTTTTAGTTTTCAATAAAAGTTACTATGATTGTGAATAAATTATTTCAAAAATTTTGTCAGGTCTAAAATGATAATATTGCTTACCTTTTGCTACGAGGGCCCAAGGCTTGCGAGCTAATAATATCATGACATTGGTACTTTGTGGTACCTTTGTGCTTTCGCTGATCAAGAATCTCCATGGTAATAGTTGGAAAGACTCGTCAATAGGATCTTTAAATTATGATCATATATGTCTTTTTTCTTTTCTTTTTTTTTAATTAAGTAGAATGTGCAGCTGTGTGACCAGTGATTTAGGCCTTGATTCAGAATGCAGGCATTTGCAAACAAACTTTTTTACCAACAATGCTCCAATAGTAATATCCCTTATACAGTCGTGATTCACACAGCGACAAACTACACCCCAACCTTTTTGGGACTTTGAGGATGCCCCCTATATATGCAATCATGCTATCATTACCTGTTACCAATGAACCTGCATACCTGTGAAATGTTGCGTTGCCATGGTGTTTTCTAACATTCCCTGCTCTCTCAGTCTTTTGTTGCTCCCATCACTGATTGTTTAAAAGGCGTCGCTGTCACAAATTCAGAACAAGCAAATCTTTACAAGAATCAATGAAGCTGATAAGGTGAAAATATGAAATATATTGTCTTTGTACTGCTTTTAATTTGACATATGTCAAAAAATATAGGAAAGTTAGCAAACTCTGCTTTGTTTTAATATAGTGTTCCAACTTTTCTGAAATCAATGTTGTATTCCGCTTGACTACAAAATTAACATTAGTTCAAGCACAGTGTCAAAAAGTCTTTTAGCTGAAGTTATTGTAAAACTGACGACCACATGATAGTTCTTTTTGTCTGTTTTTTATATTTGACTATGTCGCTATCTGAACTAAGTTCTATGTTAGTATATACATGTATTAAAAAGTAATTCTGTATCAGTTTAAAGAGAAACAATGCGGCCAAAGGTAGTATTTCTAAAAACCTGATTAAAAAATTCCTCAGTGGTATTTGAACTGTTGGCTGGATGAAAGGAGGATGGGCTTATAATGACAGGGGAGTGTGTGTGTGTTTGTGTGTGTACTGAGTGGGAGGGAGACTGAAAACCGCCCTCCTTTTAAAACAAGTTGTCCTGTTTGGGCTTCATTAGACCCAATGTCACCCATGAGCAGCAAGGACCATAATCTGGAAAACAGGGACTGAAGGTATGTGTTGGATATGTGGAGGTAGCTCTCCATTTATTTACCAATAACTAAATTGCAGGTGAGGGTTTTTAAAAATTATTTTTATAAACCTTAGAATATTGATACACTTTTTAAACCCGTTTTAAAATCTAACATTTTTATGCATTTTATGAACATACTGAAACTGGTAATTGTATTATCCTCTTTGTTTCAGATCTGGGTATTCAACCAAAATATGGAATTCTGGCCTGAGAATCAGGGGCAATCACCTCTATACTCCAAATTTGGTACACTTCCTGGGAGGAATTGTACACATAAGTGAGTTTAATGCTATGCTTGTGTTTTTAATCAGTTCAATCTTTGGATGGTAGTAGTTTGTTTGAAAAACTAAAACTTCACATATACTGCAGTCTGCTGATAATTACAAAACAGTCAGTTGCCTTTCTTTGCAGAGTACGTAACCCTTGACTAACTTCAGCACCAACTAGTTACTGCAGAGTAGCGCTGCTTCAAATTGCTGTTATAATCATGAGAAAATGTACAATTTTCAGCAGCACAATATTTTAACTTGTAAGATATCAGCATTAGACCATATTGACAAAACAATCATCAATGTTCTCAAATGCTCTAAGAGAAGGAGTCACTTGTCTTTGGAAGATCTGAAAACATATTAGGAAATCGTGATTCCTTGCTGACATGAACTCACACATTTTCCATCTTTTTCGGTCAGCTACCATGACAGACATCAGGTAACCCACTATCAATGGCACTAGGGTGAGCAGCAGGATCAAAGCAGGGAGTCCAGTTACTGGACTTTACCCGGATCAAGAACAGGAGGGGCACCACAGGAGTATGCTAACTGGACAGACCAAGAGCTGACCAGCCCTGCTCCTTCGCACTTCCCTTTTATTTTAGACCACCATCATCCTCGGCAGCACCAGGACCTGGGAGAATGTCAGCCACTAGAGGCCAGAGACAGAGAGTGGACAGCAGCTCAACGGGCAGCGAGAGATTATGAGAGAGGTTTTCTGAGGGAGGGGTGGCAGAGGAGGTGGGAGCCCTGCAGTCCTGTCCGCTACAACAGGGAAGTTTCTACAAAGAGGAATGACAGCAGCTATCGAGAGCTGGAGGCTTGGGCAGCTCGATACAGCCATTCACTTCCGAGGAGGAGACGTATAGAGGCAGAGTTGAGGGGCGCCTCTCAGGGGCTCCTGGAGAGCAACAGAGACAGCAGGAGTGGGACGGATCCTCGATTGGCAGCACTGCAACAAGTCTTACAATCTGAAAACATCAGAGAATCGGGACTATGGGATAGAGGGGCCAGACAGCAAGCTCAGACCTATTATCCATCACAAACTCTTGTCAGTGACACAAGTCACTTGTTAGCCATAAAAGAAAAGACTGGCTACCAAAGGAGGATGTTCAGCCAACCACCTGGCTATATTGCTCCTCCTCCCTACAACAGCCCACATAAAAGCTGTTCTGTACTGCACCACAGTGACACCAGATGGGAACAGGAAGGTAAGAGACAAACCTACTGGTCACAACCCGCAGTCAGAAAGCCAGATGTTTCTGTAGATCACAGAAAAGGAGAAAAAGAGGACTTAAAAAAAACAGATATGACTCAATATACTTTCTCAGAGCTTGAAGGACTAAAGCCTAAAAAACAGGCAACAGATGCCTTGCAGGCTAGCAGTCCTATTAGTATCCAGAAACCACATGCACCATGTGAGAGTACCATGTCTGTTCAACAGCCAGAAGTCTTGCAAGCAGTTCAGAATAAAATGATACTCGAGGAACCATCCTCCAAAGTCATTGAAGGAAGAAAGTTCAGATTAAACAAAAAGACAGGTGGGCTGACCATATTCTGCTTGGTGTCTCGAATAGCAACCACCAACGAAACTTCATCTCTGCCACTTTGTACCTCGCTAACAAACATTCAAAACACAGAATTAGAAGTGGTTTCTAAGGATCTAATGGACAGTGGAGACAAAAATCAAACAGATAAACTTGCAGATGAGGTAGACTTCAAAGCACCAACACTTACAGAACAGTCAAATACTTCTGATGCCGTAAATCTCAAAGCTAAACCAAAGGAGACACCAACCTGCATAGACAGTGAGTTGCTTGAGGATAATCTGTCAAACAAAACAGAGGTCACTGTTTCCCCAGAAAAGGTGGGTACAAATCATGATGATTCTACACTTCCCAGACAAGCAACTCAGTCATTGCAGCCTGTGTCAGTCAAGTATCCTTTGTGGAGAGAGCCTAGTTTCACAAGCAGATCTGAAATTGAGAGTTCATCCACAGGTTTGAAAGAAAACAGTGAGGAGGGAGAATTGAGTGTTCTGCACAGGCTTGAGGACTCTGCTGACGATAATCCAATTGATACTGAAGTAAAGAGATTGGACATAAAGGAAGAAACTCAGTCTGAAGACAGTAAGGGTCTACTGGTCATTGACACAACCTGTGTTGTAGTTAAAATGGAGCTAATTCCATCACCCAAGAAAGAGCATGTTCACTTCTTAGACTCCACACCAGTCACTGAACACAGTCCACTTGAAATTCAGTCAGCTGTCTCTCCTGATTGTGTCCAATCAAACAGTCAGCTGAATGAGGACATGACAATTGACCAAAATGCAGAAACATACCCCGTGCACATTAATGAAAAGCCTGGAGCTGAACTAGACTCAGATCTTGTGGAGAAAAAGGCACTTGAGGGAGAAAGTGAAACTTCTTTCCCTTGTATGTCTTCTTCATCAGTTTCTGAGAGGGAAACCTTAAAGGAGCGTGCTGAAAGAATCCTAGGAATCCCTCTACATGACGGCATCACTGAGCAGCAACCTGCAGATGCAACATCACTTCTTGACTTGTGTATGGAGGACCAGGAAACGGAGCCCTCTCCAATTAAAGAAAAAGACATTAATGACTTAACTGAAGAAATCACAGAGGACACAAAAGAGGAGGAACTGCCACAAAATCAGGTAGAGGACAGCCAAAATGAGGATGCAGTGTGTTTGCAAGAGAAAGATGATGGCAAAGATCAGGTGGTAAATGAAGGTGGTCAGGATTTTGCTCAATCTCAGAAGCAGGGTTCTTCTTTGTCTGAAGACAATGATATTTACTTCCACCTCAAAACAGACATTGATGCTTCACCTGAAATTGAAATGGCTGAGGATCCCTTGCTTAAATCTTCAAGAGAAGAGCATGTAACTGAGCAGAGTCAGGAAGAAAATCAGCCTATAGAAAATGAAACTTCTCCTCAACATCTCTCTCAGTGTCTCAGTGTACCTGCCAACATCTCTAATTCTTCTCCAACACCTTCCCTAGACTGCGAAGCACCCAACCATACTCTATCTCTAATGCTCTCTTTCTCCAGTCTTACATCTCTGTCATGTACCTCAGAATCAAACATAGGGGAAGACCATAATCTTGAGTTGAGTGACCTCAATTCCATAGAAAACCTATCTGCTTATCCCGAAACCTCATCACTTCCTCACACCCCATCACAGCAACTGCCCCCTCCTCCTCCTCCATCAGCTGACTTTTCCCCAAGTTTCACTCCTTGTACAGACTCTTTCCCAAGCACTTTTCCTAATTTAACCAATCAAACTGCAGAGGCAGAGTCCGGCGTTGAGGACCAAGATCAAGAGGGTGAACCATTGCAGATAATTTTCAGTGAGATGAGTCACACCCTTGAGGAATCTGCCAAAAGTATGACAGAGGAGCAGGTGTCACAGGAGCCATTTGATAGTGGTCAACCAATCAACGATGTTTGTGTAAAGGATAGCAACTTCACTGATGAGCAACAAACAAAAGAAGCCATAAAAGATTGTACAGACGATATGGAACAGAGGCTTGAAATATCCCCAGAAAATGCCACAGAGGTCAACATTTTGAAGCAACAAATTCAATGCGTCCAAGCAGAGGATATTATTTGTGTAAAAGAGAGTCATATGACTGAAAAACAACTACTAATAGAATTTAATGAGGATCCTACAGACAAAAGCCAGTCACCTAAAATATCCAAAGGAGCCATAGAGATAAACAGTTTGCAGCAACAGATTCAAAGTGATATGACTGAGGAGAAGCTACCAAAAGAAGTCACTGAGGAGCCTACAGGCCTTTTGGAACAAACAATATCCCAAGAAATAGTGGCTGAAAGTCCAACTCCTACAGAAGCTGATATTTTGCAGCAACATTTTGATAAAGCTCGAGAAGTAACTACTCCCTGCCTTGAAGAGACTTACATGAGAGAGGAGCAATCAAAACAAGAAGCCAATGAGAATCCCATGGGTCTTTTAGAAGATACAATATCCACAGAAAATGCCAAAGCCTTTGGAACACAAACTGAAATTTCTCAGTACATTGAACCAAAGTGTGAACCTTCCAACACTCCTACATGTTCAACCTTGGATTGTGATGCACCTCAACCAACTTTGGATGTGCTCTCGCCATCTGAGCTTCCCTCTCCACCACAAATATCCCACAAGTCAGACACAGTGTTTGTTCCTCTTTTGGAAATGGACTCAGTTCTAAATCTGGATGCTGCTGCTGTCATCCCAGAAACTGTTCCTCCTCTTCAACTAGATTCTTGCAATGAACCCTTACAGTTATCATCTTTCTCTGATTCACTTCCAGGCTTGCCTAGCCCTTCAATTCCTCTGCCACAACAGGAAAGTGGAAGTGTTTCCCCTGACTTACCTTCCAAAGGAGAGCCCCAGTATCCCAAGTCCCTGTGGGATGCAGTAAATCGCATAAGAAAACATACAGCGCCTGACTCAGAGAATGAGGAGGAAGAAGTAAGTGAGCTGTGGGATCCAGAAAGTGTAGGGGAGGACTTGGGTTTGCCAGATGAAGAAGAGGCCATTAATTTGTTGAAAATAGTCTCTGATGAAGTGGGGCAACAGGAGGTTTTAACAGATGGAAGTGCTGAGGGTGCAGAGGTGGGAAAAATCCTGCATGATCTACATCATGAAGAGCTGAGAAAATATGCTGAAGAAGACACACTGTCCTGTGCCAGTAACAGCAGCCACGGCTCTGGGGACACTGTTATTGTAGCAGAAGACGACGAGGTTAAGGAAATGCCACCTATCGCCGGGACAGAAAGCAAGACAGAGAATGTAAAGGAGTTTCAGATGGACAGTGATGGTGCTCTGGTGAAGTAAAGGAAGAGGAAGATGGAGAGATGAAGCATCACAGATGACTCTAGTCAAGAGTGAGCAGAACCAGGCAGAATTGAACAACCGAGGCAGTGGAAATGACGGAAACAGTGCAAAGAAAATGAGAATGAGGAGGTTTTCAGGCTCTCAGAGGTCGCTGTTTCAGATAAAGCAGTGACTATAGGTGAGTCTGTACAGAGTCCCTGGACGAATATGTTAAATTAAACATTTAACAACTATGCGGCATCTGAATTTGTACTGAGCCTGATAATGAATGGAGGTTATTTCCTCAATAGCATTTTGTAGCAGATATTTTTACATCAGTGGATGATTTTCTTTAGTTATTAGTTTTTTTAGTTTGGCGTAATCTCAGAGCTTTCTATTTTTAATGCCTAAGCAGTGATGCATTTACTGTTGATACAGAAACATAGAAACATTAGGACATAAAAAAAAAAAAACGACAAAAAAAAAACCAGTTTGATAAATTTATCTTGTCCAGCAGACTTGTCTCACTTTTTTTTCCCCCAAATTGTAGTTTCTTTTTATTTCCACAAGAGTTATAATATGTAGCTTTTAAATTGTGAAAGTAGATGTTATAAAAGATTTGATTATTTGGAGTGCTTTTATGCCTAAATCAGCCATTATTCTGTATTGTAAGTAAATAAAACAATGGAGTGAGGTGAGTGTCCAAGGTCAAGAATGAATTTTCTATCTCAACATTTATGCCAACATTATCAAAAATGCTTTAAGAGTGTTCAGAAAAATAGAAATTTATCCATTTAACAACTTTGTGACAATTCAGCAACTCTGTATTTCGTAATACAATGGAAATTTCTAGCTTGTACCTGATCAGCTAAAAAGGAGTCAGAAACATTATTTAAAACTAAAAAAACTTTTTATTTCAATGTTTAATTTCCATTATCTTCCTGTTTGTTGACCAGTATTTTCAGTTTTGTCAGCAATCCATTATTCCAAGTACAAATATTTTGTACTGATAATAACATAATGGCAAATGTATGTGTCCTGAATGTGACTTTTTTTTCATGATAGTTTGGATTCTATGAGTGCGAGCAAAGCTATTTAAACCAATCGATGGGGCAACAAAGTATTTAGTCATCTGTATATCATGCAGTAGAAACACATAGGCGTTGTATAAAAACACGATATTTATCAAAAGTAATGGCAAATCAAAAATTAGAATACACTGGTACTTTCCACTGATTTATGTTTGAGGCTCGATGACATCTAGTTTAAAGGTTAGATGGTAAACGTGAGTTTATGTCATAGAAGTACGTTCCCACTGATAAAAGACAAAACAAATGCAAAGAAAACTTACAAAGTTTATATAAAAAGGGAAATACTGGAAGTGTTCACATGAGACAACAAAGTCATTTTTACATATTGAAAAATTACCAAAAATACTTTCTGATAGTCTTTACATAAACATTACAGCATGAGGACTTTCCAGCTAAGAATGATTCTTTAAATTTCGAACCAGCTGTCAGTTTGTGGACTACAGCGCACTCTAGTGGGGTTACATCAGATTTCAGTTATAAAACTAAAGAAAATAGAGTGTTAATGTGCCACTGATGCTGAAAAGTAACAATAAAACTGTAATTTATGAGCATCATGACTGGTTTTTGTTTTTCTGGTGTTTAATGAAAATGAGATGCATCATTTGCCCTCTAATGAAGCTCCAAACGGCTAATCTGTGATCTTAGTTTAACAAATTCTGGTGAGTGTTAAAAAGTCTCCACTACAGCTAGAACTGAAAATGTAATTTGACATTTTCATTGGTAAGTCAGCAGCATAGATGTCCTTTTAATTTGTGAATACAAGATTTTGGAAAAAAAAAAAAAAAAAGAAT
>JAQLOL010000012.1:19651498-19670047 GCA_029783665.1 Naso thynnoides | reverse complement strand
GACCTAAGCTTAATTCAGAGGGAAAGATTAATGGAGAAAAAATAAATAAAAATAATATATAACATAAATTAGTAGTTTTTAAGGCAAGACTGATTATTAACATGCCGGTGTAAGCCTCAAACAGGCTGAGAGCACTGAGCTCAGAGTGCTTCATTCAACACTGATCAAGATCCTAATTTAAAGTATTTGAAACGGGAATGTACACACGTGCTGAAAAACATACAGCATTATCATGTAGCGGACAACTGAAATTAGAAAATCCTACACATGATGGCTTTAGTTTAATAACTTACAATTAGCAGACATTTTTATGACTGGCCTTTAAAAGATCTGAAAATAGAAACAATGTACAGACCTTAAAATAGACTGCATAACAGTACATACAATGACATAAAACTGCCATTTCTTTTTATATAGAATGAAACACATAAGAAAGAGTGATTTGTTACACATAAATACCTTGTATTTTTTAAATTTTCAATATATTAGTTAGAGCCATTCCTCAGTCTAATATCAAGATCTAGATAAATGGTAAATATGCTGCAGCTTCGATGTGTGACTTTTTATCACACTTCTTTTTATCCTCTTGTTCTTTCTCCATGCAGATATGACACAATAGGAACATCAGATTTTTAAACTGTTTTTGGACAGCAAGACCTGAAACAAGTCGCATGTTAAAAAAAAAACTAAATAAAAACATCAGCATGTTGAATTGGTGTCACAGCATCTTTAGTGCAGCTGGCTGAAAGGAGCCAACTGTGTATGTGAACCCATGAATTCCAGCATCTCCGAGAGGTTTCTTAGTGTGTGAGTTCTGAATGCAAAATGACCGTTTCATCACAGTAGTGTCTTTTCTTTAGCAGAAGTTATTGGTGTTATTAACTTGCAGCTCTTCAGTCATTTAAAGGTCCAGTGTGTAAGATTTAGATCTATTTGTAGAATATGGCAGAAATGGAATATAATGTTCACAAGTATATTCTCATTAGTGTAAAATTACCCAAAAACAAGAATCATTGTGCTTTCACTACCTTAGAATGAGCCTTTTATATCCACATATGAACCAGGTGATCTTCCACAGTGTCCACCATTTTACATCACAGCTCTACAGGAGTCCAGAATGGACAAAACAAACACTGTCTGTGCAGAACACCTTTCCCTGGTTTTCGTAGATTTTCCTACATGCTTGGAAGAAGACTGTGAGCAGAGGGATATTCAGTTGTGTGCAATCTCCAGCTTCACCACTAGATGTCACTAAATCCCACAAACTGGACCTATGAAGTGAGCAATTTGAAAGGGCCAACAATCAGAGGAACTTAAATTTTTCATTCATAGTTTCTTTTTGGAGCCCCGATCAATAATGTTTATTTGCATAAGCCTTAATCAGCTGAGCTTGTTGAGATGCTTGTGATGGAAAGCAGCCATCATTGTTTTTAAACAATACTGTAAGGGCACTTTAAAAAATACATTAGTCCCCGAGAGGTAAGCAAAAACATACTGGCCAAGTACTCAGCGGTGCAACGCTTCAGTCAGGCCATCACTGCCGCAGTTCAGCATTCTCTCACAATGCATCGTCCTATCTCTCAACCATAGCATCAGTGTCCATGTCATCCAGTAAGAAAATGTCAGTGTGCCGTGACAGTCCCATGTGTGTCTGAAAGAGAGAGAGGAGATGGAGGTTTTAACAGAGTATGGCGCTTTATACCAGCGTTAACTCTGGACAAAATCAGCTCTGTGGTATTTGACACTCTTGACAATATCCTAAAAGAGAACAAAAATTTTTCAATTTTGCCATTTTTGTTTTCCCATTTCCATAAAAAAACATGTTTACATTATTATTTTGATCCCACTTTTTGCATTAAAAAAAATACTACTAACAAGGCTACTTGCTAGGTATACACATTGTGCTTGTTATGACCTGCATCTGTGTCACTGGGGCTCATTTTATTATTTAAATGTCTTACATTTTTTTAAATAAATATATAATCTAGAGACTGCAGACTCGGTTTGAATTTGATCGATTTTATATCTACAGATCAATTAAGGGTGCTCACCTTGGATCAAAGTGATACTTTCCAAATTCAAATTTCCTCATTTAATCCTGGAGAGTCCTGCAAAAGAGCATTTCTATTGCCTACAATGATGTTCCATTAACTCTGGATATTTAAAGGTGAATTTTTTTTTTTAAATTTGACCCCTTAATTAATCTCGCAAAGAAGATTGTATACTGTCATATGACGTTAATGGTGTGAAAAGGTTAGCACATTCTGTACAGTGTATTTTACATTATTTTCACAGGTCTATTTAACAGATTATACAGATAATGCTAGATAATAATCAATAAAACAACTGCGATAATAGCAAGCCTAGTACTATATTGTCACAAAAATGCCACAAAAACCATATTTATTTTAGTAGTTCAATAGTTATTAACATTAAAACTCAAGATAAGTCGATATCTAGCCGTTTAAGATTATTTATAAGAATTAAGATTGTTTGGTTTTATTCATATAAAACAGACTTAAAACTACAAATACAAAATTCATGAATCTCTTTTCAGACATTTAGACAGAAGACGCCAACAAATGTCCATATAGCCATTTTTTCCCATTTATTTTGAACACATGGTAAGCTTTGTCCTGTGGCAGGGCGCACATGCATTATCCAATCACAGAGAGCAGAAATGAATCATAACTTCCGTGTACACATTACTACATTGAAGTTTTTGTTCTGTAACATTTGTGTTTTTTGCCAGAGAGGTATTCATATGATAGTATGAACTCACAGTAGCCTTAAAAATGACAAGTTATATTTCTAACACCCCTACAAGAACCTTGAGAAGCTTTATGAGAACCCTGAACCAGAGACCTGTAGTACCTGACCCACTACTGTAAAGTGAATAGTCAATACAAGAAAAACCTCTGAAAGAACCTGAGATCTATTGGTTGATACAAACATCTTTCTTTAAAATGCTTAGTTTGGTGCGTTAGTACCATTAACACAGTCTATTTTAAACTTGCAGATGTTTTCTCTAATGTCCATTTAATGTTCAAGTTAAAAAATTTAGATTGACTGACTTGACTAAAGGCTAAAACATGTAACTTGCCTAACGTTTGGTGCTATATTCACGTTATAATTTCTAAATTAAACTGCTGCTGCTCGAGTTATGCTGTGTTTTATAGTGTTCAGTAAACTGAAACAAGGCTGCGCGACGGCAGTCTAAAACAAAATGAGGGCACTTGACTTTTTTAATAGGAAAATGAGTAATTAATTTTCCTAAATAAGTTTGAACTCTTTGTGCAATGGTTTATTAAATATGTATATTTTTTTCAATAAACCATGGTGTGTATTGTTTATTTTGACCTGCATGTCTGCAGCTCAGTGGAAAAGTTTACAGGAAACAACAAAAGTCTTAAATGAGAAGTGCAGTGAACCAGAATTAGCATTAATGTTGTTTTTTTTTTACATTTAAGCATTTCATTCTTGGCTGTGGCATTGTTCGGATTTATTCCACAAAACCTCAGCTTTTGTGAGTCTAAAGACAGATTACAGACCATAAACTCCTCTGAAACAGACTCATGATTTTGGGCTATATAAATAACCTCAACTTCCTCTGTACTTCCCTTTACTTTTTTTCTCAAAAACTTGGTTTCCAGCTCTACTTAAAACACAGCTTTGTCATGACAATTTTAACCATTCTGACTTTACCATTTCCTTTGATTTCCTTTCCTTCTGCCACATGAGCAGCTCATTTCATCTTCTGCATAGCAGCAAAAATAAATCACAAAGTTTTCTTTGAGAAATGAAAACCACATGTACTGTAACATCTCTGTAATATTACATGTTTTTACTACAACACATTTCTATCATTCTCACTGCTAAGCTTTTGCCAACAAACAACTCGGAATAAAAACAAAAAACAAATCAATGTCAGATTATTTTTTTATCCATCACCTAAGTCAAGAAGGAATGAAATAACTTCTGCTCAGTGCAACAAACTTGGTTTCTTTGCGGACGAGTCTCTGTCATCTTTACTACTTAGGCACAAAAAAAAAAGAGGAGATCTGTGGATCGAAGTTGCAGCCATGCAAAACTTTACTTGGTTGAACTGAGCAGGTTAGATCCGGCTGCACACAACTTACAATGCATAAATAATTAATGGTAAAATACTAATGATGACATTCACATCAACTGTCCACTAATATTTCTGGTTAAAGTGCGCTGCATTCTAAGGTCCATCTCACAACCAGTTGGGTCTTTAACACTTAATGGGTTGTGCTGAGCAGATGTGCGGAACTAAGAGATGAACGCAGTCTGTGCATCATTAACACGTGATGCTGAAACTTGCCACGTGTTAGACAGGATCTAGCTGTCAAAACTTCATACCCAAAAGTTTTTGCACACAGTAAGGGCTGGATATCATTCGGTGGTTTTAGCACAGATACATGATTGTGATAGCTGTTACAGAAACGGTAAGCTGAGAGGACATGATGGAGGATGCTGAGGTAGACTGAGCACAGAGTGATCAGCAGGACATGGAGGGGCTGACATTGTCGGGTCTTTGTGCGTAATCCTTTTCTTTCGAGATCATAATTTTGTTTTTATTTTTTTTTTAAAAAAGAAGATATTTTTATCATTTTTTATTTTAATTCTGAAATTTCAGTTACTTTAAGAATATCTAATCCTAAAATAAAATTAAAAACATCAGGTTTGTTTAAAGAATATGCAGCAGTGGGCTCCAAACGTTACGGCCACAAACGTAGTTTATGTTAACTATAATACAGAACAATACAAGATTAGCTGTTTTTTTGTTTTTGGTTTTTTTTTTACGTCATATTAAAATTTTCATACAGATACTTGGGTTAATCCTCAATAGTTACAGGTTGTGTTAACGTGTTTTAATACTCATTTTAACACGTCACCTTATGAGCAAATGTAAAAACTGCTGTTGTCTTGAAAATTGTAACAAATATACACACACACACACACACACACATATATGTACATGTGCGTGTTCATATAGTTATGCAGGTAAGGTATGTAAAAGCTGGTATAGTATTGCGATAATTTTACTCATTGGATATACAGTAAAAGGCACCAAATTCTGACATCCAGCCCAACACAAAAATAAACACGTAACATTGAAAATGTGCTTTCAAAGTGCTACGAAATATGATCTAGAAAAGTCTTGTTTGTGTACAAGGAGGGCTCAGTGTCTTCAAGAGGAAAGAGGAATGCTGGTGGTTACTGTCCTGTTCAGCTCTAGGAGTCGTACTCAGACGGCTCCTCTATGAACACAGCAGGTCGATTGCTTACCCTGCTGCCAAAGTCCAGGCAGGAAACTCCCAAAGCAACCAAACAGTGCCACGCCTGCAGACAACGACAGGGTAGAGACAAGTCAAGACGCACACTTATGCATGAAATAACTTTTTGTTTTTAATTAAAACAGCTGTGAAACAACAAATTTAAACACTGCCCGGCTTTTTTCATTTTAAAAACGGTTGTATTACACACATCTCCATTGTAAATGTTGAATGATTGCTGTTCGAGCAGTCCTTTTATCCTTCTCTATTTTCACTGTGACTGTTATGCACCAAAATACCATGAAAAATTCTTTGTATGTGAAAACCTTCTTGACTTATTCAAGTTCACTTCATTGAGACCTGGCATAGAAATAATACTCAACGCATTTAGATAAAGGAGACTGCCCAATAAATTTCAGTGAATACAACTTTTTAAAATATCTGTATGTTTTTGCAATTCTGTTCGTGTAAAGACCTGCAACACTGGATTAGGAGGTTCATTGAAGGGCTGACTTTACTACAAAGCTGCACGGTGCCTTTAACTGCAGACCACTGGATCCTCATTGAGAATGAAGTTCAAACATAATGAGAAATATCATGAAACTGGTTTATCAGTTTGACTGTGATTTACTTTCATAGCTTTTATTTGTGCTCACACTGGTGTGCACCTTCCTGTGGGTGTGTTTGAATGATTGGATGTTCAGGTATGAAGAATAGAAACATACTACGGCTTACTCTGGACGCTGTAATGTATGTATGTAAATGTAAATTCCCACAAGTTTTTTTATTTATTCTGTTGCATTTTGTTAATTCGTAGACAGGAAACGAGGTAGAAAACAACCTGGTAGATAGATGTGCTGTAACCACTGGTTTTTCAAGGCCAAACCCTCTATACAAAGACTTGAAAAAATAAGTTATTAATTTTACTCAGTAACATTTGTCGCTGAATGACTGTCTCAACTCAAGACAAAAAAAGTGTCTAAGAGTGAATGTAATGTAGTAATTTAACTCACCAGGTAGCATACAAAGCACAGATAGGCTATGGACATCAGAGCAGCGAGGACGTAGAGCAGCACGCTGTGCAGTGCCGTCACATAAACCACCACAAAGTACATGTTGATTGCACAAACCACCAGGATGACGATGCCACCAGAAATTTTCCACACCCTATGGGAACCAACAGTACATCATATCATTGAGAAATACTGTTTTTCTGATATGAACAGTCTTAGGAATTACAGTCCTTTAACAGGCAAACTGCTGAGTGAAATTCCTTGTTTGCGTAACTCAGTCTTGGCAGGTCTAAAACAAAGTGACAAATTGTTTTTTTTGTTGTTGTTGTTGTTTTTTAAAATAAAAAATATCAAACTATGTTATCAGCCTACACGTGGGAAAAATGGAACACTCGGTAAACATTGCAGCTTGAAATAAACTCATCTGGAACAAAATCATTTAAGTGACCTTAAGCAAACAGGTTGCATTTAACTTGTCAATGAATAACTGAACACAAACTTCTAACACAACGAATTCACCCACCGGCTGTCACAGCAAGTGAGATCAAGCCTTTCACTTCCTCAAATTTACGTGAAATTGACTCTGATCCCAAAACAGATCCTGAAAATACAGTCAGGATTCTGTTTTAGTTTCACCTTTGGCTGAACAGAGCAAAATTCTGTCTGATGTTTGTTCCTTGGCCAAAAATGTTCAGATATGTTGCAGTGGAAGCAGAAGCTTCGACTTTGAGGACTGTACTGCCACTGAAGAGTTTTTCTTTTTGTTTAATGTGCTTCTCCTGTTTAGGTCATTATATTGTTAACCAATGTAGGTAATTATCCTGCCAATAAACAATATAATACTTACAGTTTAAGAGATTTAACGGTATGTGTTCCAGAGGTATGAAAAAGTCAGTCAAGATCACAATAATGATTAAAAAATGAATAAATTTCACTCACAATCCGTTGGCAAAGTCGTTCATTAAGGATGTCAGACTGGTGAAGGTCAGAATTGGGATCAAAGCAAAAGGAAGCTGCGGAACAGAAAGAGAGGACACAGTGAATATTTTACAAAATTATAATCTACACAGCAGAAACAGTGAAAGAAGGATATGCATTAAATACTTGATTAAGGATTGTGTATTAGAGCAAATGTTAGAGATTTTTTACACAGCATTAAGTGTAAGAACTTTCTCAAATGATTTGTCCAGACCTGCAAGCTTTGAAGCACGTTCAGGAAGTCGTTCATCCCTGTAAGATGCTGAACATCCTGAAAGATGGCTACCAGCAGAGTAGGTGTGATGGCGATGGAGCGCGTAAGCAGCACCCGCGCAAATCGAGACCACCGTAGGTTCAGGAAACCCTGAGCACACATGAAAGTAAAACGTAAGCATATACACTTATCTGTTTTGATTTATTTGTTTCCAGATATATAAATATTTGACATTCTTACCTCCATGACAAACTGCCCAGAATAAGTTCCTGTCATGGTGGAGCTCTGTCCAGCTGCCAGGATTCCGATGGCCCAGATGTAGAGGGCTGCAGGACCAAAGAAACAGCCCAGGACAACACCCTGAACAAAGAGACAAACCAACAGAGACATAAATCAACCATTGTCCATTCATCCCTTAAAAGAGACACAGATAAGCTTATTCCACTAACATGGAACAGACTCCGTTCTGAACCTTGTTAAGAACCATTTGGAACATTTATCCAAAACAACCAGCTGAAACCCAAAAGGTTGGTTCCAGCTGATACCAAAAAATAGCAAGTTTCCCTCTGGAACTGAAGTGCCGTGGCAAACTGTGCACTGAGCAACGTTCCCTGTTGATGACGTGTTCTTAAATACATTGGTTCTGCTGAAACACAAGCGGAAATGCGGCCTGGGCCACTAAATAGCACCAAGGTCTTAAGAATCCTAAACAGGATGGATTTAAGCACCAGAGCTACTTGAGCTGGAAAAATCAAAACACCCACAGATGATCATTTCATGATGTAGAGCTGAGAAGGAGTGATCAAAACAGATAAGTCTGAGTTTTGTTTTTTTATATTTTGTGGCAAAGACTTATTTATAGCTCTTTAACACTCACGATGCACCCACACTGGTGTTTTTTTTATCTGAATAAAGCTCATCTCAGGACTGAAGGGCTTTTGACACGTCATTGCCAGAAACACACAAGCGTCACTAATAAGATCAACAACAACTGCACTCCCTTTAGGTGGCCCCCTGCAGTACTATGCTGTTCAACAGGGGCTTAATGAGACAGATTTATTGATGGAATCAGATACACCTGTTCAACAGTTTTAAGTCTGAAAGTTTAAAAAAAAAAAGGGTCTCCAGGTACATGTGCTGTATCCCAAATTCAGACAACTAATACATTTACTAATACATTGAAAATACATTTAGGTTTTGCTGTTTTGTTTTTTTTTTGTCTGTTTGTTTACTAAAACCTCACAGGAGCTGTATTGTTCCATTATTTACAAATTTATTACCTCCGCCAAGGAGGTAATGTTTTCGCCAAGGTTTGTTTGTCCGTCTGTCCGCCTGTCCGTCTGTTAGCAACATAACTTGAAAAGTTATGGACGAATTTGGATGAGATTTTCAGGAAATGTCCGCAATGAGACCAGGAACAATTGATTAAATTTGGGGGGTGATTCGGATCTCCATGCAGTAGTTATGTCCATATTCATGACTGTAATAATAACAAAGCAGTAAGACTCACGCAGTTGCGTTGCAGTGCATCACGGAGCGTTTGCTGTCAGCTGCTGTCTGTCATCAGAGGAGTACACAACTCACAAGTGTCATGCATTGAGCGTGACAGTCACTCTCTACGGTCTTTTGTCACGCACTCCCACCAGACATTGTATTTCTCACACTGAAAAAATATAGGATATAATATATTGTGTAGCTGCAAAACGACTGGCCGAATCCGCTGTGTCCCACTGTCTCTCAGCGGCACCCTATGACAGCACCCGCTAGCATAACACAGACAAGCTAACAGTGATAACAGGGCTCTCTCTCTCTTATTTGACTGTCTTCACACACTCTCACGCCACACCTCCAAGTTTATCTAGCACCCCCCGCCTTCCCTTACTCACGTTACTCCATTATGCGCCTTGGCGGAGGTCTGTGCTCTCCAAGTGCTTTTCTAGTTTTTTTTTCCTGCTCTGAGCAGCTCCTCCAACCTTTGTACATTATATTTTGAAATATTAGTGATAAACTTAACACTCACATAATGAGAGAATTAGAGTGTAGAAAGGAAATGGGACAGAGCTATTATGTGACAACCTTAGCACAGGTTTGATGGGCCACAATAACACCTGTGTAGGTGTGCACAGCCTTTCAATGGAAACTTTGTGTTAGTGCTCTTATTGTGCAGCAGAAACTGTGGCCTGGCAACATATGGGAAGAGTTAAAGAGTCTCTTTTTCCTCCCTCTTCTTATTCATTTTTCTTCTTCTTAGATTATTTCTATAAAATGTGATAAATACTCATTGCTAGAGTCATTGGACTTGCCCAATCACAAGGGTTTAGGGTTAGAGGTTAGGGCTTCTTGACCATCATAAAAGAATTTTAATCTCCTTGCAACAATTTCACAGTAAGAATTTATTGTTGTTGTTACGCTGAGCAGACGTACCCCTTTGTAGATGTCCACTTCCAGCGTGTCGTTGTTGGGAGGGAAGAGATCTGTGTGAGGGCTGTGGGATGCGTTGCAGATTTCATTCTGCAACCACGAACACAAACACAGGATGAGTCATAACCTGAAGCTCTGCACAGTGTGTGTTATTATTTTTCCATTGTGTTTTGATACAAACACCACATGCTTCAGCAGGGCTCAGTAAAGAGGAAGGGATTCTTACTGTAAGAACTGTATACACTCACCACTTCCATATTGGTTTTATTGTAGAAGGCCTCAGCAAAGACGGCCACGACAAAGACGTTGATGAGGAAGGAGATGAAGAGGGCGATTGTTGACTCAATGAAGAAGTACTTGTTGGCTTCCTTTACTTCTTTCTTGTTTCTGCGATCGACTTCACGAGACTAGAGCGTGGCGTGAGAAAGAAAATACACTCAACTTTCATTTAACAATATTTTAAAATAGCCTGAATGTGTCATTTGTACTGTGTCAAACACTGAGAAGTATGAAATAATTAAAATGTGACTTGTACCGTACAACAAATATATCTGAGACAGTTTTCATATTACTTTTACCAGGAAAAAGAAATCAAATCATTTTTAAAAATATCTGAGAAAACTCTCATTCCAGAATGTTGATTGTTTTAGGCTTTTCTTCATATGCTTATATACGTAGGTGACAACAAATACGCATCTCACCTTGACCAGCGCTGAGTGCAAGTAGATGTTGTGCGGCATGATGACAGCGCCAACGATCCCAACTGCCTGCTCCAGCTGCACGGGCCCACAGCCAGCACAATACGGTACGAACATCCCCTTCAGCACTTCCCCTTGATCAGGTTTTACCAGAACATACTGCAGACAAACAACACAGAGTGAACCCAGTCATAGTGCCATGAATGTCCTGCCAAAAACTACGACTCAGCAAACAACTATGAGGGACTTATACCTCGTAACCAAAGCTGACAGCCATTACGGTGATAAGAAAGCCAAAGAAAGCTTCGAGTTTCCTCAGGCCTGTAAGGAGACACAAACTGTATCAACACAGGGATGCAAAGCTTTTTAAGGCCTTTCTATGTTGCCATTTCATTCTGCAATATTTTCGCCACTGTAACGTCCCGCCTTCAATACAAGTGTCCCCGTCACGGGATGTATCTCTGTACTGCCTTGGCAGGTAGTGGCAGAGGCGTAACAGAGACGAGATGGGATCAATACAAAATGATCAGAGCGTCACTGCAGAACAGCATGTGACATGCGGTTGCGGAATGCCAAGATCAATAAAAAAAAAATCACACACGGTCACACTAATTTCACACTGCCGTGGGATCCATATAAAAGTCCAAAGGTGCGATGATTGCGGGACTTTATCACACCTTTATCATGGAATCCCAATATAAGAAGGCCTTCAGACCGACTTTTAAGTGAGTGATGGTTTATGCATACCGTATTTGTCTAGAAAGAGGAACACAAATGTGTCTGTGATGGTGATGAGGACTCCTCCCCATAGTGGAATCCTGGAGGAGAGAAACAAGAAGTTACTCACTATTACAGAAATATACTCTGTGAAAATGTTTGCATTCACTCTTTAAAGCTATGGTCTACGATCTGAAAACACATCCTGCCCATCCTGCGCCCCCCCCGTCGCTCACCCCTCCCCTCCGTGTTCCACGACCCCCCCCGTGCTTCCAAATCGTACACCTCAGCTTTAAGGACGAGCAGTAAAGGCTGTACCTGCCCACAGAGAGAAGGTTGAGAGCTATGGCGCAGCCAATCACCTCCTGCATGTCTGAGCCAATAATAGCCAGTTCCACCATCAACCAAAGGGCGATACGAGGAACCTGACAAGAGCAGAAAGTCAGATAAATTCAAAGAGAAGAGCAACATTCAATCATAGCTTATGACAGGGAAAATTTCCTGAATCTCATATCTAATGTTGGCCTCTCTTTAAACACACAGTAGTTCTATTAAGTTATTCAACAATATTTATAGAATATAAAGTCAAAAATATATTAATAGAAGTGCTACAAATACAGTCCGATGCATAAATAGTTAACGTGCAAGAGGTGGTCAGAGGTGTGTAATGAGAGGAGAATGCTCACTTTGGAATACTGGCGGTTGCAGACTTCAGCCAGGTGCATCCCAGTGACAACCCCGAGGCGTGCCGCTAACCTCTGCAACAGCAGCCCAATGATGGTGGCTAAGAGGAGCACCCATAGGAGCTGAAAAAAATGTAAAACAAAAGAAAAGAGAGAAAAAAAATCAGCATTAAATTGCTCCTTTTTCTTTAGGAGTTTTATTTTGGCATATTACAATGATGCTTGTGTTCGTGTTTAGTTTGGATGGACACTGTGATGCACTTGAGCGGACATTCAAAGCAGCTATTTCCTCTTAATAATCGAGAGAAAATAAAATAATAATGACCATAATTCATTGCACCTAAACTTCACTTCCTCAAATGTGGAGTAAACAACGAGAGGAAGTCAAAAATACATAGCAGACAAAATTACACTGCATTAAAGGAGAAGTTTGGTTTTCTGCACATCAAGTATAATATGGACATTTCCAATCATACGTAATATTGTACAGCACTATAGTGGTGAATGGTGCAGTCACCTCTAGCTGGAGCTCCTTGCTGACGTCACCGCTAGCTGAAAACAACGGAGATGAAGGGGCATTTCAAGTGCTTCGGCAATCTGTCAAAGAAAGTCGTTTTCAAAAGACGAGACAATCCCTCAATGTTTAGTGTTGTCCTCTCATGTTCTGACACTAAAACAAAAAGTTGAACAACAGCTTTCATGGCTGTTTACAGCTGCCTTGAGAAACAAACAAACAGCCGTTTCAAACGTAATAGCTGCTGTTAAATTTTGGTGTTTTAATGTCGGATCAAGAGAGGACGCCACTAAACATGTGGGAATTGTCTCGTCTTTTAAAACAGCCTTTTTTCAACGGATTGTTGAAGCACTTAAAACGCCCCTTAACCCCTGATGTTTTCAGCTAGTGGTAAAGTCAAACTGCACCGTTAGTCACAATAATGCTGCAGAACATTGTAAATGACGGTAAATATCCTTATTATAAGGCTTAAAGTGCAAAAAAACAAACTTTACCTTTAAGCTCACATTTTATCATAAACCAAAACTCATTACCCGCCAAGTTTTTTTTTAGAATAACAGGTTTTTATAAATCACCTTAAAGTCAGCTATAGCTCCAGACTGCAAGTCGGACTCGATGTTTCCTGGATCCAAGTAAGCAATGCTCATCAGAAAGCCCGGCCCAGTGAAGGCCCAGAGTTTACGAAAACTAAATAACTGAAAAAAAAGGACAGCAGAGTTTTATAATCATCTTTCAATTCCAATTCCAATATGTTTTGCCTTCTAAAATTTAACAAATTTTGATACACTGTTCAACAAGGATAAAGCATCATACATACTTTAATTATAAGCACAGGTACCACACTGCATGATCACCTCTGAGCTAAGACTTCAAGCTTCAGTTTTTCTGCTTATTTTACATGAAACAGCGGTTGTGAGAACTGCTGAGTACCTGGTTGCCATTTTCAGGAATGGCCACTCTCTCTTCAAAGTATGTAGAGAAGGTTTCCTCCTGCAACGGGGGTGATGCGGGAGGCGAGATGGAGTTGTACTGGTTTGCCTGGACTCCATTCTCCTGAGGAGAATCCTCTAACAAAACCACAAAGAGGGAAAACAATGAGACTGCAGACAGTGATGAGGAGAGTGAACATACACACAATCTAGGTGATCTGATCACATTTGGAACAATTGGACAGTTTTAAATACAGGTATAAATGCACCCTGTGCATCCTCACTGCATCTTAAGATCTGATCACTCAGAACACATTCTGAAGTGGCGAGAAAACATCAAGTTGCTTCTTTCTTTGTAAAAATCATCAGTTTGTCACTGTACAAGCCAGTCGGCTTCATTACACTGCGCTGTAGATAGAGAGGTCTGGATATGGAGACACCCACATGTTTAAAATCAGTCAACATTTATTTAAGCTAAATTTATGACAGAGGGAAACACTTCATTGGTTGTAAACAACCAATTTTACAGATCCAGCAAACAGAAAACGAAAAAAAAAAAAATTTTTTTTTAAAATCACTCAATATTTTAAGATTCCTGCATCAGGAGAAACTTTAAAAATTACCTTGTTTATAAAAAATTCCTGTATATTGTGCCTTTTCTTTAAGTTATTTAGAAATATGTTTGTTCCAGCCTGTTGTTTACTGCTGTTCATGTGGTCTGCTGGTTAAAACTGGCAACGCATTTAGCCTCTGTAAAGTGGAAAGTATATGTGTTTTTTTACGTATAGAACAGGGAAGTGAGATCAATGCACAAGTCGACACTCGAGACTCATATGGGATCAACTTGAAATGCCAAATGTGAACTGCCGACTTAGAGCCACCGCCCATCTGGACTGGATCACCCAAGACGGATGAGATTCTTTTTTTCAACTTCAGGTCAGTTTTATAGTTAAACACATCACTGGTTACCTGATTGGTTATTTTCACCTTTCACTCACTAGAACAACTGCTGAGATTTAGGGCAGTGGTGTTATCACTGCAACAATATGCATTTAGCCACTCAATCTGATTTGAACAATCTTATTGTGTTATGGCTCCTTCGATATACTGACACTTGATTGGATAACCTGAAGTATTAGGAGGCAACTTGAAAAAGTGTCATTTGTTGCATGAAACTCTTTGATAAAGAATCATTTCCAGAAGCAAATTCCTATTAATCTCTTCCACTAAAAGTAATGGAATTAAATTATACTGGCGAGCTAAATAATATCAGCGAAAGACTGATACAGTCTATGTTCAACTCTGATCAAGGTTTACTGGTTTAAGCTTATTAAAATGATCTAAGATTTCAGTTTCAAGTTTCAAGTTTCAAGTTTCAACTTTATTTGTCCCAAATGGGCAATTTGTGTTTGGGACAAATAAACTTGAAACTTAAATCTTTGTTTTTGTGCTCTAAATAAGCTGAAAATGCCCATTTTTATTCAAACCGTACACAGGAAAATGTTTACATAAGGAACATTTCAGACTTATCTGGGTACAACAGCTTAATTTTTTAAAAACCCCCCAAAACAAACAAAAAAACACTACATACTCCTAAATATTTGTGCCACTTAAGACTTAAAAGACACGTATCTACTCTGTCAGTAACAGCTGTAATAAAGGCAACATTATTATAATCTTAAAGCCAATAACTCCATAAACATGTTTTATGAAAACACAACAGAAGAAAGATGATTACATGGAAAGAAGAGTTGATATAAACAAAACTAAGTAAACGTTGCGCATTACTCACTGAGTTTGGACTTTTCTGTCTCTCTTCGTTCCATGTCCAGCTCACTGCTGGTCTTAAAGTCCACTGTTCCCTAACAAGGACTCCACGCAGCACTTATGTGACTCACTTTTTATCACCTTTTTTTTTTTTTTTTTTTGTAGCAAGATGTCACATTGGCACTCTGACATCATGTCTCTAAAAGTGACCCGCGAAGACAGAGAAGTAAAGAACACACACCCCAGCAAACATTTGCCAACGACGTGGTCACTAAAACAAAGCCTGAAGCAAAAAAAAAAAAAGGAGAATGCCCTTTAACCTTCAAGAAATCAGACAGTATCACACTGTCAGCAGTAAGTTCACAGCAGAAGCATTCGGATTGTTAAATAATTGAAAATATTGTATGTTTTCAGGGTTTTTAAAAATGCAACCATGGCACTGTGGTCATGTGCTTACAAGAAAAAAAGTGAAATGTTGTTTTAAGCAGCTCAGTCGGCACAGACTTACACATGAATGTGTACTGCTGTCTTTCCCAAATGCCCGAAGTCTTAATTGCCGAAAAAAATGGCAGTTGTGTTTGTACCGTGATGGTCATGTTTCTGTTTTTTTACGCAGTTACCTTCCAGGAGGTCTCCTTCCTGCTCGGATGTCATCGGGGTGAGCTGAAGGATCCCTGGGAACGCGAGGGATGAATATCAGCCTCCCTGGAATAAGACAACAACAGTTACATAATCTGAAGGAGCATGAAAGACATGAGTGTTGAGAGTAAAACAGTAATTATAGTGTTAAGTATTGAGTGCAAGAGATTTGTTTTTGCTGTACTGAGTAGTAAGAGACTACCTTCACGCTTGCCTTGTTGCAACGTTGAGCCAAAACCCGACACTTTTACTCTTTCACACTTCTTTAACAATGAGATTTAGCAATAAATGAACTTTGAATTTTGAAATCTTCACAATAAAAGTTAAAAAAAACCTCAATATGTGACATCCCATGACCGTGCAACATTTTGTTCCCCTTTCCCCCCCCAACGTTAAAAATCAACACCAAAAGCCACAAGTCATTTTAAATGACTAAGCAACATTTACAGCATGTGAAAGGTCACTACATTAAACAAAACTTTTTAAAGGAAGCCTTGAGCTGACCACTGGAGCCGCAGTTTTACTTCCACCACATGCATCCTTCCTGTAAATTCTCAGCTTCAAACACACACACACAGTAAGACTGGTACCTCTTAGGGTACCACCCGAAAGAAAAAACACAAAACCTCAGTCGTGCCAAACAGCTGTATTTTATATTTTATAACACCATGGTCTCTGATACAGCACATGACTATGGGATCATATGAGGCAACCACGAGCTGAGCCAGCAGACGGAGAAGCTTTCACAAGAGTAATCAATTCCATCAGAGAGACACTCACTCTTCCCCACCATGTGCTCAGAGGAATTAGCAATATCCAAGTGATAATGTCCTTGAAAATTTGGCAGAGAAGCAACAGTTCATATAGCAATAGGGACGAGACACTAATCGATACTTTTGAGGATTGGGATAAAAGACATTTGCAATAATTTTATTGTGGTCAATTTTCATTATCGGGATATTCATGTATCAAGAAAACTGTGAATAATCTCGCAGGAATAACTTGAAAAAGCTAACTCACTGATGTTCAGTCCTATATTAGTTTCCTGATTTATTTTGCATTGTCTCAACCCATCACCATGGTTTGAAGTATACTTTGCACACTGTATCCACCTAAAAATCAAGTTAAATAAGATGTGTGCAAATATAACAATACTATAACATTTGAAACTGGAAAAAAAAAAAAATAGACAGGGGAAGGAGGTTACCACTATTGATTTATCCTTTATTTGAGCATGAAGACCTTAACATCTATGATTACTTAAGATTCTTAAGAATTGTGCTGCAATAAAAATATATTTATATTCGAGTGTGTTTAAATGCAAATTAAGTTTTTATTTTAAGGTTTTAAGAATATTTGGATGATTACCAGGATAATATCGATAATTGTAATTATTCTGGACCTGATGATCATGACATGACATTTCATATCGTCCCATGACTGAAACATTTAGTTTCAGTTTAGTTTGAGTTTCATGACAAGTGGAAACTAGCATTAAGGTGCATCACCACCCACCATATTGACAAAGTGAAAACAAAGGTATGGGAAATGGTTTAAGAGAGGGTGCATTAATTACACAATACTATTATATATGTAGTAATGACAGTTTCAATATTTAATTTTTTAAAATATTCGTGGTTGTCGGCACTACTGGTTATCATTTTCCCCAGACTCAACCAAGTTCAAACCACTGTCCTTTATCTCTAAACGACGATGTGCTCTTACCCACCATCATGGACTGAATAACTGTTTCCTCACTGTTAAACATCTCCTGAAAGCTTACTACCTTGCTGCAGGCACAGGGTTCAACATCAAAATGTATTTAACAGGTCAGTGGATCACAGGCTCACTTCCTCCACGCACAATCTCACTAACCAGCCATGAAAGAATCATAACATCCTTTTTTATGTTGAAGTGATCTTGCTTTGAGGTTCCTGATAATAAGTCTCCAGCATGGCTCAAAGTATATTTGCCTGACGAAGATTTACTCAAACAAAATAATCGCTACAGATAAAAACTGCAGCAGGAATTCCAGTCTGCAGGCGTTGACTCTGTTGTTTGTCTGATTGTCCTGTCTTAGCATCTGACTGATGATGAAGACATGCTTACTTTCTCTTTTCCTTTTCACACTCAGCAGTCTGTCAAGTTTGTCCTGTTCTGCTTTGATCAACACACAGTCACTGTAATTGCATGTAAAAAAAAAAAAAAAAACAGGGGCATGTCACTTTGTTGGGATCTTACAGTGCCTGAAGACTAACTATCAGATATCAAGCAGCATGCCGATATCTGCTGATACATATCTTCCTTGTTTTGTTTCAAATCATAAATTGTCACAAATAAAAATAAGAGGGTTTTACATTAGATATTGTAAGTACAAGTATTTTTCTTCTTTTGCGCAAGGAATGAACATTACATCATGTTATGCTTTGTATTTAATGCCTGCATTTGCCGGGGAAGCAAACAAGGTCGGAATGTACGCATAATAACAATGTATGTAAATTCCACCTCAGAAGAGACTTCAAGAGCTCTGCAACTAGGTGTGTGGGGAAAAAAATAAATAAATAAATAAAATTTTATATATATATATATATACATATACATATACATATATACATATACATATACACACACATATATATATATATATATATATGTGTGTGTGTGTGTGTATTGATT
>JAQLOL010000012.1:19638270-19651242 GCA_029783665.1 Naso thynnoides | reverse complement strand
ATACATATACACACACATATATATATATATATATATATATGTGTGTGTGTGTGTGTATTGATTACTGGCCTACTGAATTGTAAAATATTGGCATATTGGATATTGGTAGGAAAATCCAATATCCTGTATTCTGTATCTTAGTAAGCATGTGTATGTGCTGATAAAAAAGGCTTAACTCTGCCTAAGTTTCCTGGTAGCTGGCATTTGGTCAAATTGAATTCATTTAATATTCAAAATATGATCCATTAACGCTTGACATACTTGCAGAAAACATCATCAACTACATGATTCATTTTCCCCTTACCAAATGTTGTAATGTTGGACAGTAGGATTGCTCAAGTTTGTTAACAAGAAATGGTAAGCCTGACGAGAAACCACATCATTTAATCATCCATCCAGCTAACTTCCCCAAAAGAATGGCCTCAAAGAACACCAAAGAGGAGGACTAATCTGCACAGAACAGCTTTTATAATCACAAAATCTACAACCACTCCCAAACTGACTCCTGAACTCTCATGGTATGCCCCTCGAATTATGACCCCGGCAGGCGTTTGTACCCCATGCAAGAAAAAATAGTCAACCTAGTATTGCCATTTTTTCAATTTTATAAATGGCAGTACAGGTGGCCTATAAGGCATTTTAAAAAGTAATCGATATATTTAGTTCAAATGTTTCTGTGATATTGCACAGTTTAATTTTCTATAGTGAAGTTGAACATTTATAATGATGCTGCTGCCGATGTAATCCTCACTGTTAATGGGTCAATTCTTTGAAGAGTCACCTGATGACCGCAGGATTCAGGATGCCAAACTGACATGTGACCCAGACTTTTACCCTGTGAACAACTCACAGTTATTGGAGTACAGGGAGTCTGTTGAATGATGAAATTTGTGTTAAAGTGCAGCACACCGGTGTATTGTCTAAAGACAGTCTGACAGCAGTCAAACCTTAGCACAAATCACCCGTGAAATCCTGAAATAGTGTCAAACTATTTTACAAACTGCCACAGTAAGTAATACGTAGTAGTACGGAGTTTACCAGGACTCGAAATATTTGACCTCTAGTCCTAATAACTTAGCTAAATGGTGATGTGTCTGTAGTTGAACCAGCTAACGTTAGCTTAGAAATACACCAAGCTTGCCCGATAATAATTCCTGTAGACATGTACACAAGAGGAGCCTTGCCCATCACCTTCATAACACTAAGTTCAGTCAAACCTGCTGTGCTAACATTGCCACGGCACTGTTACTATCTGATAGAGCTAACAACTTTCCATGATATGTTAGCTGTTTGCTAGAGTGTGCTAACTTTACCCTTATCAAAGTATGAAAAAGCCCTTACCTGGTAAATAAATCGGACTGGAGGGTAAAATGACAGACTGCGTTTCGACAATTGAAGCTGCTTTCAATATGACACCATTTGTTTAAGTTTTGAGGTAGAAGAGCAGCACGTTATCGAGCTAAATTCCGGCAAAGTCGTGTATTTCCATGTCAACTGTACGTTAAAGACGGACGCAAGACGCAAGACGCACTGAGCGGCTCTGATTGGTCGACGGTTGTGGGAAGCGTATAGCATGTGTAGCCCCGGGTTTGGCCTGTCAGGCGTTAATAACCACTCTGTACTATCAGCGAAATGGACTTGGTGAAATTTTCTAGTGCAGAAAATCTTAAAATCTTAATTTTTAGAGTAACTTCATGTATTAATAAAACATATAGAATAAATGTGTTGGAGTTAAAAGTAGCCCACAATAATTTTCTCTTGTAGTAAATATATAAAGTGGCGTCAGTACAGACATCTTAAGATTGACTGTTTTATTTTGCTACTTTTCATCACTGGCTCTAAAATTTAATTTAATAATTCCATGACTAAAACTTTTCCAATAGAACCCATGTTTATATTTTCTCCAGAATTATTGTCTTTGTAAGATTTCCCTTTATAAGAACTAAACTTTGTCCGGTTTATTGGCGTAATACCAGTATTTATTTCAGAGATAAATATTACTAAAATCAAAACAACGTAAATCCATTTTAATATTCAGAACAAATATCTGAGAAGTTCATTGATATCTCAAAATCACGTTTCTTCTACTTTTCTCGCGATAGTCTGGGACTACACATCACATACCCCAGCAGCTAGCTAACTAAGCTAAAGCTAGGCTAACAAGCTGCTACAGAGTTGACATGTAGTCAATTCTCAATTGTCTAAATGAAGAAGCTTCCAGATTAAGTGGGCCATGGAGTTACGAAATATCAAGGACCAGGTAATAAATACAGATTTTACTGTTGTTGTTTAACCTAACGTTTGATATCTAACGTCAACAGTCTTTCTCACCAACACTGCAAACAGCTGGCTAGTCATGTTAGCAACATTTCGAACAAAGTTTGCTACAAGGCTTGTGAATTTACAAATTTCTTGCCATACATATGTAGACCAAGTTTTAGTTTCTTGTTCGATGTTTCAGTTTTTTTAATGCACCTAAAGTTTACAGTTGAGGTCACTGGGTCGCCTGGTACATGAAGTTCAAGTCGTACCAAACAAACACTTAAAACATCAGTCTTTAAATGGATCCATGTTACTCTACAGCAAGGCTCAGTTTGCGTAACGTTATGTGTGGATGGTACTTTCTGATCGATAATTTCTCACTTCTCTACCTAAAAATCGGTAACAGTCACACAAGTTGTTTTGCATGTTTTAAATAAGTATAGTCTTCCTTTTAAATTCAGTCAAATTACTGCCAATACAATAAAATGTTCGAGTAGTGATGTTTTCGCTTTAGTGAAGCAGTTTGCATTACTCAAATGCAAATATTTCTCTCACTGACATATTCCTGTAAATGCACATTAAGGAGATTCTTACTCACTTGACTTTATCACATAAATGCATGTATCATACCTGCAGGTTGCAACAAGTGTACTCCATCTAATGTTAATGTAACTTTGCATGTGAAATCTCTCTTTTAGTCTCCCTTGGTCCAAGCTATATTCAGCCGAAACACAGAAGAAGTGACATTTTTGTTGAACCATAATGAAGACGTCAATTTACTGGTAATGTAATCACACATTAATTCTACATGTTGCATTTTGAAAGTTGTATTATCATACTTGCGTGCATTGTGTTTTGGGTCAAATGTAAAGACACATTGAGGTTGTACAAAGAGTGTGACTGTGTATCACTGTTAAAGGCTGCTTGCCATGTAATTTATTGGCTCTCCTGACTGCCAGCATGGTGTTTCTTTTATATTTAATGTCAGATATACGTATGTTTATTGTGACTGCCAGGTTGCTAAGCAAGTTTTCTTGACACCTTTAATATATAATGTCAGTTTGATTAAATGTTTTATGCAAACAGATAGAGCAAGAATTGAAAAAAACAAAACAAAATAAATAAAATATTGAAATTGCACATTAACTGTGCTAATATGTGGAGTCACAATTAGATAAACATGTATTCTGATACAATAACAAGCGTATGAAATGGAAGCGAATGAGCTGACTGTATACTTCTTTGTTTGATCTCTTTTATTTGAATGTCTTTTTGCTCAGGACCAAGAACAAAGCACACCACTCCATGCTGCTGCTTATTTGGGTGATGTCGACACTATAGACCTTCTTATTGCTTCAGGTAGGAAAATTATTTACCTTGCTTGAAATATGTAAATGGAAGCATGTTATCGACCACTTACACTTGTGTATCTTTTTTTGGTTTGTTTTTCAAATCAGCATTTCTAGCAATTGATACAGTGAGTAAGTCGGTACAGAAAAACTGAAATATTCAAAAACACTCAAAAGCAAAGTCCACCAAGTGAAGTCGGCCATTGCTTTTGTGTTCCATTACAGGTGCTAATGTCAACGCCAAGGACCAGGGTTTGTTGACTCCATTACATCGAGCAGCCTCCTCACGAAATGAAGTATGTTTATTATAAAATGCAGAGGGACACTGACTTTTCTGAAAACAGAATAACCATTTGTAAAGTCTGACTGTCATCTTTTTTTTTTTTAATTTTGTGTGTTTCTTCAGAGAGCTGTTGAGCTGCTACTAAAGCACAAAGCAGAGGTCAATGCACGGGACAAGTTCTGGCACACACCATTACACATGGCAGCTGCAAAATGGGCCACAGGCTGTGCTTCAGCTTTAATACCACATGTTTGCAGCCTGGATGTGGCTGACAGGTCAGGAAGGACACCACTGCATCATGCAGCGCATAGCGGCCATGGAGAGGTAAACTGTAAAGTTTGTGGTATTAACCAAAGTCTTCCTCCTGATTTTTCAGATTTCTTTTTTAAATATGAATCCATTTTCCCAACACTGTTATCTATTGAACTGATAACTATCAAAAATAAATTGACTTTAGGAATGTGAACGAAGACTGGGGGATATTTTCTTGGTTTCTGGTGGTTGTGTTTGTTGAAAAGGCTTCTGTTTCAAAACATATGAATCAAGTTTCACAAAAGATTTGCACTTTGTGTAACAAAAAAAAAAACAAAACAGAGCCCTGTTAAAATTATCTACGTATAAGTATATTTGCGGCACTGTTGTCAAGACAAAATGGTGTTATTTACAGTACTGTAGCTGTAGATTGACACTGGTTGACCACTTATTATGTCTCTGCAGATGGTGAACTTGTTTCTGAGCAAAGGTGCCAACGTAAGTGCCAAAGATAAGAAGGAAAGACAGGCAATCCACTGGGCTGCCTACCTCGGTAAGTGATGTCAAATGCTGTCACTTTTTACCCTGAATAAAAAAAATTTCTTAATTAATGAATGTCAGAAAGAACAGACGTCCATGATAAAGCCCAGTAACATCTGATAATAAACAAGCAAATAACAAAATCATCAACACCCAGCAAATACTTGAGAAATGACTCTAACAACTACAGTTCATCCATAAAGTTAAGGTGAGAAGTGGTTGCCAATTTATTTTAGTATAAACGTATGTAATGCAACATTTTTCTGGAAAATTATCTGGAGGATGACAAAATTAATGTCAGGCTTTCACTGATGAACAGATTAAAAAAAAGAGTCCGACTGTGTTCACAGAGAATACACGTAGCTAACACACTGTGCTGTCCTCAGATTTAATATACTTCTCTTTCTGACTGGATTGCTGTGACATCATTTCACAGTCGACCATTTGATCGGTCAGGTATGAATTTGATTGTATTCTTGACAGTTACAATAAATGATCTTCATCCTGACTTGAAAATATCAATAGACGTGCAAAAAATTACATTTTTGACATTTAGCTGCTAATTTATGACGACATAGACGGTTACTGGCTGAGCTCATTATCATAACTTCATATGGACTTAATTAGACTAGTTGTTGATAGATAAAAGGTCAAAATCAGGTGAATTTTGTATTAAAGAGGTGAGTACACTAAAGCCCCATTTCCACCAAGCAGTACAGTTCAGTTCGGTATAGAAAGAGATATATCGGATATATAAATGGATATATCGGAAATTGGAATTTTCTCACTCCCTTATATATCAGCATTGGCCCCCAAAATTTCCCATCAGTTGGGCCTAATTAACAGTCCTAAAACAACACTTAAAAACAACTTTTCGCCTGCTTGCAGTTAAGGGACTGCAGTGTGTTTAGCTCCACCCTTTTGGTACAGTCACCAGTGTGCTAGGCACCCCAACGGAAGGATGCCAAAATGTAGGACAGTAGTGTTTGGTTATTTTGATACCATTCATAACTTCGACCATGGGAACCCAAATAATTGCGTGCTATACCAAACCGAATTGTACTGCTTGGTGGAAATGGGGCTTAACTGTGTTACGCTTTGCAAACCAAATAGGAGGATGAATGTTGTGCGTGATGGGCTTGCGTTAAAGTAAATGTTAATCATTTCTTTCAGGACATGTGGAGGTTGTGAAGCTGCTGGTGTCTCACGGTGCTGATGTGATGTGCAAGGACAAACGAGGTTACACTCCGCTTCATGCTGCTGCTGCCAGTGGACAGTTTGATGTGGTCAAATATCTGTTAAGACTGGCAGTGGAGGTAAAGATGTAATAAATAATTATATCTGTTCAGGTAGCCAGTTTTTCATGTACTAAATTCTGTAAAGGACAATATCATTAAATGTACTTGAACTTGCTTTCAAATCAACAAGCATGTTGTATTTCATACTCATTGACTGTTTTTCTTGTCTGTCTCCTGTAAGACTGATGAGCCCAATGGTTTTGGGAACACAGCGCTCCACATGGCCTGTCACACGGGGCAGGACTCTGTGGCCACTGAACTGGTGAACTGCGGTGCCAACATTAATAAGCCCAACCACTACGGCAGCACGCCGCTGCATCTGGCTGCTGCCTCCTCCAGCGGGGTGCTGTGCCTCGAGCTGCTCATCAACAATGGTGCTGACGTCAACGTGCAGGTAAAGAGCTCATTTATAATAAGTGGAATTAAAAAGAGCCAAAAGAAGAAATTCATTGTTAGGCATTACTGGATTGTATTGCATTGTTATCGTGCTTTTATTTTCTCTGAATAGAACAAGGAAGGAAAGAGTCCTTTGCATGTTGCTGCTATGCACGGGCGCTTCACGGGCTCCCAGATTCTGATCCAAAATGGTAACACAAGCTACAAAAAACATTTGCTCATTTTAAGCTCACGAGTTTTCCCTCAAAGTATACTCTGACTTAAAACGTTAGCACCACAACTGAAACATTTCATCATAATCACATGATGTGCCCTTCTTCCTCCGTCCACAGGTGGGGAGATAGACTGTGTTGATATGTATGGAAATACTCCTCTTCATATTGCTGCCAGATATGGTCAGGAGTTGTTGATCAGCACTCTGCTGACAAACGGTGCGGACAAGGCAAGGTAGGTCTGTCCCAGCCAGTGTGTGATTCTGGAAAGTGTGCTCCCATGAAGCATTAATGATTTGCCCATTTGTATGATCTAGCTGCACTATATATATATATATATATATATATATATCTTGTTTCCTGTTTGGAATTAACACACACCCCCCACCAGCTGCCAATAATCCAACCATGTTACACAGAAGCTCCATAAAATGTGTTGTAGCACAAACCAGCCATAATAAAAAATGACACACACGCACATGCATGCAAAATCCATTATTACATATGTTGGAATGATATTTGTGACAAAGCACATCGGCAGAGAAAACATTTATCCGCTAACCAACTGTTAATGCTTCAGCAATTTAACCATAATTTCATAATTTCACATACTAAAGTAAATCATTTTTGTTTTGTTGTGTAAAGACAGGGAATTCATGGGATGCTTCCACTGCATTTGGCAGCGCTCTACGGTTTTCCAGACTGTTGTCGAAAGTTACTTTCTAATGGTGAGAATCTATTGGAGTCATTAAGCCGTCCTCAATTTATTTGCCACCTTTTTTACATTTCTGTTGCTGAAATAACTTAATATGTTTCGACTATTAAGTGATGTTGTTTGTTTTTTATCGTTCAGGCCAGTTTTACATCATGTCCTCTCAAACGCCACCACTTGAGTTTGATATAAACATTGTGGATGACTATGGAAGGACCTGCCTGCATGCAGCTGCCTCTGGAGGGTGAGGTCACACACACACGCGCGCGCACACGCACACTGCTAAATTTCTATGTTTGAGTTTTTTCACTATGTATTTCTTTTACACACAATTAAGTTGACTTAATGTCTTAAATATCTGGCTTTTGTATTTTTGTTTACTGGTCATTGTACTACACTGTTTTCCTGCTTAATGATCGTCATTTAGATTGTTTGAATGGAAAGATTTCCGGGTTTAAATTTTGTTGATATTTTGGGAAGATCTTTTGCTTTTGTGAAAATTATATTTTTCCACGTTTGGTGGATTTTAGTCATCATAAAATCCAATTCAATGCACATAAATATTAAAAGTTTTTTTGAATTTTATAAGTATAATATATATTTTTTGCAAATTGCTCCACTTCAAGGAGGGTATTATTTTTTACACTGAAATGAACCTGAACATTACTCCCTCTCTTCCCTGGTGACAGAAACATCGACTGTCTGAACTTGCTGTTGAGTAGCGCTGCTGAACTGGGCGTAAAGGATCATTTGGGAAGGTAAGAAAGCAGTGCTGAACTGCTTGAAGGAAGAACTGAACTCTGCTTTGGCGTAACCTGATGTCACAGCTGTCCTATGTCGTACCTGGCAGATCTCCTTTGCACTATGCGGCCGCTAACGGGATCAGCCAGTGCACCATCTCCCTGATAAGAGCGGGCTCTGACGTCAACGAGCTGGATCTGACAGGCTGCAGCCCTCTGCACTACGCTGCTGCTTCACACACCTTTTGTGGGTGAGTACTTTGTGCATTTACAGTCACTGTCATGTTTGAAACAGTTTGCTCAGAGTTGCTAAGAACAACATCCCATGAACTGATGTTCACTCAAGTCAGTCATTCAAATGTCCATCTCTCTTCCCACAGAGGCGAATCACAGTCTGACTACAGTGAGGAAAAGGAACACGATGCCTCTCTGTAAGTCACTTCTTTTTTAATCTTATCACACGTGCTATTAATCTTGAGGTAGATGAATAAGTAGATACTTTTAAAGTGACATCTAAAATTATAGTTTAGATTTGTATGGAGCCCAGGGTGTGACATGGATGTGTTTTTCTTTTTTTTTCTTTCTTTTTCTTTTTAATGCAAGCATGTTTTCTATATCGCATGCAAGTTTTAGAAATCGCCCCATGGTTTCAGTTTATGTAATACTAGCGCGAAATACAAATACAATGCGTGTTCAATTTATGAAACGCGAGTGTGATTTATAAAACATGCATGCGGAATAGGAAACACACAGGAGTTGAGCAAAAAAAAATAAACACATCCATGTCACCTCCCGTGCCCTGTGAGATACAGATACAGATACAGATACAGATACAGATATCTTTATTTGTCCCCGAAGGGCAATTCAGTTCCTACAGTTCACCGGATATGTGTTTATTTAAGCTCACGGAGCCATCCTTTCAACTTTCAACAAAATGGTAAAGGTAAATTAAAAGGTCAGAGAAGGTCACCACCACTGTCAAATTTGTGAAGCTATAAGCCAAAAAAGGAAGAAAAAAAAAATGGGGGGGGAAACGTCAGACATGTATGGAATGATGTGTGTAAAATGTGACCCTTAACAAAAATACATAAAGGTCTTATTATGTTACAGAAAGGATTAAATTTCATTTTTTGTGTACTTGCCAATTAAAAAAAAACAAAACAAAAACATACAGAAAAGCCGTGTTTCATTTAGCAGAACCCTTATAGCATTTATCAAACATTACCAAGGAAATGGGGAGGGAAAGTTTCTGAAGCACTGTATGAAATGTCTCTCTTTAATTACTTCTTGTTGTTGGAAGAAGAATCAAACCCAGACAGGATTCTTAATGTTCTGCTCTGTGTGTGTTTAGGTGTTTAGACTTCTTGCTTGACAATGGAGCGAACCCGACACTAAAGAACAGTAAGGGCTACAGTGCCGTCCACTATGCAGCAGCTTATGGGAACAAACAGCACCTGGAACTGGTCAGTGGTGTCTTCTGATTTACAATGTTTTTTTTTCTTGTTAATCAAGCTGGAATGGGTTTCCTCAGTGTTGTTTTTTTTTCCTCTCTCACTCTTGTAGCTCCTGGAGATTTCATTCAACTGTCTAGAGGAGGCTGAAAGTAATATTCCAGTCAGCCCTTTGCACTTGGCCGTGAGTAGCACATTATTACAGTGAAAACACTGAAAAAGATGCAACTGTTAAAAAGGATAAATAAAAACAAAAGTAAAAGACCAAATGTTTACATAAATTTGATTCTACTCTCATGCATTCTGCCACTGCAGGCGTATTATGGTCATTGTGAGGCGCTGCATTTGCTGTCTGAGACACTCGTGAGTCTGGATGTGCGAGACATAGAGGGCCGAACTGCCCTCCATCTGGCTGCTCAGAGAGGTTTTGCACCGTGTGTGGAGGTGCTGCTGAAACATCAAGCCTCCTACACACTGAAGGAGCACAAGCGCAGGTGGACGGCTCTCCATGCTGCAGGTGTGTGTGACTTGCATGCATCTGGTTTAACAGATGTGTTTGGCTTTCGATTGACAGTGTATTTAGAATAAACCATAGATATATGGTGAAGTAAGTTTTTGTTTTAAAATCGTATTCTAACTTTGTCGTATTTGTTGTTAATGTCTGTGAATTTAATTTTTTTCTTTAATTTGATATTTACTCTTTTCACACGGCAGCTGCTGAAGGCCAAATGGACTGTCTGCTTTTATTGGTCAACAGGGAACAAAGTGTCGCCATCATTGACAGTCCAGACACACAGGGACAGTGAGTTACTTGATATCTCATACTGTGATTTGTTGTTGATTGTTGACATGTGCAGCCTTAAGTAACAATACCGTTTTTAAAGTCAATAACCTCATTTTTTTGTGTTATGACATGACACAATATAAAATTTCAGCACAGTTTATTTACATGAAGAATGCTACACTTGTTGTTGATTCCCAACCAGTTTTCATTTTCTCTGGTATGATTACCTTGGTCTAAATAAACAGATCAAGTAAAAGGAAAATGTTTATACTGATTTTGTCTTTAGGTTTATAAAACAATGACTTCACTGTCAAAGTCACAGAGTGAACTCATAAATTACTTCCAGCGAGTATTCAAGCTCATAGCATCATAGTAGTTTTTTATTTACATGTGGAATGGTGATGTTTTTTGTTTGATTTAAAATACTTTGTAACTATTTTATGAAACCTGCAAACTTTAAATCCATCTTGCTTGCTTCTTCTTCATTTGTTAGGACGGCTCTCATGCTGGCAGCTCTGGGTCGTCACACAGACTGTGTCCACATCTTGTTGGAAAAAGGAGCAAAAGCTGATGCTGCAGACAAAATGGGCTTCACTGCACTTCACAGAGCTGTAAGTGTATGTGTGCTTGTGTGTGTGAACATGTCCTGACGTGTGAATTACTTTTAGTTTCATCATGGATATGTCTCTTTGCAAAGCGCGGGATGTCCCAGATGAGAGTTGTTTTCTTTTCATTTTATATCTTATGTGCTCCCCCTGCAGGCCATGTTGGGAAGTGAGGACTGTGTATCTGCTCTGTTGGAGCATGGTGCCTCAGCTCTGTGCAGAGACTCTCAGGGAAGAACTCCGCTGCACCTTACAGCGTCCCTCGGCCACACAGAGCTACTGCGGACTTTGCTAAAAGCTGCTTTAAAAACCGACCCTCTGGATTCCATGTTGGACTACAGAGGCTATACGCCCACCCACTGGGCTGCCTACCATGGTGAGGCATCAGAGCAAGAGTTTATATCAAATGTAATTAAGTCATTTTAACAAAAAGAGTTTGGTTGAGTGCTGAAAAGAGCAGACATGCACATATGACGGATGAAATTGACGAAGTGTGGATGAATGCACCATTTTTAAAGCAACACCAGAACATCACATTTTTAATCTGCCGTTTCTTTCTAGACTTTGAATAAGTTTCATCAGTTTAAACACGACTGTCTTGTGTAAACTTGTGTGCTGAGATACTCTATTACAATGACTGCACAAAGGTTTGAATATTTGTCGATGTGTTTCCTGTCTGTAGGGCGTGAAGGATGTTTGTGCGTTTTACTTGAAAACAAACTTTTTAGCAACCAGGAAAGAAATCTCTTCACTCCGTTGCACTGTGCTCTGTGAGTACCACAGTAAAAGGATATGCTCAACAAACATTTGGTTATTAGAAATTAACAATGACTTCTTCAAAACGGAACAACTGTCTTGTCCTTTGCAGAGTTAATGGACATGATGTTGCTGCTGCACTTCTAGTGAAGACTTTTGGGCCTCATGTCGTTCACATAAGTGACGCTAAAGGAAGGTGAGTACCGCTCTGAGCTGAGCTCTGCTTATCGTTACCAGTCTTTCTTGTGCAGCACTGCAAGTATGATCAGTCTACACGTGCTGTAAAAGTAGAACATTTGTGTTTATTGAGTATTCTGGCTTAATCCATAAGCAGTGGAGGTACAACATGGATATAAAAATGTTTGGATGCTGTGTGAGACAAAGAAAACAGCAGGTGATTTTTCTGCTACTCCTTGGTGACATAAAAACAGTACGAAGACAACAAGTTTAATGTTTAACCCATTAACTTTATTGATTTTTGTCTAAAGAATATTACAACATGAGCTCAGGAACACTCCGATTACATTCTGTTTTTATTTACATTTTACTCAGTGCCCCAACTTGGTTGAAATAAGAGCTGTAAGGATGCAACAAAGTCACCCTTTAGTAGATTAGCATGGTTGTTGTTGTTCATTTGGTTGAGAAAACCCCGCTAGACTGGCAGCTTTATCCAAAAATGAGTCAGATTCAGATTCAGACAACTTTATAAATCCCATAAGGGCAATTTAGTTTCATAGTCTACCAAGTCTTAGGATACCAAATAAAGGAGACAAACACAATCACCGTTTGTACAATCACACTCACATTCAAGTCAGTGACAACAGATCATCAGATGAGCCAAAGTAAGATGGAAAATACATGTGCATTATAAGTACATCGCCGGAGATGTAGCAATAAATAAATAAACAATAAATAGACAATAAATTATCCCTACAGATAACTTAAATATGTACTTAATATAAAATCAGTTACAGCTGTTAGCATTCAATAGCCTGACGGCTGAAGGTATGAAGTAATTAGAGTCTGTTTGTTCTTTGTGGAGCAGCAATTTGAACATCTTCACCATGGACAATGCTGGATACAGGTTGACAACAGTTCTTCCTAAAATCAGATATTAGTCCAAGCATCAACAACTTATTTAGCATACCAGGAGGTTATTAAAATCTCAGAAGACTTACCTATGGTCACCCTCGCTCCTCTCGTATGAAAGTCCGTACTAGTCGATAACCGAATTAGTCCAAAAGGAAGGAGCCCAGTTGAAGCGGCTAGTTCAGGCTTCATGGGATTTGTTTACAAACTATTCACTACGTGGTTGGAAGTAATATCAACTTA
>JAQLOL010000012.1:19591551-19620554 GCA_029783665.1 Naso thynnoides | reverse complement strand
TGTGTGTGTGTGTGTGTGTGTGTGTGTCTTCGTTTTAAGATAAATCTGGTCAGTTGCAGTCTCTATGTCGATCAGTAATTTCTAGCATAAACCCAATTTTAATAAGGATACTTAAAAAGTACGCCTCTCACTGCTTTTAGCAAACTATGTCCAGTCTGATGAAGACCAGACTCAGCTCACTTTGCAACATGCATCGTCAAAGCCATCTAAATGTTAGCTTCTTCTTCTTCTTCTTCTTTTACTTTATTTATTTATTTATTTTAATCGTTTTGCCAGGAAAGTGCCTTGGAATTTTTCTAGTTTTGAAGCTCAGCATTGCAGGTCATGTCAAAGAGCACCTTCATCATTGTGTTTAAACTCCCAGAGCTCTGCAGACCGTTATGTCTTTCTATGTAACAGGAAGTCTGTCACTGAATTATCTCAAGACCTATACATGTGCAAAAAATTGATAATAATTTCATTTTTCATGAATGTATAATGCTAATTACTTTTTAAATCACTGAGGTTTTATGATATCTTGAGATGCCTTGTTTTGTCTGACCAATTTGAAAAGTAGGGTTTCAAAAAAGTTAATTAAATTTGCGCTTGATGTGTAACTTAAATTATTAATTGTACTTTTTTGCTACATTTGTCTTGTGCATTACTGACTGTGTTGCTGCTGCAGTACTAATATTTCCAGTGACCTGTCTATCTCAGGACCTATCTTCGTCCTCATGAATATATAAACATTTCTGAACTGCCCAAATCATGGGACTGGAGGAACATCAATGGCACCAACTATGTGAGCACGACCCGCAACCAGCACATTCCCCAGTACTGTGGCTCCTGCTGGGCGCATGGCAGCACCAGCGCTATGGCAGGTATGACTCGATAGATGGAAGTTTCCAGTGACTTTAAAAATAGCTGAGTCATAGTGGTTTGGTAGCAGTGCAAAACAGGTTGTCACACGTCTGTGCAGACACATTTTAATATAGATAAACAACAGTTTCACTTCTTTTTTTTCTACATTTTTGACTAGATTAACAGGAACAGTTTGGTGTGCTTTGTCTTTTTCATTTAAATGAAAGCTCTGTTTTCTCTGTCTCCCTCACCAGATCGCATCAACATTCAGCGGAAAGGGGCATGGCCGTCTGCCTATCTGTCGGTGCAGCACGTGATCGACTGTGGGGACGCTGGCTCTTGCCATGGAGGGGATCACACCGGTGTTTGGGAGTATGCTAATAAACACGGGATCCCAGATGAGACCTGCAATAACTACCAGGCTAAAGACCAGAGTGAGGGTCCTTCGGAGTGCAAAGAAATTAGCAAAATCCCATACGCTGTCTGAATCTGAGCTGTGCATGTTCTGTGTCCCTATTTAAAGAGTGCAAACCCTTTAATGAATGTGGCACCTGCACCACCTTTGGAGTGTGTAACATTGTGAAGAACTACACCCTGTGGAAAGTGGGAGACTTTGGACCCGTCAGCGGGAGGGAGAAGATGATGGCAGAGATCTACGCCAGAGGACCCATCAGGTCTGCAAAATGTTTCTCTTTCTTTTAAATGTGTTTACTCACTCATGAAATACCTTCCATTTACTCAAAGCTGCAAAGATCCCACATCCTCCTCACAGACCAATGGCATGCATAGACAAACGCATACAGTCAGACAAAAACATACAGTCACTATAAGGCTGGTATATGTGTCAATAATGGTCAGCTAGATTGTCTGCTGGGAAAAATGGACTCGGTTGTGACAGCTCTCCAGTCGTTGATACCTTTGTTCTGTAAGAATACAGGGTAAATAATCTTTCACAAGCACAAAGAAAAACAAATAAAGAAAAGGAATGACAAGCATTCATCTGAATGAAGCTTTGTTTCAGACTGATGTAGGCGGTTTTCTCTTGCTTCCGTTTACCAAAGTCTCCCCACACTTTGCCCTAAAAGGAATGTGTCACTTTTTTTTAATCAAATTAACCACAGCGATCGCACATTGTAAATATGGTATTAAAGTGATGCTACAATTTTTGGTGTAGTTGTCTGTAGTCAGGGTTTGACATTAGCACCCGCCTACTCACAGAGTGCAGACTGACAGCACTTAATGTGTAACACAGTAACTCTTGAAGCCTCTTTGGTGGGTGGCATTGTTTTTAGCCTACATAAAAGGCTGTCAAATCAATACACATCTGCCCTTGTATTTTTTAGCTGCGTCATTACGCATTGAGAAGTATTTAATCTGTGGTGTTTGTCTCCAGCTGTGGGATTATGGCCACAGACAAACTGGATGCCTACACAGGAGGCCTCTACTCTGAATATCAGGAGGATCCTTTCATCAACCACATCGTGTCAGTTGCAGGCTGGGGAGTGGAGAACGGAGTTGAATACTGGATCGTACGCAACTCCTGGGGAGAGCCTTGGGTAAGTCCTTTATGAAACACTGATTTCTGAAAGATAATTTCCAGAAGATCTCTTTCTGTGCAAGTCATTTTCGTTCTCTGAAAACCCTGTAAAGTTCAAGAAAAACGGAGTCTTTATTTATTGAGACTTAAACAATCAGTAATTTAGCTAATCGTCTCACTCAGGTGGCTGTGCATTGGTCGTTTGATAAAATACGACCGACAGCGGCATCTTCATGGCAACATAATCCTAATTGGTGCACATCGTACATGACATCATCTTTTTCTAAGTGAGCCAAAACCAGTTCAAACCAGTAATGACATCACAGATAAAAACAGCACATAAATCTATTGTAACTTTGGCAAAGAGATACCACGTGCACACACACACACACACACACACGTCAGTTATTTGATAACTGAGCTGTAGTAATGAATTTTGAAATGAAAAACTTTTTTTTAAATCCTCAGAATCCACCATTAAAATCAAAAACTGTGCACTTGAAGTTGAAGGTGATTAGATTTCCTGTGTAGGACTGCTAATGACTCATGAACTCTGCTTATTATCTTCTCAGACAGGCAATAAATTAATTGGTTTTTAAAATCACTTCATAAAATTACATCCATTTCTAGAGTCTAAAGTGATGTCTTCAAACTGCCTGTTGTTATGGATACAGATATTTAATTTAATGTCATGTAAGACAAAGAAAACAAGCGAAACCTAAAAAAAAAAAAAGAAGCTGAAGTGGAGAAATAATTAGGTCTTAGGCTTAAAAAATGATTCCAACAATTATTCGTTCGATGGAATAATTGCAGACTAATTTTGCCCTCCTCTCCTCAGGGTGAGAGAGGCTGGCTCAGGATTGTGACCAGTGCCTACAAGGGAGGAAGTGGCAGTTCATACAACCTGGCACTGGAGGAGGACTGCATGTATGGAGACCCCATCGTCCCAAAGTCCTACCTGTAGTGGAGACCAGCCCTACTGCACACACTCTTTTGTCTTCCTGTCCTGGTAGAGGGGAATTTTTTTCATGTGCAAAATGCTGAAAGGGAATTTGTTCAGATTTTTTTTATTATAGAGATCTTATGTTTTAAATTTTTAAACAGGAGGTCACATTTTAGTGCCAAGGATTTTCAGATCTGATTTAATATCAGACCTGCTGGAATCAAACAAAGTGCTGACAGCAGTCCGTGAAGCAGAGAGCAGTGGTGTCTTAGCAGAGCAGGGGAAGGGCAGGCACAGCTGTGTGCACAAAGTTGGCATGGCCAGGCATGACCATGTAAGTCCTGCATGCATTAAGGTCAGTGTAACAATAGAGTTTAAAAAAACAAAACAAAACCCAAACTCCTGAAATACAGCCTGCAGGACTCACTTCTAAATGCATGTACCTCATTATGTGACGCTTTGGCATTGTTAAACACAAGTATCCAACATTGTGACAGCTTTTATTGGTCAGAAAAGATGGGAAATCAAAATAGCTCTCCTTTAACAGTCTGAACGTCAAAAACACGAGTGAGTGGATTTAAACCTGTAAGTACTTTCAGTGATTTAAACACACCAGTATCTAATTTTTGTTCTGCAGTAAAATTCAAGCACTGCGTGTTGAATAGCCATTATACTTGGAAGAGAGGCAAGAAAAGCTCCAGTTTATGTTATCAAGAGAGTTTAAACAGCTTTTCTGAGTTTGGATTTTTCAATGCATACTGACTCAACCAAAGAACACTGTTGATGATTTGTCCTGCACCGTTTCAACGCCAGAGGTTTTCAGCATGTGACGTTGCAGTACTGACGATATTGCACTACACCCACATATAGGATTTGTTTACCAAAAAGCCAGAGGGAAAAAATGTGTTAAAGTGTGCCTTACCAGAACTTGCAATCAAGTTTAGATTTATGTGAACTGCTGTTTGTTTGTTTTTTACATTTAACAACCTACAGAGAAATGTAGCAAAATTGCAACATTTTTGTTTCAAACTTTGCCAATAAACGTAACACTTCACAAAAGATTTGAGAATCAATTTCTGTCTGAAAGACTAAAATGTCTCTGTAAATAAAAACCTTTGTTTTCTCCTTCACTGAGTGATTCCATGTGTTACCTGAGTTAAAGTCTCAAAGGAAATACTCAGGCTGCTCTTAAAGCAAACCCCCCATTCATCCACCGTTCATCCACTGCACCTAGTTCTGCACTATGCAGAAAACATGACGGCAAATTCTCAAGTTTCAGGTCAATATCTGCTGATATCAGATACATTAGTTGGTATGCTAGTCTATCTGCAGTCTATCTTGTGAGAGGTTTTGAGACATAAAATAAGTGGTTCTGCAGTTTTGACCTGTTCTTCAAAACTAGTTTGTGTTTGATTGCAGCACTGATAATTCTGCATTTTCTTAATACTGTTAATTGGGGCTGCATGATTTAGAAAAATATCAAATTCTGATTATTTGGTCTGATATTGCAATTGTGATGTGATTTTTGATGCTAAAAACTCTCATTTTCACTAACAAACATCTTAAATTTAGTATGGAATACTTTTTTTTCAGGGATCTGTACCAAACAAATGTGTTTGTAGAATATGATGTGTAGGCCAGTACAGTACATTACATTTTGACACACAAAATTGTCCTTTAACAAAAAGTTAAAGGACCCCCACATGATTTAACAATTGCAGTAGTCCTTACTGCAATTTTAATTCAATTTCGATTAATTGTGCAGCCCTACTGTTAATGATAAAAATGACAAATCACATTTTGCATATGCATACACAATCAACAATGCCAGAAACATGTTCAGGTTTTTTATTTTAAAACAGCTTGAACCAACATACAATATAGAAAATCAAATATACAGGTGAAAAAGGAAACATGTAGCTGCATCTTCAGAGGCTTCTCCTTTGACTGTCTGAGTTATACTGAACTTTCCCATCAGCTCATTGACCTTTGCTTTCTGTTGCCGCAATAGAAACTAATCATTCACTTGGTCAAACTGAACAGTCTGTCTCCAAGCTGTGTGCTTCCACAACAGGCAGAGCATTTAGTTATCGTAGAGAAAACTGATTATTCTGTCTTCTGTCATGATGTCTTCATACAATCTCCAAAACACTTTCAGTGTCCTCTCCATGTCAGTTTATCATGATGAAGTTCGACTTGCAGTGAGCTGAAAAACAGAAAAATAAATCACTTCATGTCAGTGGTTCAGAGGATGAGCTGAATTTTACAAATGTACCTTACAGGACTTTTAAAATCATGGTTTCAGTGCTCATGTTCACGTTTGAAAACCACATCCTACTTATTTTTCTTCTTGCAAAGCTCTTATTTGTGTGCATGGCAGCCTACCAATGAACTCTGCGACAGGGTCGTGTTCTCCCTCTGTGCGAATTGTTCCTGCGATGCTGTCGTTCTCCAGGATGGGCAGGAAGAGCTGAACAAAGTCTGATGTATAGGGAGGCGCAATCACATCCAGCACCTACAAACAGAAACTCTGAAGTTTAGTTGGTTTTGATGCCCTGGTAACGGATGCTTTCTGATGACGTTAAAGGTCTTTATGTCAGTCAAACTCAGATACATGCTAATTATGATTACCGGAGAAACAATCAAAAACTGACTTTTTTGCTACTCGAGGGTTGGAAAACTAGTTGTCCACACAACCTTGACATATCATCTACCAACTGTAAGAGCAATATTGTTAGCTTTGTGGCAAACAGTTGCATACATGCACATTTGACAGTAACAGAGCAGCACTATCATTCTTTGTAGTCATGTTTGTTGCCACTTTGCAAATGTAATTCAAATATTCACTCATGTAGCTGTTACCAGCCTCCAGTAGGGGAGAGGTATCTCACTCTTTAGTTGTTTAATGCTCCAGTACTTACAACAGCTAAGTTGCTAATTGACTGATGCTTTTGTATGAGGCTAAGAAAGTGATGTACAGAGGGTTTTCAAAAAAATTTCACTCAAACAGCTGCCTGCCATGAAGCTATGAGAGGGGTGAAAGTGAACCAAAACAGTAACGTTTTGAATTGGAGGAAGAAAAATATGCATTGATACTCACTGTAACGCTCAGTGAAACAGAGGGGAACCTGCTCATACAGGTGATAAATTTCCAAATTCGTCACTTTATGTGACCCCTTTCACATTATCAGGGAGGTTTTTACACTGTCATCTGGTAAATGTAAATTATTATTTAGGCATGTTAATCTTAATTTTTAGAGTGGGTGATATCCTCTTAAAGAAAAAAGAAGAAAACTCTTAACTCAGATTTTCTGTACGGCTTTGACTGTATAAAACCATTTTAGGACAAGCAGACACCCAACAACGTCTGTGATTGATGAAAGCACTTGGTGTTGTGCATGTAAACCAGATAAAAGGTCCTTTAACAAGTTTTGCGTCTATGCCAGTAATGGGGATCAGAAGCAGCTGTTTACCTCTGTGACGAAATATCTAATGAGGGAGATATCCGTGTTGAGTTTCTCCAGGCATTTGCGAATGTAGCCGACCACAGGCAGGACGTAGCCACGACTCAGCAGATGAACCATTCGGTCCAGCAGAGTCTTCTTCAACTCCAGCTGAGGGGGGGGGGACAAAAACACCGCACTGTCAGCTGAGAGGCTGCTCTGTTACAAAAAACACACCCCTGTTGAAAACCTTAACACACCTGCTCCATGACATCCAGCTGCGAGTGCTCCGTCTCAAAAAGCTTGATGAGCAGCTGCAGGACCTGCGGGTGCAGCAGCTGGTGGCACGTGCAGATCTGTGGAGGGAGTGTTGATGTTTGACTTTAACTGTGTCTTAAAGAGGGAAAATAAAAAGGTTCATCTGGAAGTGACGTTGTACCTCATCCAGTAGAGCTAAATGCACTGGAGTGTGGTCGGTCTGCAACTGGAAGTACCGCGGCTCCGACACTGTCAAGTCCACCCATTTCAAGACCCCCATAGCAACAACTGGGAACCTGAACACAAACGCACAGAGGTAATCAGACCTTAATTCTTCTTATTGCAAATTCAAAGTACTCAAACTAAAAATCATAAGATGTCACAGGATGCAGTCTCTATTTCCTAATGTATTTCCTGATTCAAACCCAAAAGCTGTGAGCAACCAAAATAAATGAAAATGAAATCTGCAAACATCCCTTCGCCCGTTTGAGAGGGCTGCAATCAGGCTAAAGAGCACGTAGTAGTGATGAGCATCGTCTACACCACAAGAAATTAACAAAAATGATATAACTGTTATACAAGGCTTACTTCTGGTTCCCAGTAGGGGGCACAATGTGTATGACTCCTAATTGGCATGTAAATCTTGTCAGAGTGGCATTCTTAGTAAATATTTGAAATCTGGGAAGTTGTTGTGAGTGAAGTTACAACAACTTCCTGTCCGAGGCAAATAATGCGGTCACCATGGTGATTCATAGTTCATAACTGAGCAAAGTAAACATTGTTCAGAACAAACTGAAGATGAATCACTTCAACCTTTTAGGAGTTGCATATTATAGTACAAAATATTTCATTTCCTGCGGCCAGTAGGTGTCGCTATGACAATGACTGAATATTAGCATGAGGATTTGTTCATGTCAGTACCCTTATCAAGTATGTGCAGTTTGGTGCATACTGAACAATGTGCATTTAAGTTATAACCATTTTCTTGTTCATGGCAAAGCCCTCAAAATGGCCACCCCGCCACGGCCACATTCAATCGAAAAACAAAAGTTTTTTTAATAACTTTTCATCACAAAGGTCTTCAGAGGCTAAACACCACATTTCAAGTCGTTCAGACTTCAATTTTAACATCTGCTTATCCCAGTGCTGAGATTTGGTGTTAAGTTGTTTAGTCAATATTACGTAGCATCGGACAATAACATATATTTTGCCTTTTAATAATGATTATAAACCTGTTTCTTAACAGTTATAATTCCCCACTTCTTCTGAAAAAAAAAAAAAAAGACTAGTTACTAGTTACTGTGCACTCACCGGATGCACTGGTACAACGTGCCGAGTTCGGCCACCAGCTCTGTGGCTCCTTTATTCTCATTGCAGCACAGGTTGTGCACCGTCTCAATGGCTTTGGAAGTCGACTTCAGCTCATCTTTATTGATGTTGACTCGCTTGTTCTGGGATTGAACACAAAGAAAGGAGGAAAATGCTGAGGAGAGTTTAGGGAAGCAGCTGTTGCGGTGAAAAGATGAGCACTACCTCAGTCTAGATGAAATTTCTCACTATTTTGCTGACTTTTTTTGTATCAAAACTATTAAACAACACGCACACAAACACATAAGCAAGTTCATGCCTCTTCTCTTTACCTTTTTCCATGTTTCAACCACACTGGCAGCGTAGGCTAAGATGTGGATGTATTTGTGTTTGTGGTCTTGGTTGATCTTTGATCCAGGTTTAAACAGTGACTGCATGAACAGGTCCAGAAAAGCAGGCACCCTAATCTAAAGATGAGAAAGGGAAAACATTTTAGTTTCCTCCACTATAGTTTAAAGGCATATCAGGAATATTAAGAAGTCACAGACGCCCCGTCCTCACCAGTTCCACAGGAGGCGGGTCCATGCTGCTGAACATCTTGAACAGAACTGTGATATCTGCAGGATTCAGGGCTCCTTTGGACAACATGGCACCCAGCGCTTGGCAGGCTCGAGGGTAGGCTGCTGCTGTGCCAAGAGCGAGTGTTATCTGACTGGCATCGTGGCCTCTGTGATGTAAACCACAACCGCAGTATTAATGTCATCAGAGACATCTACACACAACCCAAACTCTAAAAACCCTTTTATTAACTCCTCCATGTAGCTCGTCAGCTTGTAGCATAACAAATAGATGCTTCACTGTTTTGAAACTGTCCAGGCGCTGTCTCAGGGCCTCTTTTAAGAATTGAGTTATATTGAGTTATATTGTGCATGCTGGGAAAAACAGGGATTATGTATCATGCTCTAAATAATTTACAGTCCCAGTAAAATTCTGTTTAAAGGGAGACAGATGTACCTCTCATGTGCTGATTTCTGCACCTCCTGGCCAATCCTACGAACAGCCGAGCCGCCTTGTTCCTCCTGAGCGAGGATGGACATCATCGCCTGGGCAAAGAGGTAAGTGTGCTCACCATGACAGACCATCTTCTACAGGAGAGAACAAAGCAGGAACCTTCACACACAGCAGCCACAGGTACAGACAATCACCGCACACGCTGACTGACTTTCACACTTGAGCAACACTGAAACTGTTGCTAAATCAAATAGTTGATTGAAAAAAAACAAATTACTGCCAATTACAGTATTTTCATTGAAAGATTGAGGATTTCCTGCTTTTTAATGCCATTTATGACAGTAAAAAAAAGAAGTCCTTGGGTTTTAAAAACATAAGCAAGAAGAAAAATGACACTGTGGGCTCTGGGAAATTGTGATGAGCAATTATTTTTCACAATTTTTGACATTTTCTAGACTAAAAAATGAATTGAATAACCCTGAAATAATTGGCAGATTAAAATTAAAATAATCATTAGTTGCAGACCTAACTTTCACATCGAAGTGTTACTATAACACAGCAAATTTTCATTTGAGACTAAACTGTCACTTTACAATGAAAACAATTCAGCCAAATAATCCTTTAGCCTACAAAATATCACAAGAGAAGTAGCAATGTCTTCAAATTGCTGTTTTTATTTGACCAAAAGTCCAAACAGTTAAATGTTTAACAAACAAATAATAATTAGTTGTTTTTGCTTGATAAATACTTTTTAAAACGGTTTTGAAAATTGTTGATTATTTTCTTTCAACAAACCAAATGTTTTATTAAATCTGTTTCAGCACAACAATCAGGGTTTTTAAATGACAACCACAGACTGAATGAACTGCAAGGTACAAAGAAACTGGAAATATATTTAATACTTGAAAAATTGAAACTAAATCCCCACTGTAAAATTCCAGAAGCAGGACCCTGCTTATCTTTGACAGCACCATGATTAATAAAACAGACTCACAGCAAATTCTGGCAGGTTCTTCTCCAAATTTTCTTCTCCTCCGTCCAGCAGCGTGGCCAAAGACGTCCTCAACACCCGGGAGAAAACCTCCAGCTGCTGACACGCTGTAGATACACTGGTGATCTCCCCCTGATAACCTGCATCTGAAATGAGCTAAACACACACACACACAATACATGTGAAGTGAACTTCACAGACTCTTCTGAAAGATTTGTTTGCATCTTTTCAGGCAGCAAAATGTAAAACTGCAGCAAAGCAAACAACTGCTTTAATCCAAAAAAGGGGACAATGGAGCCTTTTTATGTGTCCCAAATACTACGATGTGTTGCTGCTGCCACCCCAGCAGGACATTGCTAAACACAAACACTTCTGCTACTTCTCCAAATTTGGGTTGTGCCAGCCGCAGAAAATACACTGACTATGGATAAGAACTTCATACAAGCCAGCAGGAAAACTCAAATCTATTACGAAGCAAACACTGAGCAAAATGACTGAGGAAAACTCAAGTCATTCTAATTAAAATGATTTTAAGAAAAGTCACTGATAAAATATTGAAGTTGTTAAGTCAATTTTCACTTAAGAAATTGTTTTAGATAAGGGGAGTAAGAAAGATAACTCTTGCTACTGTTATTCTTAACGTTAAACAAATTAAAAGAGATTTCATGTATGTGACTAAAATCCTTCCCTCCCACCCTCAAGCTTAATAACATTACATTCCCTCTGGGCCGAGAGCTGAACTCCTGCTGCCACCACTGCTGTACCTTTACTGTGAAGTTGAGCATCAGGCAATCTGGATGAGCCTCCGCCAGCTTATAGAAAAGGTCTCTCCATGTTGTGTGTGCTATCATCTGCTCGAGCCATGCAGGAGTCTGAAAACACAAGATCAGTTCCATAACAGCTTCTTAATATGTATCCTTGACAACTAAACCTTTTGCACAAAATGTTTGGGATCTGTGATCGCTGTGTAAAACTGCAACTGAGCATTAAAGAAATGTCACCTCTCCCTCAACGGTGAAAATGGAATCTGCTTTATGAGGATCAAAGTGCTTTATCAGGAGACTCTTGAGGTGATTTTCTACTCGCTCTTGGACCTGAGCTGGCTCCACACCTGCAGTCAGCATAAAGAAATTACAGATTGTCAAAAAGCAAAGGCAATTCGTCAGACAAGAAGGAATGATGACTTTGGGGCCAGAAAAAATTGCTGCATCTTGTAATCTGCTACCTACCCATCTGGATGAGCCACTCTGCCAGCAGATTGACAGTCTGAGCCACGGCAGAGTAGTTCTCAGACAGAAGCTGGATGACGTGTTCAGGAGAGCCACCTGCTTGGAAATACCTGAAAGAAAAGTAAGATTTCAATCATCCAACTCTCAGCGGGTCCTAATGATTTATGTGCCTAAACAATAGTTATCCTGCAAACATTTGTTGTCTTGTTCTGACTTAAAAAGCATTTTGTGTATCGTCGACAGTCATATATATTCAGAATTCCCTTCAGATCATGTCTGCATGAGAACACAAGTGCTCACGTTTTGAGGGTGTTGAAGATGGCGGGCTCCATGATGTAATCCCTGCTGGAGAACTTCTGCAGACAGTCTTCTTGGGTTTTTCCATCGTTTTCCCCTTCCACATAATCTTCCTGAGAGACACACAAACACATTTTTTTAATTGCTGAGTGCCATAGAACAAACACTGTGAACAACTTATTATATCTTACTTCATGAAACTATCAGATATTGGACAGGCTGCCTGATGTGACAAATACATTTCTTGCTGCAGCTGCATGACTGATAGAGCATAACCAGATTTAAATCACACTGAATCCAAATATTAGTGTAAAGTAGAGCTGCAACAATTAGTCAAATAATCTATCAATCATCGATGGAAAATTAATCATCAACTACTTTGATAATCAATTAATCATTTCAGTCATTTCTCAGATTAAAACAGTTAAAAGAACCGCTGTTTCGCCTCTAACGTGAGGATTTGCGCTTCTCTGTGTCATTTATCAAAATAAATAAAAATATTTGTGTTTCTGGTTGCTGTTTGGACAAAAAAAGCATTCTGAAGGCGTCACAGGAGGCTCTGGGAAATTAAGATGAACATTTTTCGCACTTTTTTGAATTTCATGGAATACACTATTCATTGATTAATCGTACAAATAAGTGGCAGAGTATTCAATAATTAAAATAATCGTTAATTACAGACCTACCTTACAGTTTACTTCACCTCCATAACAACGACACTTGGTGTAGGAGACCTTCTTCCTGTCTCATCTAAATGAACGCACGCCTATCCGACTTCAGTCACTCTTGGATTTAAACAGCCCTTGCAAACTGACAAATGTGTACAAGCGCAGCTGGTCATTTGGCTTTTGATGCAGAGCGTCAGAACCTGGTAATAGTATCGCAATCTTACGTAAAAAAATTAACAAAACAAACAAAAAAAATACGGCTTAATGGGAAAATTTTAAATCTGCTGATTAAAAAGTAACATGCAACTCTAACTTACATGTCCAACAGCTGTGACATTAGTTAGCTTAACAGTTATAGCTAGCTGCCTGAGCAGCTAAACTGCAGCGAGTTCAAAGGGAAACACCTCATCAATACAGCTGTGTGGACACATCTGTCTTTGCACATCCCTTACGTGTGAGCTGAACGTTAATAAAAGGTTGTCCCAACAAGTCAACCGCTTGTGTAGCAGCAGCTAAGCTAACGCTGTCTTGCTAACCTGACTGTGCAGCCTCAACAGCCAAACAGCAACAAGTCGTATCTCACCAAGTTCCCGTCCGTGCCCTCCCAGTCTCCACCTCCGCTGTAATATTCCTCGTCCATGCTGACGGGAAATGAGTTAAAGACGCTACAATCGCTCAGCTGTGCGTATCAAATCAAACCTTGTGCTGGGATCTGTTTTACCGCTTCTGACGAGCAGTAAGAGAGGATGCTGAAAGCAGCTAGCTTGTTTAGCTAGCGAAGCTAACAACAAGAGGCGGAAAATGGCGAGAGGGTGCAGGCCACGCCCCCTAATTTGTGTTTTTTTTTTTTTTAAACTTGTTTCCCTGAGTAGTGTCTGTAAGGCACCACTGTCTTACAGCAATTAGATTTACACAATACAGCCTGTTGGCCATAAATAACTGAACTGCTTCTTATTCTAAAACAAAACAAACAAAAATAAATAATTTAATTAGTTAAAAAAAAACAACAACAACAGAAAATCTTTAATAAGATTTGTTCCTGTCAAATTTAAGCTTATGGGACACACCCAGCTGTGACTACAGAGGTGTTATCCTCATTTGTATAAAACAGTGGGTATGAACAGAGGACGACATCATAGACACGTTTATCTCTATAACAGTGTGTTAACAGTAGCAACACAAGCCACAACTTCCAAAGTGACCACACAGTTGAATAAACAGCACTCAACACACTAAATGTGTTTTGAGGATTTAGTTAGGTTTTTTAGTGCTTTTATTTGATTTTGGGGAAGATTTAATTGAAAAAATGTCCAATAATTCCTCCCTCGTAGAGTGTAGTGCCACCAAAATCACTTTACTCATCAAAGGTCTTCTGTTGATTACACTACAGCATTTAGTTTGGAAAAACTCACTTTTTCATTTTTATTGGGAAAAATATCCACTAACTTCACTTAATGTGTGAGTGATTCAGGTGGCACTACACTGTATAAGAGTTAAGTTGCTAGGTATTTTTGCAATTAAAATTTACCCCAAAATTCCAAACTTCATATTGTATTATGACCAACAGTGGACATCTAGTGGTTGAACTGAATAAGCCGGTGCTGCATTGCAAAAGAGTGAAGCCACTGGATAATTTTTCTAAGGAAAATTCCCCAAAAGATATTTAAAGGGCACGTAATAACATATATTTTTGTAGGAAATATTCAGACCCTCAGACCTTTAAGGAGCTCAGCTCATATGTACAATTCTGTTACCAATGGGATGTGTTTTTATTCTCAGCTCTGCAGTTTCTGTTACACTGTCCAATTTTTGAACTGACTCTGGTAGAAATACACTCAAGTACTTAAATTTGGTAAAATTTCACTACTTGCAGTTGTATTTAAAATTTATTCTATTTCTAAGTTTACGACACTGCACTGCAAAGAGACATACCGTACTTTTCACTCAGCTACATTTATTTCAGAGATTAAGTTCTGACAGATTATTTTGCATTATGGTGCTTCTACTGTTACTAAAGAAAAAGATGCGAGCTGCTTCCACCTGTGATGATGAGACTGGTTTTAGATAAAAATGTGTTTAATCTGTTCAGGCATCCAGTAAAGTGCCACCTGCCAGCATTGCCCAACATGTTAGGCCACAGTGTGTTTCAGCGGCAGTAGTGCCTCCTGCTTGGAGTTGCACTGGTTGAACCCAGCTTCAAGCTGTGGTCTGAAAACGATGCCCTGCAGAAATAAAACAAAAGACTGCTAAACAAGAACAGCTGCTAACCCAGGATTATGGAGAGAGCGCTGCACATCACCCAACAGAATATCCACAGGTTGAAAACAGCTTTTGAGGCCAAACTGGTGAAAGGCACTCAAGAGATGACCAACTCTGCAGCCAAAATAGCAACTTTAGCTTTGGGATCGTGCTTGCGACCCCTCCCTCTCACACTAAACAGTGACAGACAGTATAAGACTACTGACATTAAAACTAACTAACAGTAAAAAGCAAAAGCACTGGAAAAAAGATTGTAGCTTAAAGACACACCAAAATACAAAGAATAAATTTTGTTGTGTTTTTAGTGCCAATACTTAAGTGCAAACACAACCTTTTCTAATTCCAATGAATGTTTCCATTTTCAGTTTAAGTCTTGTTTTCAAAGTTAGACCTCATTTTTGATGCTAAAATTTAAAGTCACTGTTCTGGCTCCGTATAAGAGGAATGATGATTCCAAACATATGGGAACAAACATTTTTATTTTATAATGCAAACTGCAACATATGAATTATATTAATTAATCAAAGGAGCAGAAAAAGGTCATATACCCGTGGTAAATAAATCACACAGTCTGTGTTAAATCTAAGTCCAACACAATATTCTTTTCCTAACCATAAAGGGAAAACTCCACTCTCAAACAAAATGTACATTCCTTTGATGTCGGACAGTTCATCTTATTTTTGTGAACGTGATCAAGTCTTTCTTGCCCAATGCCAGTAACATCGCATCCAGGACTCTTTCCTTTCCTCCACAGACAGCGCAAAAGGGAACCGAACTTTATATCAAAGTCAGCGTTTTTTTTTTAAGGGATCTGGGCAAATATTCAGGTGCAAACTTTTGCACATTTTTTCAACGAGCTCAGACAAAGTCTTTGCTCTTTGATTTCTGATTCAAGTGATTTCAGTTCACAAATCTCAATTGAACTGCGTAATATCACAGGATTCATAAAGTGAATTCTTCAGGGTTTTTGCTTCAACAAGGCATTCTATCAAAGAAGTTCTAAGCACAAATATAGCTCAGGTGAAAACCGAACCTTTATCAGTTCAGTTATTGCTTAGATAAATAATATTTACTCTACAAGAGAAAGATAAGTTTCACATTGTTCAGATGCATGTAAAAAAGCAGTTCTAAGATGTGTTGTCAAATTGACTTCTTTTTGGTTGAAAAATCCCTGCGCTGTTGGTTCTTGAAACATTTTGCTATTTTGTACACCTGCATCAAGTCTTGGAAAGTTTCAGAAAGGATTAGTTGATTGGCTGAAACACCAGCCTGTGATGAAAACAGAGACAGAAGTCTTTTGTAAATCTGGAAAAAAACAGTGAATAGCACCATGTTCACTAAGGGCAAGCCAGAAGGTAAAGGGGAGAAGCCGCACGGCACACAAAGTTCAGGTGTGCACTCAAGTGCTGCGGCTTGCAACAAAACTGCTGATCCTTCAAAGTCACTTTTTGGTCTTCATTCTCCTCTGTCGTAGTCTGGCTGTGTGCAGCTTATGCAAATATAGTCCTCCTTCTCTGCTCGCTCAGCAGACAGTCCTACACAGATCTGGTGGAACCACTGATTGCAGCTGCCGTCACATTGGACCCAATTTACCTGAAAAGCAGCAAGACGGAAGACAAAAGGTGTTTTAACATGTCGTTGAATTTGTCTCTTGGCATGACTTTGAATCTGTACACTTGAATGAAAACGGTAATCAAATACAATCCTGCACATGTCAGTGTATTAATAGCAGACTGCAGTGAAACAAACCTCGTCGCCCTCTGGCTCCCTGCACCACGGTGCAGCACACAGTGAGAAGTCCTCCTCTGAATCTGAAGGAGCGGGGTCAGACACTGTGTGTGTGGGAGAACAAGTCGTCGTAGCTTCTTCACTCCTCTCTTTGCTTTTCTTTGACTTCTTTTTGCGGCACTTCTTGGCCTTCTCACTGTGCTGAGAGTCTGAGCTATCCTTACGTCGCTTGGTCCTTTTGCTTTGACCCTTCATCATCTCCCTTTTGAGACTGGAATCCCTGTTCTGCTTTAAAATAATAAAAAAAAAGCAGAGATTAAATATTAACTGTGACTGAGAATGTGATACCATCAATTTTCAAGCCATCAATTTCTTTTTTGTCATTACCTTTTTGTGGTGGGGGCTCCCTCTTGGAGACCGTTGGTCCTGTTCTGTGTTGTTCCCATTGGGGGCTCTATGTACAGGCTGGGGGGCCAGTTTGTACAGCAGGTATCTGTACAGCTGCTCGGTTTCGGGCAGAGTGACCTGCAGCAGGAATCCCTCCACCATCAGCTCCTCCAGCTCAGGACCCAGACCTGTGACAAATGATGATGAGCAGGTTAGGAATTAGATGAAGAAATGAAAGGTATGCATTTGTGCCAAGTGTTCAAAGCTTTGAAACTGACCCTGGAGGGGGACAGACTGGTGCTCTGTATGAAAAAATGAGCCGTTTATTTCCTGAGTCAGATGTGAAGACAGTCCATGTCCAACTCTCGCCTGAAACAAACAATGAACCTCATTATGTTTTGCAGTGATCAGTGGCTCTACAGCCCCATCAAGCTGAAGTCAATAATACGCCAAAAGACCTGATTTGAAAAGAATTGTCTATTTTACTTAACGTAGAGTTTGACATGCGATTCTACTGACCATCTTTGACACTTTCTGCAGCACTCCCTCTGTGCAGGCCTGCTGGACTCTGTGTTGCCACTGCACCGTCCTCTCGATGAGGAAGCGCAGGGCGTCCCCCTCTGGCAGTCGAACCCGGATCCTCTGCAGTGAAGCTAACAGGGGCAGGACCTTGTCCAGAGGGGGTTTCCTCGACCGCTGGCAAAGCGGACAGAGCCACGCTTGGCCATATTCGAGCTCTGCGGCAGCTGGAACGCAGGCGCAGTGGAAAACTTCTCGACAGAGCTCACACTGCACCATGGCACCCGATGGAGCCTTTTGGCAAATGCAAACAGTAAGTGCACAACAGTTTTCAGCAGGAAGAAGCTTGGACTCATTTGAAGCACGCAGAGCCAGCAAGAGCTCCATCTCCCTCTGGTGGACTTCAGCGAGAGTGGCCATCTGTAAGGGAGAAAAATTAAATTTAACATTCTCATTCTACTGTCACTAGGGCTGTCAGAGTAACACTGCACAAAGAGTTCTGTGTTGATCACTGATAATACAGAGAATCAAAGACATTCCTGTTTACTATGCCAAGTGTCTCTGCTGCATTTTGATTTTTCATGATCACTATTGTACACCTCAGGACTTTCTGCCCTGCCACAGGCCTCTCAGGCAGCACATACTTCTGGACTCGAAGCCTGTTTGGGATGGCAGAGTGAATGCTGCTCTGAGAGGCACAGCCTCAGCCAGAGTGAAAACAGATTTGATTCTTGTACTATTTGCTCAGTTTAAGATTTTCTTTTTTAAATTCTTCTATATGTAAACAATAGACTAAAATATTACATAAATACAAAGAAATATAACCTGACAGCTTAAAAATGCTGTTGTTAGAAGGTCTAACAATTAAAAAAAGAAATGTTACTTAGGCAAATATCAGAAGTCTGCCCAAAGCTTTCACATTTTTTGGTATAGATTTTAATGTCATAGGTGCCTCTGATGACAGAACAGAAATACTTACAATACAAGAAAGAGAGAAAGAAGATTTACTGAAAAAAAAATTGAATCGGTAATATTAATAATGTATCTTCAGTTATAATTATATGTATCATATGGGATCATTTTGGGATTTTTAATTATTTTTCTTTGGTCATTTTTTGTTTAATTTTTAGGGTCTCTAGTAAGTCTATGAGTCTCACTTAGACGCATTAAAAGAGCAGCGGTAAAGTCACTTTAACTTCATGCACCTAAGTTCACCTTTTGGCAGCTTTTTCAGACTCAGTTCTCTCTTTCTTTTAACAAGTTGGATTTTAGGTGGCAATTTCTTTGCACATTTAGAGCAAATACAACTTCCCACGAGATAAATCTTTCCATTAGTTTCTATGAAAAATGCTAATCACAATCTGACAGTGTTTTGGGAACCATTATCTAACTTGCTGCTGTGGGAAAACATGAAAAACAGCTACACTCACAGCAGAAGCAGAGTCTTTGCTCTCAGAGAGAGTCCTCTCCACGTCACACAGAGACTCCAGTTTTGTTGGAGATTTTTTAATGATTTGCGTTGTTTCTTTTGTTTTCTTAGATTTTGACTTCTGATGCCCGGTCCCGACATCACATCTTGGGCACAGCACCTGAAAATATAAAAGCAAGTAAACATTTATTATTTTGTCCTGAAACATTTAGAGGGACGTTTTGTAATGCACACACTGCTTTTATCGCTTTACCTCGAGGAGAGAGAAAGAGGAGTTTTTCAATAGGAATGTCTTCCCTGCGCTTTCCTTCCAGGTCTGAACGTCACTGATGAGAGCCTCCAGTCGACTCAGCGGCTCGAGTCTCACTGGGATGCCCTCAGCTCTGAGAACCAGCTCAGAGAGGCTGTCCAGCACAGGAATACGTCCCCCGAGCTGCAAGTGTGGACACACCAGATTTACAATCCAAACTTATTACTTGGTCAGAGATGGTAGGAGGTGGTTGAGTGCAGAGGATATTCAGCATTGCTTAAGTTGAAGTAAATTTTACCTGGAGTGCCTCGGCTTCATGAAGCCATTTCTTGGCCTTGGTGATGATGTCCTTCAACTGCTGACAGTTGGGCAGATAAGCGGGGATGTTTTCTACTTCTTGTAGAGCAGCTTCAAGTGTTTCCATGCAATGATATGGCCTGTGAAGTGACATGGCTTCAATAAATACAGTGCACAGGTTTAGGTTATGGCAGAGGCAGGTGCTTTACATTGTGTAGCTTATGTAGAGCCATTAGTGGGTTAAGCACTATCAAAACAGTGTGATCCCCTTCATCCACCATGAACCAGCTCTGCAGACTTGACACATTTCCCTCTGCACTGTCACAACTTTATGCTGAACTCACGCTTTCACCAGACACCACTGTTTAGAAAATCATAAACTTACAAACGAGATATGTCTTTACTGTTTCGAAATACAAACTTTACTTTAAGAAAAGTTACAGTGAATAAATTAGCAATAGGAACCAAATGGAGCGTTCCTGAATTCCAATTAGTTTAAGATGTTCTGATCAAACAAAAGAGAGAAGCTTTACAGAGCTTTCACAGACAATATGCAGCTCAACAAAAGTACATTTTTTACATCTGAACTGTATCACTGATAATGTTTTAGGTAATAAAAAGACAATTTAGAGAAAAAAGGGTTTTTTCATTTAAAAGGAAAAAGCTGCAAATTGACGTAATGGTGCAAAAATAATTTTCTATTAAGTCTGAAATGGAGGCTGCACCACCTAAAACCAAATACAAAAATCATCTATTAATTTCATGCCTAAACTTGATGTAACATACATGATACTCCCCTTTCTTACTACTGTAACTGCTGTGCAAAGTTTTGGAAATGTGACCTCAGGCCCAGTGCAGCTCATCGTCCTCACCTGGCTTCCATGAGGCTGAGAGCTCGCTCTTCCCACTGCTCCGACACAGTCAGCAGCTCCTGCAGACGGGCCATGGCTCGTTCCACAGAGCTGTGAGGGGCCAAGCCCACGCCCTGGTCTATCAGCCTCCTCATGGTGTCCAGACAGAGGCTTTCTGGCCGGCTGCTGGCTTGCTGCACAGCCTCCAGCCAGCGCGCCTGCTCCAGTCTCTCTCTCAGCAAGGGCAGCTGAGGCAGCTCCACGTCCAGGCCCAGACTCACATCCAGCAGGTCCTGCAGCTCCAGCGGGCTCGGTGATTCATCAAAGAGGAGACGTTCACTGCGCTGCTGGAAGTCATCCACCCGGATCAACAGGTCCTGGGAGGTCACGTTTAAACACATTTAGTGACTGATATTTGACTACTGGGACCAGACTTTATTTAAAAACTGGAAAAAATTCAGTGACATAAACCAAAGTTTAATTATTTATAATTATTAATTATTTGTTTGATGACACAGAAATTAATGCATCTAATCCATGTGAACCAACCTTTAGTAGAGGAGCCTGTCGGATGTTGCACGGCAAGTTGTCGAACTGTCGGACGAAAGACCTCAGCTCCTCCACAGTCAGCTCGTTCTGGTTTTGAGACTTTCCTCCTCCAGAGCGATACCTACGACACGCAAAAAAACTGCTTAACAAGTACCAAATAAAAACAATTACCTTAGTAACGACAAAGCTGGCATCTTGTTATAAAGTATCCTGCCCCCTTTTTTCTGTAAAGTTCAACAGAAACAGTAAATGAGACCAATTATCTCCTATAATTTGACAGTGAAGTCAATATATGAGGTCAGGAAGTTATGTGGCACAATTTAAATTTAAATTCAACTCCCACTGGGAAAAAATTATATAAAATCCCTTTTTGTACCTCGTCTGCCTCTTTCCATTGAGAAGCTGTTGTGCCAACACAGCGACTTTATCTGCCTCTGCGGTGATTTTGCAGAGTTGATCCAGGAGGCTGCCTTGTGGGAACGCCTTTGTTTCTGCCTGCTCCACCAGGCTGTGAAGCTCCTCCAAACCTGACCAAAAAGCAGTGAGGATTCTTAGACAGTAAAAAATTATAACAGAAGTCGATAAACTAGGAATGAGTGTATTCTCTTAAACTTGAGGCATGCAAAAGGCATATTTAAAATAACAGATTTTTCTGCATTGGCTTCCAACCTCTTTTTTTGATTCCTTTGTTCTCCAGGATGTCCTGCACATTGTAGACCCAGTCTTTGTAAGATTCTGCACGCTGCGTCACTGATGCCCTCATGGAATACAACTCATCCAGTGTAAACTTGTAACTGCAGGGACACATGACAATAATTCTCCTACCTTGTTCAAGTAAAACTTTAAGCTACATGTTTATCTTTGGTTTTCTTGCACATTTAACATATTTTCATGAGTGTAAGGAACATTAAACTACAACTAATGAATGCATTTTTCTGCCAAACCAAGCTGCTTTAGTGTGATGACAGATGTCACAAACTCCCTCTGAACTTCAAATGCTTCCATGTAAATAAGATGTACATCCTAAGAGCTGTCATTATTAAATGTTCTAAATGTTTTGCCATTATTTAATAAGATTAAAACTAACTGAAAATAAGTCTTTTTAATAACATATACTTTCTTGATGTAATTTTGTCTCCTCACTCTGTAAAAGAAAAAGTTTATTGTCAATGAAAATAAAGCAGGCATCGTTCTTGCTGATGCTCCCAATTAATTTCTGTGTGCTGCTTACTGCACGCTTCAAAGCTGCTCAGTTTAAATTCTTTAGTTTACTTTTTAAAAAATAACATTACAACAAAACTGTCAGTTTCTGCAAGCTTGATTACAGTACTTTTGTTCTGAGAGGTGATTTATTTGTGTTCATGTTTTCAGAATTTTGGTCTTGAAGTATGTCATTTTGCATTAATTTAGGGTCACACTTTATTTTGGTAGTCCGTCTGTTGACACCACACATGTTATCGGCAGATTTTCAGTTGTAAGTTGACAGTGTCAGTAAATATTCAACAAGTGTCTGTTGACTGTCAATATATTTTGTTGCAACAGGTTATTAATCAATATTAGCTAATGATTTGTACACTGAGACAACATCGGCTAAGTTGACTCAACTATTTTCAGCGGAAAGTCAACAATGTGATGTCAACATAAGATCAAGAGAGTGACAGTAATCAATAGTTGACTATCAACAGACTATTAGTAGAAGTCTGTCATGAAACATTTGTAAATGTGTTTGGACTATTTAATTAAAGTGAAAAACAGCTGAGAACAGTAGAAAGCCTATAATCTATCAACAGACTATTAGAAGGCATTCATCATTTAGCATAAGTGGACAAGTGTAAGGACTATCCAGTTAAAATGAAAAACAGCTGAGAACAGTAGAATGTCTATTAAATCCTATTAACAGAACACAATCATGCAATAATTCTGTGACACGCATATGAACCATTTTTAAAAAATGAAACGTTCAGGTTTAGACACCGAGACCACTTGGTAAGGGTTAGGGAAGAGACCAGAGGGGCGTGTCTTGTACTGAAGTGAAGTGTTTTGCGGTAACATGTTGTCTGACTCTTCAGTTGGACCTTTCTCAAATCTGTAGATCACTTGAAATACACCTCATAGTCAACTGGCAGTCAGTTGAACGCCTGTTACTTGTCTGTTGAACAAGCCTTGTTGAATATTAACTGGCACACTGCTGACATGCAACTAAGTGTCAATGGACAGACTATCAAAATAAAGTGTTGCTTAATTTAGTTTTTCTTAGGTATATGTATTAAAAGTTATTACCAACATACAAATTCTTTTACGACAGTAGTATGAAAACCAAATGTGCTAGCCTTAAGCATGAGGGAACTTAGCTGATGTAGATAATTAATATTAGTGCTAAAATGCGAGTCAAATTCAGAAGCGAGTTTGTTCAGCTGTTACGGTTACTGAAGACTCACTTGTGAGTGAGGTTGCTACGAGGACAGGAACAGAGGTCCTGGGCGTGGTACAGACAAACCATCTTGCCAGGACTGCAGTCACAGGTAATGCCAGACAGGTAGCAGGTGGTCCGACACTTGCAGCACTGCTGCTCCTCGTCTGGGAGCACCTCATAATCAACTTGTCGAGATTGCATCACACCCTGGGGATACAAATTCATGGTCATTAGAGCTACAGACGAGACAGAGGAAGTAAAGGAGACAGATGCGCAAGCAAAATAAGTCTCCTCATCTTAATCCTCTACTATGATAGATAGCTTCAAAAGTTCTAAATTTTGTCTAATTGATCCCTGATGACACTTCAAGAGGGTTGTACCAGCTTTGCTTTAACTTCCCCACAGGGGCTCATATGACAAACTGGAAATTAATGGCATTCAGATCTTTTATTTTAATGATTTTTATTATTCAAACGTGTTTGTTGCCATAATTCAGATATAGTAAAGTCAACTTTTTGTGTTCTATTAACTTTTTGCAAGGATAAATAACCTTTTATATCATTAGAAATAGATTTGCACCTACTGTCTGGATTTCTATTATATTGGATGAAATACTGAAACTACTTTATATCCCTACCATCACTGAACTCTTTTAATGTACTTAATCTATGCTAAACATAAGAACTACCTACCATTTTTTTAATCTTCTCTCTTAATGCCTCTTCTTCTCGGACCATGACGTCCACCTCCTTCTGCACTGCGGACGCCAGCTCGACGTCCATCGTATCTGCTTTACAAGCCATGTTACAAACCATCTCGTCGTGGGAGAAGACACAGTACCTGCTCAGCTCGCGATAGTGTGCAACACAGTTACGGCCAATGGGCATCTGTCAGAAAATATACAGTTGGGTTTGAGTTTAGAATCAGCAAGGCAGCAGGAACTAACAAACAGAAATGTATGAGAGTAACAACAGGCCTCTGCGGCTGAAAGTCTGTATGTTCTACCATAAAAAAGTGAGATCTTTATTAAATTGTGGGTGGTGCAGAGGTGCTACATTTGAGCAAACACAATTATAAAAATAATGTGGTGTGATAAGAGTATAAGAACAATTTCTCATACCCAGTCCATGGTGCAAAAGTTGACAGCTTCAGCGAAGTTGAAACCCTGGTTGAATCCACTGTGGTAAGCTCTGGGGAAAGTGATGACAAACTCGCCTGCACACTGGTTGGTGCGGTAGATCTAGAAGATAAATTAGTGAGAAAAGAGTCAAAAGTTAGAAGCTGTTCTTGTTTAACAGTTCCTGTTTTACAATTAACATTTGCAGTAAAGAGAAACTTGGACTGAAAATAAGCAAAGTTCTGATGCCTTGTTTATTTTAAAATTAATTTAGATTTAAATTTATTACGTATTTTCTCCAACAGAGTTGAGACACTGCAACATGTTTAAAATTTGTATCTGCATAGTTGACGCCAGAGGAGAATGGTATCTAATTTATCTCAACTGGCATACTTTCAGTGCTACATTTAAATGCAATTTGTTACCACACTCAGTGGACACAGACATAACCTTCAGAAATGTGAATGTGATGATTTATGAATAAGTGTCACGGTGAGCAGCTTACTGGGACGCCGTTGTTCATCAGCGTGTTGGGATTCATGATGGTGACCAGCTGGTGAAGGAGGTCTGGCTGCGACTCAAACAGCTCCGGAGCCAGATTCTTCATGACCGACTCGAGGTGCTCTGCTGCGTAACCAGGGGCACCATACCACGTCTTTGGCTCCCCCCTGCACATATGGTGACAACTATTAGTGGAAAAACTACAAACGAGCATCAGATGGTTCCTAGTATTGATAAAAATCGAATTTCTACATTAAAATGAAATAAATTAAGCTTGGAGTGTGGTGCCTACCAGTGAAGGTAGTTTATGGAGTAGCTCCAGTGGTCCTCGATATGCCAGCAGAAGGAGGAGAAGCACATGCCCACGTACAACCAAGGTAACTTCATCCCACAGATGTCAGCTGTAACATGAGTCAGCACGGAGGCATCCAACACCGGCATGTTGTTCAGGTTCCAGCCGCTGCTCAGGTAATGCTGCAGGTCAGAAACAGGTCCCAACACTCCACTTTACTTCTTAATCAAATCAAGTTCCGCCCAGCCAATATTCCAGGAGCTATCAACTGGAAAACTGATCATGACATAATATCACTGTTCATTTTCCCAGCTGCCAGCCATGAACCTTGATTACTTCAAGAAAGTTGTTTAAAAAAACCACCAACATCATTTGCAGGATTTTAATGTCATTTTACTTGGATGATCATTGATAATTAAGATCTGAGGGTGGACATGTTTTTAGACAAAGAGGTATTTTTTGTTGGGTATTAGAGAAACCTATTTTTAGAGTTTCCAATGATGTTCAAGTTCAGCAAAACACGTTAAGGAAATCAAATTATGGAGAAAAACGGAGACAAGAGAGAACTTTTATTCTGAGAGAAACTGTTCTGCAGCAGTTGCAGCACAAAGTAGGACAGGATGGCAAATCCAAATATACACAATGCCAAAATTGTGTGCATTTTAAATTCCACATCGACTGCAGACAGATTGTACCTCATCCTCAGGAGAGACTTCAAAATGGCTGTTCCTCACAGGGAAACCACTCCCAAACTCCTTGGAGGCGATGTCTGCTCCGTACTCGACAGTGACATCCTCCTCAATGGTGCTGACAAGACGCCAGAATTCCTTCTCCACAAGCTCAGTAGGAACCATCTATAATGCACAAGAACATGGTGTGATCTAGGACTGTCACATTTTTCAGGTTTTTATTACAAGATTATTGTGGTCTAAAGTATTTATGATAACGATGTATTTATAGAGAGAAAAATAGAAAAAAGGCAGACAATCAATCAAATCCATCTTTAACTTTGCCAAAAAAAGAGACAAAACACTAAAAAAAATGACGGTTTGACATGGTTATGTCACTGTAAAATATTTGTATCGGGTATATCACATTTTCTCATCTTTTTGTGCTTATATGTGAGCTTTCTTTTAATACATTTCCATATCAGTCAGAGAGAGAGAGAACAGCTTTAATCCATATATTTTCAAATTATGGACTCTTCCTCACATCAGTAAACCCTGATATAAATCCCAAATGCACTATACTTAAATCAGTTATTGAGATGAAGTGTTAATCAACAAAACACACTGACCACATTGAATGGAAACCACTTAGATATCATTTCACAAGTTACAAAAAACCCCCCAAAAAACTCACATGCACTGGCATGTTGAAATAATCTGACTTGAAGGAATCGGCCATGTCTCCAAAGGCTTGGAGGGTGTAACTCCTGCTGGCCTGCTCAAAGCCAAAAGCGACAGGCGGCTTGCCACATTCCTGCAACGTAAAAAGAAAAATTATGAAGATCAAAACCATGTGGAGTTGAATTGTACTATATTTGTGGATATCAGGCAGATGATTGCACTTTTGCTCCCAATTATGAGCTTTTCTGGCAGAGTTTAGCTCCCTGAAGGTGGAGGGTCTGCAGCTCACCTGAGCCAGGCACTTGGGACATCTCCAGTCACCTTTGGGAACATCGTGGAGGGGAGGGATCAGGCAGAAAATGTGGTAACTGTCATCACAACCATCACACAACAGCAGGCGGTCCTCAGCAGCCCCACTTCCACATACCAGACAGATGTACTGGTCCACCTGTAGAGACAAAAAAGAAGAGCTGTGAGCACAGTTTTTCTTCTGTTATGTGTTGCTTATGTTTCACTCACAGCTAAGCACAACACTACATCATGGATAAATAGGCATGTGACCAAAACTGGAACTGAAGCGACGTAATCCTAAATTTTAAATACAAAACAAAAGAGTCAACTTACCTTATTGACGGGAGGTTTGTTAATTTTATTTAATTCAATTTCTTTATAAAATGTTGGATCTTCATGATCGATGGGCTCCTTCTTCACCTCAGTAACTGCCATCCTCACTGTAAGACATGGACGAAGGTTCAATGGAATCATCAAGATTCTGTAATAATATCACTTTTTAATCACTTATTTTGATTGGTTTCCCCTTTTCTTTGCTTTGCTCTTACCAGGTTCTGGTTTGGTAGAATACGTTCCCATCCGTCTTCTGAGATTGGGACGATTCTCACAAATTTCACCAGGTTCGGTTTTCACAGAGCCTCTCTGTCAGAGTCACAGTGAGAGTCAGACAGTGAGACAGATGCTGTGTTGCGGAGGGAACATGGCAAGAGAGAACAGTGTACGTTCTACTTGGACACCTTTTTACACCAAAAACTGGTGACAAAAACAGTAGCTTTACTCTTGAAATGCAAAAAGGCCACAATCATAATATGGATTAAAACCAGCTGGTCCTCTGTTCCATCATTTCGGTGCCTAAATGTCCAGCTTTCAGAATGCCCTTTAGTATTTTCTACACTTAATGAATTAAACATGGAGGTGACAAAGTCAGATCACAGGGAGAGATCAGACTCACTTCGGATCTCATTCGTTTTGCCCGACGAGCGATGCTGCAGGTCTCCTGGGGCTGCACAGACTGCCGCTGCGGCAGGTCATGAGGAGTGTACTCCTTATCTTTAGTGTCATTGGTCAAGGTGGCCCTCTGAAAGAAGAAATATGCTGAATGGTTAATGTGATAAACTGATGGCAAACATTGAACAAAACTGACTAATAATCAAATTTTTAAAAAATCTACAAAGCCTCCCTGCTTTTTACCTCCGTGTAAGCTGATTTAAATAAAAATCATACACAAATCTGTATCTGCTTTATCATGACAACCATTAGAAAAAGGACCCAACAAAGAATGTTAGAATGATAATATTTAGTTCTGTTTAAAATAAACCCAAAGATGTTTGTACTTAAAAAAACACAGTTAAATAAAAGAGTAAATAGGAAATAAGGGGTAAGAGAATTAATACAATCCTGCTCCAAATACAAATCCCTTCATTTTACTTTTTCAGAGACACCAAACACAAAAGATTCCACTAAAAGCTGGGAGTTTTAATATTTTAAAATGGTACCACAGATTTCTCTCCTGACAGCTGTAGATTTATGACACTGACAGCACCAGTAAGATGGAGTTAAATTCAGCATCAATCTATTTCCAAACAACTGTCAAAAATAAAAATTATGGTTGGATCTGAGTAAAGTGGATATTGCATTCAAAAGAGAATGACTCATCTCGCAGTGTCTGTTATACTGACTTCGACATAAGGCCTTCTCCATGGCAAAATATCTTGAGATTATTATAAGTACTTGATTTGACAATGGTGGCACTAACAGCCCAAAGTAAACAAACTCACTGTCTCTGATAACTGTGTCTCTCTGATGCTGTTTCGCAAAAAAATAAACATATCCGATAATCATGGAGTACTTCGCTCTGTCATAAACCACTTCTTCTTTTTTCTCTGTTTGATTGAAAGAACTCAGGTGGTTGAAATGACATATTGTTTGTTTCAGTGGACAATGAATTCTTCAATTAAACATCCACTCAAAAGTGAGCAGAGAGTCTAGCTACTACTGCTCTGCTAGGGAAAAGAAAACAAACGATTGGACGTACAGGCAGATTGTCTCCAGTCTGGAAAACGTTATATGGGTAGAGGATCCTCTCATAGTGCGCCCGCAGATGAGAGCCAATAGCCTTTCCTGGAGCAAAGCCCATCTTGACAGATATCTTAGTCCAGCGCCGCTCCTTACAGACTGCATCAAAGCCTCCTTCTTCATTCACCAGCTTGGTGAGAAAATAAAAATGTATTCAATCTGACTGTGTA
>JAQLOL010000012.1:19566460-19582769 GCA_029783665.1 Naso thynnoides | reverse complement strand
GATAGCTTTGGGTGGAGGCAGGCTAGCACTTCCCATTGACTACCAGTATTTGAGCTAAGCTAATTAGCAGTGGGCAAGGTCTGCCAGTATCATCCTTGCCACTGAGCGCACAGCCAAAGCATTGGTATCTCTCCTCTCGTGTGGAACTCAGGAGGCAAATAACAACGACAACAACAACAACAACAACAACAAAAAAGTTGGCATATCCCTTAAAATAAATAAAGAGAGGGAAGAGGTTTTTATGGGGGTAGAAAGGCATTCCCATAGAGCAGTGTTCCTATGTTTTTAATGATCTTGGTGTTAAGAATGAGTCTAATTTTGGTAATTCAATGCTCCATGTAGAGCAATCAACAGAGTCAGTGAAAGAATCCTGATTTATTTGGATGCCTGGCAATAACATGTTGAGGTATTTTTTTTAAAGGAAAACTGCACTTTTTGGGAATGTAGAGCAGTCTTGCACATTCAGTGACAGTGACAGGGAGATGCTTTACCACTGTCTAAAGCTCTCTACAACACATCCAAAAATCTCCAACATGCTTCATCTACATGATGTGACCGTGAATATTCACCACGATACAGACATTGTCATTGTGGGAGAAAATACCCAGGAACTACTTGTCAGAGTTGTAGCAACATAGCGCCTCGGACACAGTGTGGTTATGCTTCGAAAATGAAGAAAATAACATTATTTCACAGCATGGTGAATGTGCAAGTGACCATGTGAGTTGTGTGAAGTATATGTGAGTACCCTGTTTCCTTCATAAAACGAAACTAAAAAGGGTAATTTATCATAGGATGTTCTTCTTGTGTAAACTGGATCTTTTAGTATCTTCTGTGTGATCATCTGCACTGTATTTGACTGAGTGATTATTTGGTATAACATGACATGAATGCCTCTATATCAGTCTATGTATCCATGTTAACAGAATCTGTTTTGTTGTCCAAGCGTGTTCACACCCACATGTAATCATATATTGTGCTTTAACTCCATTGACTGTGTGTTAATCTTACTTTTCCTTTTACATTTGTTCTCTTGTCAAAACAGAACAGAGCAGTACAGATCTTGTCAGACACTACCTCATTGAATCATCCGCTAAGGGCGTGCGCATCAAAGGCTCCTCTCAGGAACCTTACTTTGGTAAGCTGAAGTCAGCTACAAAAATGTTTTCTTGCACGTGTACAAGTCTTTCTAAATTGCTGCTGATGATGTCTGCCACATTACGTGTGAGTCAGCCATGTCTGGGCTCTTGGGATGTGGGTGGGAAGCAGGGGGCGGATCTCGTTCTTCTTTTTCAGAAGTATGAGTTCATTGGGCGCGATCTTACACCCACAGAGCCATTATCAAGGTTTACTGTGGGCCTTTTTTTTCTTATCAGTGGGTGTGAGTGTGACAAATAATACGCTGTGACAGCTTCCACAGAATTCTATCATAAATACTGCTGTGATGACCCACATTTATTCATAATTAGTTTCAATTCCACAGAAGTATCTTTCTGTCATGCCAAAAATTATCTGCTTTCCCGGCTTTCATTAACCCTTAGAAGACAGCAGCACTGGTATACTTTTATGTGTAAAATCATACAGGGCAACCTCCCATCATATTTGTGTAATTTCCTTTTTTTCCTTTTGAACTTAGTAGAACAGTCATGGAATAACCTCCAGAACACATTACAGCAGTGATCTTATGATCTTGTCTCCATGGGAGAGTTCAAAATTCTGCTAAAAAAACTATAATTCTGGGGCGCCCTGATAGCTCAGTTGGTAGAGCGGGCACCCCATATACAGAGGCTATGTCCTCGCTGCAGCAGCTACCTGTTCAATTCCACCGCATGGCCCTTTGCTGCATGTCATTCACTCTTTTTTTCCCCCATTTCCTGTCCAACGTAGAGCTGTAACTATTGACTGCTTTCATTATCATTTAATCTGCTGATTAATTTCACAATTAATCGATCAATCGTTTAATCGATGAAAAATACCAGTAAAGTGTGAAATTTCAAAATAACAAAATGACACAGAAAAGCAGCAAATCATCACATTTAAGAGGCCAAACCAGAAATTCTTTTAAACTTTTATTTGAAAAATGACTAAAACGATTAATAGATTATCACAATAGTTGCTGAATTTTCTATTGGTCCATCAAGTGAGTAATCGTCGCAGCTCTAATAATACCATTTCACTGATAATCATAGCATGTAATGCCCCTTGATTACACTTAAAAATGTGTCAGAGTGAAATATTAAACGCTTCAGAGGGTTCATGTGGTAAACCAGTTTTTCAGATGAAGACTGACACAGACCGGGATCACAAAAACATCAAAAAGGGAAAAAGACTGGAGCTCAACGGATTATTTTAAAGAATACCACCTTCTCTTTGTTGGCCTATGAAGGTGGTAAAATGTGAATTGGTTAAATGTGTCAGTTGTGTCAATTGATGGCCCAACCTGCAGACTCTGATTTGTTGCTCCCTCCTCTTTCTTTTAGCTTATGAGCCACTGGCTTCCCACAAGAGGAAGGGTTAAAGCAGACTGATGAAGAAGACCATGTGTGTCGAATGCCTACACCTAAATAAATAAAAAATTCTTTAAGATGATCTGTTGAGCTCCAGTCGTTTTCCCTTTTTGAAATATTTGTAATTATTAATAATTTGTAATAATATATGTTTTGTCTGACCTTTGGTGGTTCAAAATAAGATAAGTTTCTCAGTCATACCCAACTAAAACTGAAACTCTGATTTTGTGTTTTCTTTGCAGGCAGTCTCTCTGCTCTTATCTACCAGCACACTATTTCTGCATATGCTCTACCATGCAAATTAGTTCTTCAGTACCAAGGTAGGCCGGTATTGCAAAATGAGCAATTTTGATTTGTGTGCGTATGTGTGTGTGTGTGTGTGTGTGTGTGTGTGTGTGTGTGTGTGTGTGTGTGTGAGAGAGAGAGAGAGAGAGAGAATACGATGGATTAGGGTGTAGTCAACTCTGGGTATAAATCCATGAAATGATGCATAGTCTGCCAACACATTGTTTTATAGTTCTTGTTGGCTCACATATGCATTAGATTATGCATGATTCACCCTTTCCACAGCAACATAGAAACTTTTCTTGTCATCCAAACAGTGCCAGCCGATTGGTCCGATCTCACAATCTGCACAGATAAGATACTTGATTCTCCCCACGTCTTTAGTGAAGCCCACGTTCTCAAAAGTGTACATGTCATCCACAAACCAGTGGGCGGTCAGAGTGTCCCCGTCCACTGAACCCTCTGTGGTGCTGAGGTTGCTCTTTTTCCGCATGGATGGTAGGAACAGCTGGTGGGAGAAAACATAAGCTCAGATGACATACAAAACAGGCTTTTGGCTTAACATATATATGACATGGAGAGGCTGCCATGTATTTAACTCTAGTTTGGATGCTGTCTGTAGTAAGATCCAGTTGGAACAAAGCAACATGAAGATCAGACTATATCACTTCAGTTCTCAGAGGCCTCTACTGGCTTCCTGTTGCCTTTCTGAATACAGGGTCCTCCTTCTGGTATACAAGGCTCGAAACGGTCTCGTTCCTCAGTATATCGTATACCCTCAGATAAGAAAAATCTTGTAAATTTCCTAGGTTTACGTGGCGCCAATATTCTTTATATTCCTTTAACAATGTTAAAAATCCTGTGAGAATTTATGTCGCATTACTACGCCTAAGTCATCAAATAGTTTGCCTGCAGTTTTTAGACTAATACTCATACTGTTGCATTTTGTATGTTTATATGCATGTCTGTGTATTTGTGCAAATGCAAGTGTGCAAGTAGCCTATGCACATAAGTATATATATTTTGGTGTTTTTCCACCTATTGTCTTATTCAGTGTTAGAGGCAGTTTTCAAATCCTTGCAATAACATTAAACAACTCTATCACATGTCATGCATTTCAAATGTTACTTTGAAATACCATAAGCATTATTTGCGAGATGTTCTTTAAGTATCAAAAGTAATGCATCAACATTGCCTGTGTTTTAGGTCATAGCACTGGATTACTACAGCTAAAGTAATAATATGTGAATTGCATTTTAATTTTGTAGTTGGTCGAGGTAAAGATATTAAGTACAGTACTTCAATAAATGTACATGGTTGTAATGTAGCATGGGCTTTAACTTTTTGTACAACACCCTAAATGAAACCTTACTATGGATTGACGTTACTGAAAGCCAGAGTCCTCAGTCTGTCAGCTTACTGATGTGGGCCCGTAGCCCAGTGTCATACATCATACCTCTTTCTCCGCAAACACAGCCATTCCTGGGCAAAGCACCTTGGATCCGCAGCGTTGACACACGACAGACTTGCTGTTTTTGCCGTCCTCAGAAACCAGGGCGGACCGATCCGTACTTTCTTTAGACTGTTGATCGCTGTCCATCTCTAACCTTGGCAAAGAGATGTTCTTTTAATGTACAATCACGAAAAACTCTTGACTAGTCCAACCGGACTGAATCAAAGCAAGCATGGGACCGCGAGGGCTAGCTATATTAAATTAGGATGCTATCCTGACGAAAAGGTGGGGCGTACAGTATAGTCATGGGCGTCCGGAACCTTTATAGTGCGGAAGTCCGTGACAAAGAAACTCATCAACGTTTACACCTCTATCTATCAGTTAAACGTAAACTGTGGTATTTTTTGCGCCGAACCACACTCCGAAACATTCACATTCAAAAATTACCGGAACGAACACAAATTTATATTACTAACGCAAACTATAAGCCACACCCCTTGCATTTATGCTAGCATCTGCCGCTATGCTAACACTGAATTTACCAGACTTTAAGTAAGACGTATAACTAGACAATCATCAAAAATGATGACGCACACTTGAGTAAAGTCAAATAAGACGTACCTAAATATTGAAGTAAAAACAAGGTTCAATTCAACGCTAAAATCCCAAGACAGAAAGGTTATGTCAAGCTAGACTAGCATACTAACTGGTCTTGACGTTTGCCGGCCACTAAATGCCCTCGTGCAGAAACACACACGGCCAAAACTTTGTTCCGTATTGTATATGGGTCAGAGAGGGTTTAACGACTACAATTAAGCTCTCGAAAAGAAATGTAATGTAGAAAAGTCAAAGAGGGCAGTGTGGTTTTCTCCGAAATAACTCTCACTCGAATTTGAAATGACAAGTTTGCAATACAATGTAAATTTTTGACAATACCTGGGTTAGTTGAAATGAGAGAAATTCTGGGTTTTCCATTTCATAAATGGAGGTAAGTCAAACCTGAGAAAGAGGAGTAACTTTAACTTATTTAACAAAGAGAGGTAATTTAAGCTTTAAGTCAGTTGAGTCTGTCAACCTAAGAATTGACTGAACGAACTCAAATCAGATTTTCTGGAACTGGAAAGTCAGAGTTTCAATACTGAAAGTAAATCAACTCAGTGACCAGGGTTAGACTCAGAGTTTGTTGAACCTCCTGTGTGAAACGGCCCCAGATGTTTATTTTTTGAAATTACAAGTCTCACACACACACACACACACACACACACACACACACAGAATACAAAACCTTTTTATTTACAGCATTTTGTATGCAGTTGACATTTTTGTTGTAAATTAAAAATAAAATCAAAACGTAATTAAATGATTAAGTTATTATAAGTATCAGACAAAAAAAGACATAAAAAAATAAAATATTTTCAACATTTCATTCAAGAAGATGAGGCAGTGTGACATAGGCCTATTTGAACAAACCGGTAATACAGAAGGCCATTTTCAATGTTTTCTGTTTCAAAGTATGACATCTCAATCTCAAATCCCCACTCTCTAAAAAAAAAAAAAAACACGTCTCTATGCCAGCAGACGCTGTCACCAGGGTTGTTTCAGTACTTTAGACTTCCTGGATTAGAGATGAGGGTTCAGCTGCCGTCATGTGTAGCATACAGAGCACAGAAAAATACTGTGCAATTTCACTCACAGGTGGATGATAAAAGTTGCTAATTAATAGTTGCCAGTGAGAATAAGATTTATCAGAGCAGCCTATTGAAGAAAATCACTCCCCCCCCCGCCCCAGTTTTAAAAAGGACATGATGTCATGTAGTCAAGACTTCAATGATGGTGGAAGGTGGGATTTCCATGACAGAATAATTCTTAAGTGGGCTATTAGGGAGGTGAAAGCAATTACACTGGAGTGAATATTAGTAGTGACATTAATTATCCCCTGGTAGTCTCCTAAAAATGGCCACATGTGGAGATGGTGAAATTTGAATCTGAGTTATTTCAGAGATTAAGAATGACTCCCAGAACCTCTATAAACATGCCCAAAACATACGAGTTAGATCAAATGGGGAAAGCGAGCATCTATTACATTTATCCTTAACCATGTCTGGATAGATTTTAGAGAGTCTGGCTTTGCCATAATGAACTCTGTGAAGCACCTTTAACTGAATAAGCCGAACACGTGAAAAGGATAATTTGATATTTGCAAGGACTTTACCCCAAAACTTGTCAGAGGGAGAGTGCTAACAGACAAAATTATTAACTCTGTTGCCATCTTAATTTTGACAAAACAATACCTACACTCTTAAGCCCCTTTCACACATGAACTCTGGACAATATCCAGAGAATCTGATCAGGATGATTGGCGAATCAACCTGCTCACACAGGCAGCAAACATCAAGAGATTGTCCATGTGCAACGTGCTCACACGCTGGAAATGGTCCATGGGCAAGGGGCGACACTCGCGCACTAACAATATAGCTTGCGCACAAATGCACACTTGCAGAGGGGCACGCAATTATGACTAAATTTCAATTAATTGTGCAGCCCTATTGGAAATGTTAAAAATACAGCCTGTGCTGCACACATCCATCATTCAGTGGCCCAGAGGAGCCAAGAAGGTCAACTGTTACAGCCAGCAATAAATGCACCCAAGTCTATCTGTTCTGGCAAGCCTGCGTTTCAGCCAGAGTCAAACCAGGATCTCCTAAGCCTTCTGGGAAGCAACAGGTTTCACTTTGCTCTCTCTCTCGCCTGTTTTATGCTTATTAAAGTCTGCAGAGGGAGACAGAAAAGGGAGAGGAGAGATAAATGGGAGTGATGAGGGAACAATGGTAAGATTCCAGGGTTTTAACTGACGCTGTAGATACTTCCATCATCGATATCCCAACCTACTCTGGACAACTGTTTGCTCCGTTCACACTGAGGCTCACCCTGCCTCAGGACCAGGGCGCTGCCAGGGGGAAGTCCGAGTCAAATAATCCTGACATTGGTGTTCACACATACAGCTCCCCCGGGTAAACTCTTGATAAATTCAGAGTCACAGTGCATGTGTGAAAGGGGCTTTAGTGTCCATGGGGGCAAGAGATTCGATTTTGCCAAACTAATCACTAGAGACCAACATATCTGGAAGCACTGGACCAATGAAAGCTCATACTGGTGGGTGAAGAACTGCAGGTCGGACAGTGCTTGGTTTTCACACATCCATTTTCAAAACAGGGGTTTGATTCCAAACTCCCATTTTACAGCTTAACAGTACGCTAAAGTATGTTTTGGAAAACACATAAGGCAAGAAATATGCTTGCAGACACAAACTTAATATTTTTTGTTGGTGCTGCCTAGTTTAACACTTCTCCACTTGATCCTGGTGTACATCTTAACAATGAGGAGGGTTTAATCACAGCCGTGCAGACTACACGACATAACCATTTTACGGCATGACAAATATCCTCTGCAATGTTTTTCTAAACCTAACCAAACAGTTGTGGTGCCAACTGTTTTGAGGGTGTACCATGTAGTAAATATGTCTCGTAGCCACAGACCTACTTGCTGACAGTGCTTAACAACAAGTTAAAAGCAGCATGACAGCAGCTTTAGTCTCACCAGACACCGACTAACCAGGAGTTTGTCCAATGTGGCGTCAGTTGGATCAACTGCTTTTTGAAATGAGAAACCACAAGAATCCCTAAACTTTACTGAGTAGAGTCGGTGGATTCAAAGTTCTGGAACCAGGGCAAATCTAAAAGAACAGCTGTCTTTTATTTATAATTACTTTGGGAAGTCCCTCCCTGCCTCAAAAAGCAACTGGTATATTTTAAGTTTAACTTCTGCTTTGTGATTCAGGTTGACATTAGCCAGCATGTCAACAACCACTGCTGCAAACCGCATGTCCTCACTGTCCTGCTGGCTAGATGTTTGTCTCTCTTCATCCGGTCTTGTAAGAATGGCATCATCACTGGTGCATCTCTTCTTCCTAGCTGAGGTGCAAGGAGATGTTGAGGACGAAGGACGGGTGACATGTGTCTGTGTCTGTGTCTCTTTTCTCCTTCTCTTCCTCTTGGGTGGAAAACAGTTTAACGACTCTAACAACAGCAACAAGAAAGACATTAGTATGACAGTTGTCAGCTAGCCTTGTATATTTAAATACAACACAAGATATTCAGTTTTGACCCATGTTCCCAACAAGACTTCCACGTCTTTCATAATGTTCTGAAGTAGGTGTTTTTCTCCTTTTGAACTAAAATGTGGGTCTTTCTTTGGTACAGGCATCTCTGCTCCAGCCTTATACATCCAAAGCAGAAAAGCCTTTTCAACCAGGACAAGACAACACTTACGCCATATCATGACATAATGACGGCGCCACTGGGGGGGGGGGGGGGGGTTATGCTAAAATTGAATTTTGTGCCCCCTAAAATCTCTAAAACTGCATTGTATTTAATAAAATATTACATACTAGGAGCAAATGTTGATGAAAAATCAAAATTTTTTTTGTGAAACATAATCATTCTAGGCATCAGGTAGGCATACCTAATACCACCTGCTGCTGTTTGAGTGCACTGCCTCTTTTTTCAACACAGTAAACTGCATCGGTATCCCCGGAAGACCGTTAGTGTTGGATTTATCATCATGAATTTATTTTAAAAAGTCACCTAAAAAAGTCGCCCCGTGAGCACAATGGCTTCCTCCCAGGAAGCTCTTTGATGTAGGTGTGGACTATAATACCAACAGTGCAGCATCCTGGACATGGTGTCAAGTCCGGTGAGTTGCACATCAGGACAGGTACCACACCAAGAAAGAAAGGGATGTTAAAATTAAAATCAGTTGAAATTACCAAGAAGTTTTTGTAGGGAGCCCTGCATTGAGAGCAAAGGGGAAAAAAAGTGAATTTTTATTTGTGCTTGCTGGTTTAAATTACTCCCAATAAGCCCTCTGTCACATATTTATGATCACATAATCATAAGTGCCCACCCTTGAAACCCCCTTCCCTACAATCGTCTGGCACTGGTGCTGCATAACGATATCCAAAATCTGTCATGATATATCATGATACACGATACTATACTGATTTATTGCCCAACCCTACATAAAAATATCGTGATAATTATCAGCCCATGTTTCCCAGCCCTATCAGCATATCCCTTGTCTTTGATGGAAAATGCTACATTCAGAGTAAGCCTTACTCACAATATTTAAAAAAAATGTATTCACTTAAACATGACATTTCAAAATAATGGATTAGTTGAGGGTCAAAATGAGTTGCTCTTTCATATTTTATATTTTACAGAGAAAATGTTCTCTGGTTTTCACTCTGATGTCCCACGACTGCTCTGCGTCAACACGTTTAATGCCAGATTCACGGAGGTTCCTGAAGGCAACATGTACCTTAAGCTGGGGAAGCTGCAGCTCAGCATCGGGCAGTTGGGGACAGCTCCAGCGAGTTTAAGGCCGCAGACAGACGAGCAGTCGCAGAACATCGGAGGGAAAACAAGAGGACATTTTCTCTATCAAATATAACCCACTTTTACTAAAAATGATGTTTGGTGCGACGTATGAACGCGCATCGTCAAATTTCGTCGCGGGTCGCGGTCAAGTTACGTATTGTTTCTCTAAATAGTTTAGTTCCGGGGCACGTTTAATGCCAGGTTTCAGTGTCCGTTCAACACTCCAGTAATGTTTTTTATCCACATTAATGGGCTTAGGATAACTGTACCTGTCAAAATTAAACCAAAAAACAAAGATTCTGGTCCAATTTGGATTATTGCCGATCCAAGAGAACAAATCAAGCCTTTAATCCCGAATTTAACTGTGTTTTTATCAGACTACGTGAGCGGAGCTGAGCGGTAAAAAAAAAATCTCCGCTCATCGCTCGTGCAGTTGGCCGTTCCCGCCGCAGATTTCACCGCGCTCCACTGAAAACGCTCACCACTCGCTCCAAATATGTATTAAAAAAGACAAATAGCTCACCTATTGGTTTCTTCTCAACGTCTTCTTTCAGCACACCGCCATGTTTCCGTAAAACGTGTCTTTTTAGATTCCAAAGGGAATCTTTACTCACTGTGACGCTGTCGCCACACTCTTTTTCCTGTACGACATTATCGTCGTCTGTCATAGGAACAGGAATAATACACCTGTATGACTTCTCAGCTTCTTTATTAAAGTATTTAACGAAGTCCATTGGGCTGCAGTGGCCAGAAGGAGGCAGAAAATAGCGTGGGTGGGTGGGGCATAGTGCGCAGGACACAGATGCACTCTGGGTCGGGCAGGCTTCCATCTCGTGATGTGAGCAGCACCGGAGCGAACATGGAGCGGGGTGGAGGGGGAGATGAAGCGGCGCTCCAGCTGCTAAAAATACGGCTCCCTGCTCAGTCCAAACTTGTCACGCTCCCCTGCCGCTCCGCTCATTTGCTCTGGTACTTAACAGTGCTGGGGACTTGTAACTAAATTACGTAATTTAATTACAAAATAAATGTAATTGTAATCAGTAATCAATACTGAGGAAGAATGCGTAATTAAATTAGTTACTTTTGTCTGCCACAAAACACTGCCTGGTTTAAACATTTGAAAATGGTTAATAGTTGAAAACATTTGTTAGATATTTAGAAAAGTAATCAGATCTAAAAAGTTACACACTTTGATAAAGTAATTGAAATAATTACATTATTAATTACATTTTAAATAGAGTAACTAGAAAAATGTAACCTATTACATTTCTAAAGTAACCTTCCCAACCCTGTGCTACATTAACACAACATTCAGTAACAGTCAGTGCACGTAGCGCCCGTGACGCGGAGGAGATCATCCTACCATCCTATCGTTGTGCCTTGAATTAATGTACAAAAAAAACCCAAACAAACAAAAAAATGGCTCTTGGACATGAGCTGACTCCGATTGTTCACTCAAAAGAGCCGGTTCGTTTACAACTGCCACATCACTAGGACACTGCAGAATATCAAATATGAGGAATGTTCCAAACAGACAGATGGGACACGAAATGCACTTTGTTTGTGATTCTTTCTATCGATCTTCATGATGCGGACATGAGACTCACACAACCTCAAGTAAAATACCGATACAAGACAAGATTTGCACAATATGTTTAGTCCCCAAACTGTAGAAATCAACTAATGATGTGTTGACTGAAAAAAAAAAAAATGGTGGCACAGGACTTTCAACACTTTGAATAACACTTAAGCCCTAAAGGAGAGAACTACTGCTGGCACAGTTCGTCTGGTCCCACTGATGTGGACATTTGTGTTTTCATACACGTCTCCAGGTAAATTTCGAGAGAAGTTCAGGGTTGCAGTGCAGGCATGAAAGGGAGTGATGGTGAGACACATCCTAGATGGGCTGCTTGAGTAGAAAGAGAGTGAGACATGAGGGGTTGTATCTCTGCTGAAGCTGGTCCAGAGAGGGATGGTTTGGCAGGTAAGTCATGTCAGGACATTTTGAATTATAATGAATTATAATGCTCCCTAAAACATGTTACAATAAAGGCAAACAAAGTATATTTTCCTAGTGATAGTCATTATTACAACTATGGACCCATCCCACATGTGCTTCCCTGCTCTCAGTGATCTCCAACTAGCAGCTAATCCCAAGTCCCAGTATTTCAAAACTTCTAACCCAGATCAGAATTATCCAGATTTTGTAATCCCTCTTTTTGCTATCCCTGGTCAAATTGATCCTGTAGATTTTGTCCTGGTTTTTCAAACACTTCCAAGATGAGATAATCCTAATCCAGATACCACAAAATCAGGATCACAGAATCTGGATTTGCCGTCACCAGATAAGATGCCATCTGTTGGTCAAATGTATGTAATACACTTTAGGAGCACATCAAACTGACACTGCTTCAACAGAGAAGGGCGAAACTCCGTAACTGCCTCTTAGAAGGAAGGCGAACAGATGCTGGTATTCCACTGCCAGAGGAGGGAATGTGAATTCTTGTTTTTCAGATTTTTCTTTTTGTTACCATTTTAATTTTATATACATACATACATACATAAATTATTTAGGAGATTATACCAATAAACAGTCCATAAACATTTTTCTGAAAGCTTTGACTTTGTGGGTGTGTTCTGATTAATAAAGTTGTTTTGATTAATTGTTTACTAAAGGCTAGACATCGTTTTATTATAGTCAAACATCAAGTAATAAGACTGTTGAATATGTGCAATGTGCCCTGCATGTCTCTTTATTCTCCTTGAGTCCATGCTGAATCCATCCTTCCAGTGGGATCAGGATTATCCTCATTTTTAGCATCAAAGTGATCCTGATCTGCACCTTGGGAGTTTTGAAATACCCAAGTTCAAGATCTTATCTGGATTCTGGGCAGGATTGGACAACTGAATCCATATCCTGGTTTTGAAATACCCAATTTTGAGAATTAATCCCATCCAGACAACTTTGATCCAGATTAAAAGTTTTGAAATACTGGGCCCAGGAGATGAGAGAAATGATAAGGAGCTGTTGGCTAGCCAAGGTTTATAAACTAAAACCTGTTAATCATTCATTAAAACTGTTTTCAAGGCAGAATACTATTTTGCTATAAATACCATCTTGTAACAAATTTGAGCACCAGACCATGAATCCTGTTGTTGTCACTGTAGCTTACTGCTGATGTGTCAGGATTACATCTTAAGAAACTACGCTGAATGTATAACAGCTGATTGTCTTGTCTGATGAACCTGTTTTTGACACAACTGAAAACCATGATTGTACATTTTGGAAAAAAAATTTATTCCAATAATTTCCAAGATTACATTAATAAATATTTATTTTTACATTTCAGTGAAATGTATGATTTATCACTTTCTACACAGGACATTACACAAAGAATACACATCGTTTTAGTCTTTGTAATAAAGCTCAGATAAGTTGATCTAGAAAAAGGAGTCTTAAACAGCAGTTGATACAACCTATCAATGGAGTTGTAAGTTCAATAATAATTCGATTGTATGGCAAGGGGGTGGGGGAAGTCAACATCTGGAAATCCTTGAAGCTCCCTTTAAGACAGGCCGTTTTATTTAAAAACATTTCCGTAGGCCTAAGGCACAGGAATACTAAAAGTTTGTATCAGTCATACATAACACATTTTAAACCCCTTACAGTGATTAAGAGTTTTGAATTTAATGGGTGCATTTAACATCAACACCTCTCAATGCATCTGAAATCTAGCACAAAAGAAAGATCTCAAGCTGACAAAACCTGTTTGATTAATTAAGATCTGTACATTGTGCGTAGCCCAGGAACTATAATCAATAATGTGTTGTCTGACGCAAAAATGGTTAAGGAGTTCGTTAACTTCAATATTTCAATATCTTAATCTAACCTGAACTGTGCTTTTTTTTTTTTTTTTTTTTTACACAGTTGCAGCATTTTCTCTGCCTATGTACTTTCAAAATCATTTGTTTGGAATTTTGTCATCAATAAAAACAATGAATCAAAAACATGAAAAAAAAAATTAAAAAAGTTTAAAGTTCAAATAAACTGAAAAATTGAGTTTGCCTAAATATCCAACCCCTTAATTTTGGAAATACTTGTGCCAATCACATATCTATAGATCATTTTTGTAAAAAATTAAGCTATGTGTTCCTTTCATCATAATGTATTGCATTCTGTTTAAATGGTATTAAAGAGTATTCACTGGGCCTGCAGAGTACAGTTCATGACATTTTGCAGAGTGGGCATTGTTGTGTTAATATTCTTCTAACAGAAAGCTTCGCTATTAGTGTCAACAAAGTTAAAAATTTGGTGACACCTGCACACAGAATGTGTGTATGCTTTCATCATCCTTATACGAATACCTGTTCTGCGCTACACTTACCTCCCGCATAGTGCATTCATCCTCTAACCTGCTTAAAGACTGGTGGGGAGGAAAGGAATAATATACACTAAGTGCCCTCTGCTACAGCACAAATAATACTCTCTATACCATCTGTGCAATGGTTAACAGATAATGAAGAGGTTGGGGTACTAGTGAGCTTTTGAGAAGTAACCATCAGTTGCAGGAATGTACGATTTTGGGTACAATCCCATTTTGACCTAGCTTGAAAATGCTGACTTCAAGTCTCATAACTATTCAAGAAGTAGTGCCTGTTAAAGATTCCCTCTGTGGTTCAATGACTTGTCGATGCTGCTTCGTTGGAGCAAAAAAGAGCCAAACGAAAAGACCACCAAAACCCAAACAAGATGTTTGCAAATCAGAAATACAGAAGGAGCAATAAGAGACTATATATTGAATTCCAGCAGCATTTTATGTGTATGTGTATGTGTGTGTGTGTGTGTGTGCGTTTGTGGGGCTATAAAGAGCAGTATGAGTAAGTCACAGTTGGGCCCCTCAGAGTAGCGAGTCATCTGTGCACCCTCCCTCTAGACCATAGCGAAACTCCTGTAGGTTGGAGACTCCGTAGAAATGGATGAATGCTGCTGCCACGACCAGGACATGAAAAATCTGATGAGAATGGAACTGAAAGAGTAAAACAGAGGTACAAGTATCAGTTTCATTCATTTTATTTGCATGTTTGACCAAAGGAATAAAACCAACAACATCCAGTTTCAATAGCTGTGTCCATGAGGGCTCTCTTGCTCTCTCATTCTTTGCTTGCTGCAGTGTAAAAATCAACACTCAGTTTTCAGAGGGGGCTGTAATTTAAGATTTCAGTCTCATGTGAATGACCATAACCACTAACAGGTGTACTGGTATAAGGGCTGTGTAATATACCGTCATAATTTAAAAAAAAATTTGGAATGTGTCCGTGACTTAAACTGTACTGATTTGACTTTTTTTTTTTTTTTGGTTTTAAGCTTCAATTTCCAAATGAAGCATTTTTCATTTTTACACAAAGTCTTTGTCGCGAACATTGCAGATCTTGGACAAGATTTTGTCAAACCTCTCATTCCTGGTAGCCCATAGGTAATCATTTGTTTGCAGGTTTCTGATTGACCAATTTAGTGAGGTCCAGGTTATATCGCCACCTGTTGTTTTGTCATGCTCATGGCAGCGTTGCAGTTGTGCTATTGGCTGGACCGCAGCAGCAGGGCCTGCCCTGCAAACGTGTTTGTGAGTGAGTGACAGAATTCCACGATTGGTCAGACAGTCAGTGTCTGACTGGTCATTGCCTTTTTACATTTAGTCTCTGCAAACAGTCAATACGTCGCCAGGAGGTCTTTCGCCCAAGTCTTGCAGCTCTTTGCCAAGGAAGAAATACAAACCAAGAGAACACGGAATGATCACAGACTTTTGATCATCTAAACATTTGTATGTTGGACAAACTAGTAGGATTGTAAATAAGTTATAGATCTGGATCAGTAAAGTGATTTAATGATCAAACATCAATACAACGTGAAAGCCTTGATCCACATCATTCCCATGGCATGTCTGTGTCTGCTTGTCACAGGCCCCTGACTTGAGTCAAATCCAAATCTTACTGTGGCAACTTTAATGATATTTGCAAATATTGTGTCACAATCAACAAATTAATAAAATATTGTATTTTAATGACATTTGTTATTAACACCCAAACAAACTGGAACACATTTCAAGTAATTACTTTAATTAAATATAACAATCATTGACAAAGCACAGAGGTGCACACGGCTGTCCTCTTAAAATTCATTCAATTTTTCTGATAAATTCTGCATCATGTTTATCAAGCACAACTCAGATGTAATGGATTTACATGTTTTAAAATTTGTGTTGACAGGCTGACTGACGTGTCACAATGAGGAGATGATAAAGAAGAGGTGTTCAAGTTAGATCAGCTGAAATATCATCTTTTTTGGTTTTTTTTGCACATTGTAAAGCAACACTATGTTACTTTGACTGTAACCCATGGCTTCAAGCAACTTAACTTAACGATGTGTCTTCATGCATCGCACAAAACAGCCATTTTAGTAAAATTGGGGTCATATTTTATGGAGAAATTGCCCTCTGGTTTTCCCTCTGATGTCCTACGACTGCTCTGCCTCAACTCTGTGATTCACGGAGGTTCTTGAAAGCAACATGTAGGCTGCCTACAGACCAAAGCTGCAGCGGGTCGTTGTTGGGGACAGACAGAGCAGTCGTAGG
>JAQLOL010000012.1:19543888-19566360 GCA_029783665.1 Naso thynnoides | reverse complement strand
AAACACGCACACTGTAACACGCTGAAACAATTTCCTATTATGTTCTGCATAAGATGGCAATAAATTATTCTGAATCTGAATCTGTGGATGGAGGGTGGATTATCATAAAATCCTGCCAACAGGATTCATGCACTCTGCTGCCACCCAGCATCTACCGTTATTTAGTGCAGCCCACACTTCACATCGCAGTCTAATATAATACTATTTTACTGCAGTGACAATGTAAGAAACTGCATTGTTAATTTACATTTTAGATTTAAGTGTTTGTTTTCTATATTTTTCCTGTGCAGCTGTTATTGGACTTACACTAAAGATTGAAAGTTATCCATCCTGACTTCATGCGCATTAATTAACACTGGGGCAAGAACCATTCTACATGTCCACACCTATCCTCATTATCCAGCTTTAAAGGTACATAACAACTAATCCACGTGACTGTAACTTTATTATGTAATGCAGACACATTAAATACTTACCCAGATGTCACACTTCCCAGGAAAAAAACGCTCGGGGATCCTGGCTGCATACAGACCAGCACCAGTGATATACATGGCACCCATCAGGTAGAACCAACCCATCTGGCCAACTGTGGTGGCTTTAACAAAGCCCTCCTCGATAGTGAAGTGCATGGTGGGGACAATGCCACTTAGTCCAAGACCCATGAACACACCTAAAATAAGAACTGGACTCAGTCACTGTGTGACTCTGAAGGAGTCATATCTACATTTATAAACACCAGAAATTTTACAAGGCATGTAAACAAAACTCCTGAAGAGTAATTTACAACCACAGCCATCAATTAACAGTGTTTCCTCTGCAGCCAGCAGTTTGCTCTGCAAGAAAATGAACTGCTGAGAAAAGGCAGCAACAATGTAAAGAAAACACTGTATTAATAAAGTACATACTATCTTGGACTGGTAAGCACCTGCTCTTGTAGGTCTATGACGAGGTGTAGAGAATCGGTCCCACTGGGCCACTATGATGGCAGCAATGCCGAGGACACATACAATGGTGAGGTAGATAAGTCGAGGCTGAGGAGAACAATAGAACGAATAGTACAGCCAGGGCACGAAGGAGCCCATGATCAGGAGGGCAATGCCCGAGTAGTCAAGCCTAACGAGAGAGGGGGACACAGACAGAACAGTTAGATGTTTGGCTCAAAGATCTCCTATATGCAAGAAAGCCGATGTTTTCTTACATTTTTAAACAAAGCCATATTTAGGGCCCAACCAATATATCGGTTTGCTGATATCAGCCTATTGCAGATGTATTGGTATCGGCATATATGTTCTCTCATAAGTGATGATATTAAAACTGTTTCTTTAAGGCTGGAAAAAATGCTTGGACTAAGAATTTAAAATGGTGTAATTGCATTGTTTGTCCAGCAGAGGGCGATCCATTATTTAATTGGTATTAAGTGAAACTGTTCAATGCAGTGATGTTTAGAATAAAGTTTGTTAGATATCCTGCCCTCATAACATATCCTTGTCACACGTATTTGATAACCACATTAAAAATATTGTTTCTAGAATACTGTCTGATATATCAGATATCGTAATTTTCCTACTCCCTCGTATCGGTATCAGCAACAAAAATCCCATATCGGTCAGGCCCTACCTACATTTTTCAAAAGTGGTCAACAACTCTGCTATGGATTTTATTACTGCCTGATCACAGAGACATTAATCTCACCAAATGGTAACAGTAAGTCTAGTCTATCAAAATTTTATACTCACAGCACATGTAAGAAATGGACACAGAAGGGATGTGTAATTAATAAAAATCCAGCCTAAAGTAACTTGAGGCTACAGCAGATTACCAGAGTAAATGCAGCTTAAACTACAGATCAGTGCAAAAATGCCTCACAGAAATGGCAGAGCTGCAAGGCAAAGTGTTCATGGACATGGCAAAGTGTTCATGGACATGTGACACACAATGACGAGGGGTCAGGGGTTAAACCCCCAACCCTGTGGTTAATGTGCAACACACAGTGTTTTTTTTCTTCTTCTTCAAAACTCAGGGTCAATTGGCTTTTTGATTCAATGTCAGAGCCAGAAACATTTCTCAAGACATTAAAAAGGCCAAATCTGAACCCTGAAGAGCACTGAAATCTGAACACTGTAAATTTTACTTAAATAAATCATATTTACTCGTAGTAGCGGTGCTAGCTATATCATCCTCTTAGTTTTGGCTGAACTTTGGACATTTTGCCCTGAACGATTACTGTGGGTGTATTCTAATTAATTGCACTGAACTCTAAATAGGCAAGGTGGAGCTGCTTGTCCACTATAAAGACACATATGGATGCCTGAAAGTAAAAAAAGAGAGACTTTTATAAATTATTCCTTAAACCCGCAGTGTAAAGTTAAAAGGTAAAGGTACTTTATGATCACATATACAGTGCACAGTTTGGTGTCTGCATTTAACTCATCCCTGAGGAGCAGTGAGCAGCCACAGCGCAGCACCCGAGGATCAACTCCAGATTCTGAGCCAGTACCTCGGTCAACGATACTGACTGGACCCTTTACATCGTAACGTCTGTTAGATTCAAGGAGTTTACACAAAGTTGATTAAGCCTGACAACACCCGGTAAATCTCGTTGTATTTTTGAGTTTTTTTAAATATGATGTCTGTGGCGACTTCCTGCGCTGGCACACCTGAAGTAATTCATTTTATGGCAACTGGCAGTGTTAGGTTTGCAAGAGGTGAAGGGGAGAGCAGCTGTAGCAGTGGAGTAGGCTGCAGCTATGGCAGATTCCATGGAGTCATAAGCATGTTGACAGTGTTTGTGTAATTCCTCTCACTGTCAAAAGAGGAGAGACAAAGTGTCTGCACTGCAGGTTTAAAGATATTCAAGACAGGAATTTGAGAAAGTGAGTATGACAGCATGAGGTCTTACTTGGAGAAGGTGCGAGACACTTTCTCAGAGTGGCAGTAGACGGTGTGAAAAAGCCAGGAGAAGCTGAGGCAGAGCACAGCGCCCAGAAAGAACATCCCGAATACCACTTTCTCTTGCAGTGGGGCCATGAAATACATGTTGGGCCGCAGCATGGTTAACGTGCCCAGACAAAGGAATAAGATCAGCCCTGTGGGGAAAAAACAGGTCAGTTTTACTGACAGCCGTCAAGAGAGGGGATAAGAGCTATTCAGAGTTACACAGCTCAAAAAAAAAAAAAAAAAGTCATTAAACTAAATTGGTTGTAAACAAAATTACAATCTGCTGTTGAAACATTAAGAAAAGTCATGCAAGGCTTTTTATCTTCACCTAATAGGTGAGTCCAGATGTTTCCTGTCTCAGTGTGAATTCTGAAGATGCTTCCGAAACAGGCTCGGAAAGAGGGCATAGGAGGCCGATGTCCATGCAGGAGGTAATCGTTGTCCTTGAGCCACTCCGGCAGGACATGAAAAGGGATGACCCTCCAGCGCCCCTCCCAAACCTGAAAAGCAAGAAAAGCATTGACTCACAGAAGCAACGATTACTCTTACTATATGACTCTCAAACTGGAAACCTGTAGAGTTGACACAGAGCTTTTTTTTTTTTTTTTTTTTAAATAGACAACTTAGCCGTATTTCTACCAGGCAGTCTGGTTAAGTCTAGTTTGTTACATATTAGAATGGTTATTTTGGTGTTTCCATTGTCTACATTTGTTGATGGTACAAGTAGAACCACTCTGTTCCACCCGATGTTTCGTTATTCCTCTCTTGAGGCACTAGCACGGATGCAATACTAAAAGATGGACTTAAAACACTGCAGTCCATTGCTTGAAACAGAGAGAATCATAGCAACAAAAGTCATCTCACTATACAATGCACTCAGATGTATGATTTTCCAAACTCTCCTGTTGTTTACCTCCTGACTTGTGTGTTGCTGCCTGCAGCCTTGTCTCAACCAAAGCTTGCTTCCTTGTTGCGATAACCAACCACATACAGAGAGGAAAGAAAACTAAACAAGTGTGCGTAGTGAGTGTGTGGTGGAGTAAGTGTGAGGGCGAAAAGCAGAAACGTAACAGTGAATATGAGCGGAGCAGAGGAAAGGTTAGCAGTAAGTTGTCAATCTAGCAGTTATTGAACAGTAGAGGTTACAGTGTTTTAGTAAATAAATGCTGTAATTTCTCAAAATTGAGGAAAGTATTGCTTTTGGTAGAAATGTGGCTTTACTTAAAAGCAGTTTAAGTATCTATAGAGTTTAAACGCTGATCATTTTTATTGATATTTCAGAAAAAAAGACAATAATGCACCTACGGTGCAGAAAGTTGGCCAAATCTTTTTAATCTGGTTCTTCTCAGCATCCATAAGAAATGCTGTGTGGCTCTTTTACAAACAAATAAGTCATTTAGTTTTGTTGTTGTTGGTGACTTGTGTGTTTTTAATACAACACACGTGTCCTGTGTCTGAAACGGATTCATAAAAACACCCACATATGACTCACTCACAGCAGTACTAGGTTAATCTCTGGTTTTTGCCGTTCCTTCAGATCTGAAACCTTTAACACAGTTTTCAACTGGACCAGATTAACACCTTTGAGTTGAACAGGGTGTTGAGTTTCAGCTCATGTAATGTGGCCAATGCAATATTTATGCTGGTTTAACTTGAGCATCTTTTGTTTTCTTTATTCTCTCACACTGGATGGTTTACCAACAACTGTTTAGAATTACAGTTTTCTTTGGCAGATTTGGAAGACTTGTTCTCACTGTTTTAATAACCAGATATAACATTTATATCTCAAGTAATTGTATTAATACTTGTTAACATGAAAACTGGCATTCAGCCATTCACACTAAAGCTGAGGTTAGAAGTGGAAGTGAAGCTAGGATGGAAAGAATCAATCTCGAGCAAAGTTTTATTTTAGGTCCCCACAAAGTACAAAGTTTTGCACAGCAGTTCAGCCAAGTAAGATCTGCATTGGTGCAGTAAACCTACACGATGTTTGTGTTTCTGAAGACATTTTACCTTGTGTACAAACTCCTCCATCTTCTCCATGGCATGGTGAGCCTGAAGTGGTAAGGTCAGGACCTCTCCCACCTCATCATCATCCTCTTCCTCATCAGCAAGCATTGCAGCTCCCTTTAAACAGATCAAAAAAGGCTGCTGAAGCTACTGAGCCACAACACCTTTCTCTAGATAATGTCTGAATGAGTCCTACCTCTGGATGGATGCCTTTAGATGTTGCCTGTCGCCACCCTCCCTCCTCCAGCAGTGGCCCCAGCTCCATCAGCTCAACATCTGGGACACGGCTGTCCTCAGAGATCCGGCAGTCTGCATCACTTGCAGACCCGTTTCGGCCTGACATAGGGAGACTGCCTGATGACCCACTCACAGTCTCTGTATACGCCTTCAGATGGTACAGATGGTTCAATTTCCTCCTGGGCAACCAGAATCACAATCCACTTTACTGGCTAAGTACGTTGACATATACAAGAAACTGGACTCCTGCTCTCAGTGGCTCTTAATGTACTCTACAATGTAGAAAAAATGATTACAGGTAGAAACAAAGAAATTGAGCTACACATAGGAAACCAAATATAAACATGAATGCAGTTATGTACGAGCAAAGGTGGGAAACAAATAGTATCTGTATGCAGGTCAGAAGTTGCAATAAATGCGGTCTAGATAATTTTGTTGTTAGCAAAGCTATTACTGATATTAATGATACTGACATGCTCTGTATTTTTAAAGATCAAATTTCCCAGTGTCTTTTCAAATGCCTATAAAAGCTTGTCAATGAGAAGAGACTGTTAGTTGTTAATTCGTTTGCACATTTAAAAAATGTCAGGTTGTTTACAATGTCACTTAAATGTTCACAACAATTAAATCTTTTCTTTGAAGCTAATCTAATGTGAAGGCTCTCTTACACAGAGGGGTTTAACAATAACTTGCAATTTACAATATGGGTCCCAAATTCCACATCATGCATCACTCATAACACTGCTGCAGCACAGAGACAGTTCATGTGCATCAGGGCTACAATAAATCTACAGTACATATAGTCTGCATGGCCTTAAACATATCAATGGATAACACACTTACATTAATCACATAGATTTTCCCCGCTGCGGGATTAATCAAGGATTATCGCGTGTAACTGCATTCAATTGCGATTATGAGATCACTGAGAAACATTAACAGTAAACATTGCGTTACAAGATTTCACTCAAGCTTTTCACAAAGATGCACCTATCTCCAGATTTAAAATGGCTGGTAATTAATCTGGGTCTCTCTCCAATGAAATCTGAATGTTCATCATCGATCATTCACATAAAGCGAACAAAGGAGCGGCTGAACTTGCATGGATTTCTAAGTCACCAACCAAAATAATAAGCTGACAATTATAATAGTACAATACTCTTGGTGTAGCACAAATGTTAACACTTGGTGCAGAGCTGAGGCTGACAACACAAACAAAACGTATAACCAAGTTTAGCTTCTCAAATCCTGCTAGACGGATGTTGATAGCACACGGTCAGGGGGAACATGGAGTACAAAATGTAAACAACCGCAACATACCTTTGACTTTACGCGAACTCATCGTGTCTTTACGGTAACATTAGAATTTATAACAGGGAGCCGAATTAAAAATGAACGAGCACTGATAGGTTTGATATTCGCAGGTAACGGATCGTTCATATATCATCTTGCTAACATTACCTTTTAGCTAGCGCTGAGCTGTCGCTAACCACTCGAGCAGGCGACACTGCTTTTTGAATTAACTTGCTAGCAGGAAAATGACCGTCTTTTCGACGACCATACTATGTTAGGTTACTTCTATCGTCAACTAGATAGCCTAGTGTTCAGACGTCGGCTACAGCAATTTAATTAAATGGATATAAATTACCTGACAAGGTAGCCTTCTAACCAGGAAGGTGAATTATTTATCGAGATGCGAAACGCAATCTTTCAGGAAGTTCTTCACATTGTTTCCGTAAACCAAAATAAAAGCACCATCACCGTAGAAAAATATGCTTCTGCTTTTATGAGCAAAAACCGACTTTAGTGTAAACGTATTTATTAAAAAAAATGTTGACAAACATTTTTTAAAAAAATTTAAAATCTATTTTAAATCCACTGCGGCCAGAAATATTGCACATGTTAACTTTTGGGTACAATGAAGAACTGGGAGATACAGCCTAGTTAAATTCACACTGAAAGTCACAAAAACGGAAAAGAGACTGAAATATCACATAGAGAGAATAATAAAAACATATGGGGTTGGATTAAAGCCTCTTTTAATGACAAATGAATGTGACTACTCTTTAAATAATCTTAAATTGTGTTGTTTTGTAGAAAAAGGCAGTTATCCTCTGTTTCTTTTGCTTTTTCGAAATTTTTATGTTGCATCTGAGAGGGCAAGGTTTACTTACAATACATTGTGTGTTGATACACACTCAGAAAAAGACATTTTTACAGTAACATTACATAACCATCAATGACTGACCAGAAAATTACTCCATTTCAGATACAAGTTCATCAGGCTTTGTCTTAATTTTACAGTCCCTCCACCTAGCAACATTTGTCAAAAGCTTTCATAAAACAACTCATTATGTAACTATCTGCCTAATATCCATTAAGCCCTTTCCTATACACATAAGCACCTTCATTGAGTACACACCTGTGAGGATATGTTGCAAAACCAGATATAGAGCAATAGCTAACATGCTGATTGAGTTATCAATTACAATAACAGCAACTCTGTTCTATACCTGTGTCCAGCTAGCTTTAATAGCTTTAGATGGAGCATTCATGCATAATACTTTGACCCTGAAACTGAAGCAGCTCTCATCTTATTTAAACTTGACAGGTTTCCTGCAGTGACGTGTACAAAGGCTCATACGACGGCTCTGACGGTGAAATAAAAGTACATGATGCATGTAAATGAAACTCAACACTATTCAAACATGACTTTTTATTTTCTTCCACAGGGAAAACAATTTCACAGATTGTTTTTTTAACAGCAACATAACATGTTTTATAAATCCACTTAAACTATGTTAACTGATAAATAAAAGACAGTAAAAAAAGAGGCACACTAGGTAACATGATTGTGTTTTTTGTACAGTATATATAGCCCACACAACTACAGACAGTCTTTACTGCAGCTGGATTTCGCAACCTCAGGTCCATATCTTCTTTTATTTCAAGTCTGACTTTCCATGAGTCCACTGGTGCACAACAAAACATATTTAACACATAAATAGTGAGCGACTAGTCAGTGTGTAGCTGTAGTGGAATTTGTTGTATTTTTCTCTCACGCTTAAGGATCTACCATCAACAGCTCGTGGGAGACTTGCTTGTGAGTCACATATTGGTAATGTCAAAAACAGTTCAGCGTTGGTAAAATTGTACTTGTTCTCACAAAAAGGTTAGTGCCCGGTGATATTCTGTCTCAAACACTTGTGCTGACATTAATAAAGACTGTGTTGAAGTTCAAGATGTTTTAATTTCAGTTTGACACATTAATAGCTGCCAAGCATCAAGACTCTGCTTTTGTCTTAATTCACTACTTTTCATGTCATGTGAGGCAGTGAACGTCTTGTTTCAGCAAGGTGAATAAGTCTGTTAGTAATTCAAGTTAACTGGCACAGCCACAGACACGTGTATACCTAAACAACTCTGACAAATCTTACATCTAAGCAGCTCAAGTTCATAACATGGTGACTCAATCAAGGCAACATTATACACATCATACAAAAAAAACCTTAAAAACAGCATGATGCTTATTTACATGATCTTACAAGACATGATCTTCCTTCATACAGCTAGGTAAAAAGGAGCACAGACTTCCCCATCTACCAAACTGCAAAGAGTGTATTGGCAGCGTGTTTTGGCTACAAACAACCATGTCTTACACAGCACTTTGTTAAATGATAATGTACCTAAAGCAGTTCACCAGACCATTTTATGTATCCGACATTAATTTCAACAAATGCTTAATTGTAAGTTATTTAAAAAAAAATATTCACATTTTTAATAATGTAACTTGAATGTGCAATTCTGGTGTACATTTGTGTTTAAGAGCTCCTGCCAGCTCGTACCACTTCGCTGGCAATTAACATTTCATTATTACATAATATTATAATAGATCTGTATACCAAAAATAACCCTGTGTTTAATAACAGAGAACTCTGTGATGATAAATATCTGTTTTTCTTTTTGTGAAACTGAATAAATAGTTTTGAGCTGGTAACAGATCAGTGGCGTAAGCCTTGGACACCTCCCTTAGATTTGATTAAACTTTATAACAACTTTGGAAGGCCGTAGTTTGTATTACTGTTGTACAGTTAACCTTAACATGTTCCATTTTTTTCATCCTTCTTCAACACGGCCAGACAAAGGCAAGGAGACAAACAGGATGATGGGAACCCAACTTGATTAAACTGTACTTTGCTTTGGTTCACTGGGAATTTGTGCAGTTGCAGCCTTTGAGTTAACACGTTCAGTTTGTGGTCCAAGTTCAGGTGGCCTTGATTTACACTTGACTTACATAGTGGGAGCCATCATCTACAAGCCAGTGTCCTTGAGTGTCATCTGCAGCTTTCTGAGGAGCCCTTCTCTGAATAACCTGAAAGTTAGCATCAGAAAAAAAACAGTACTTTAAGGACTGTAATTATGATGTGAAGATGTGGCATACATTAAGTTTTGTAAAACACACTCTTTGTTCTCACTCACATGTTCGGCAGATTTTTGTGAAGAAAAAAAATTGGGTTTCCATCTAAACGTATGGCAAATTTTAAACAAATTTCCAGAAATTCGGAAAAAGAAAATGCAAAATTAATTACAGTAGGTTGTGCCAAATCTTAAGCTGGGTGCCACGGCAGAAGAAGATGGCGCAAGGGAAGACACATTGAAAGAGCGCCAGTCAGCAGTCGTCAGAAAAACACTAAGAGAAAAACTACTGAAAACTTGAAGGAAAGCTGTGACAGAGAGCACATGGGACAGTTGGAAAGTTTTGAACAACTAATACTACAGCTATGTGCTCTTGGAATAGTTCTGGTGGTGTAAATCATGTGGTTTCTGCATGTCGTCGTCACTGTTTAATCGCTGCTGATTCACTGAAGCTGTTTCCACTTCTCTTATTTTTATTTACTCGTTATTGATATGGCAACTTTTCCACCTCTTCCAAGTGTAAAAACTTTGTTTGCGATATTTAGAATCTTTTTCCGAATTTTGCAGCAATTCCACGCAGTTTTCTTTTTAAATAAATTGAAAATTTGTATGAAAACAGGTGGATGGAAACCCAACTACATCAAACTGAAGCAATAAACAGAAATTTCCAACAGCTGCAGGGTTTATTACCTTTGTCACTTTAATACCAGATTGTCAAAATGTATAACAACTTAATCTCCTAGATATAAACTTAAAATAATTGACGAGAGTGTATTCTTTTATCACTCTGTGTTTAAATCAACGTCATTTTAACACACAAAACTAAGAAAAAACACCTCTACAACATCTTGATATTAGATAAATGAAGGTTGACATTTTTTTCTGCCTCTGTTTCACTGTCTGCTAACATGGTAACATTAAACACATATAAAAAAACCAAAGACACAAACTCCATTTATCAGGTCTATCTAGAGGTTTCCTGACAGCAGAAAAATGGCAGGTCTGTGGGCACAACAGCCACACTCCAAAACATGAACATAATTTCTTATTCGTACCTGATTTTGTATTTTATTTTAAAGAAACTTAAGTGTTACACAAGCTGATTTTCTAATGTCTTCCTATTCATTATAAATTCACTTTGCACGGTCACACTGTGAAAAAAAATAAGATCAACAAGAAGAACAAGTTTTGTAGCCAGTGAGCAAGTACGATTTTGAGTAAAAATAGTTTCCTGCCTTTACTGCTAATCAAATAAGACAGTGAACACTTAATACCACTTACTAATTGAGGAGATTGTTAGACATGAATAAAAATAATTTTGTCAGCTTACCTGGTCTTGGTACTTCTGATGTTGGTAGCAGGTGGACTCGCGAGCTGGCATGTTTTTAAGTCTGACCGCTCCCTGTCTGTCCAGAGAACGGGACCTGGGGGCTCTGAGCTGACTGCGCCGGTGCCATGATTTCAGCTGCTCTTTCACTACCTGTTGTGGGAGACCACTGGAGTGGTAGTGTGGATGCTCCCACTGAGCTGGGGAGGGACAGAGTCTGATATCACAAGCTACATTCCTCTGTGCTCTCTGAAGGGGAACAGCAGAGTCTTTATACCAATACTCATATCTGCTGGAAGGACAGGGAGCCTGCTGGGCGTAATAGCTCCGTGCCAAGTCCAGATCAGGTGAGTACACCATTTCTTCATTATAATAGGCTTTGTGAAAATTGGGGCTGGACTGGTGCCTGGGATTATGGTAAAAAGTGGTGCGTGAGAGGGCTTGAGTTCCATAGCTGCCAACTTGGCCAGAGTGTGGGAATGCAGACTGATATTGTTTGGGCAATTCGCAGGGCGACTCCTGACACGGTGAACTGTTATAAGATGTAAATGAGTGTTCAGAGTTGCTGTCCTCAGAGTTAGCACAGTTTCCATAGTTCGCTGCAGGGGGAGGAGTCTCTGGTAACGTTATTGTGTATTCTGTCAGTCGCCTCCTTGGACCTCTGGAGCGACAACGGTCCTTTTCAAATGGAGATTCAGGGCTGGATAACCTGTGCAAAATACACAATGTTATTATAAAGCAAGTGCATTAGTATGGCCGTTTTACAAACAAACTCGGCTTTTCAATAGGTAGGTACATCTTGCAATGCTTAAAGGTCAGTTATATAAATGTGTTTTGCAGTTGACTAAAAGGTTTATCGTAGGTGTGCTGCTCACAGAAAGTACAGTATTTGGTTTGAGGTGTGGCTACCTGAGGGACAGTTGTCTGTGCACACGCATCTCTGGTGTGGAGGGTGTGCTGCTTGACTGGGTGCGGCTCAGCCTCAGATGAGAAAGTTGTGTTGGCAGAGCAGATGGCGATAAACAAGCCTCCAACCGTGGCAACAAGTCACTTTTGGCTGGACTGCTGAAAATGCAAAAAATCCAATTACAACTTGTTTCTCAGTTTGTCTTAAAAAAATATCCAGGCTCTTTTCAGATGACAGATATCGACACAGGTTAATGTGCACAACTTTCATCCATTACATAACAAAGAAAATACACTTGATCACAGTTATTATTATTATTATTATTAGCTTTTGACTGTTTATTCCGACTCTGTGTTAAAGTGTTTTAATAAACCAGAGGGACTTATTGCTCTTTTCTGGCTCCTTCCATTGACTGTAGTAGCAACAGTAAAAATGCAGATGGCAGTATTGCACACTCATGAACATCACTGACATTTATGCTGTAATACAAGAAGAGAAAAAGTGGGTTTGAGCTAGTAAATACTTTGCTAGATGACTTTTTTTGTTATTACTATTTTTGAAAAGAAAATGTCTCTTCTTCCTGCTCCACACTGTTTTGGCTATTAAAAATCACCAATTCATTCTTGCCGTGTCGATATAGTCTTAACATGTAATAAGATTTTTGAAACAGTGAATAATGTTTTGTCTAAGGTAGAAGTGAAGATTAATAAACTCATTTTATTTCACCTGTTTCCAGCCTTTTTAAAGAATTTGATCAGAACCATTTCACACACAAGCTTGTTAATCTTGCTAAAAGGCAGAAAGTTTGCATTTCACCCAGCTAAGAATGATCCAGAAACCACAAACTTCAAACTTGATAAACAGGAAAATAGCCATGATGGATGGTCTGTGCTACCTCGTCTTGCTGGAGGAGTGTGACTTCTTGTTCCTCTGGTAAGGTTGGTCAAGACTAGACTCTGCCCATGGGGAGTTCTGGATGGGAGGAGGGTCATACACAGGGCTCGATGTTAAACTCAGCGTAGAATCAAGGCTAGGATGGGGAGACTGGCAGGGGGTCAGTGGCAGAGACGGTGGAGCCACAGACGGAGACATGTAGGAGCCGTCTATGACGGACTGTGAGCTCACAGTGGGAGGCTGGGGAGGATCCGTCTCTACTGGACAGAGGAGTCCTGAAGACAGCTGTGATGACTGGCTTATCACTTCTAGTAAAAACAAAAACAATACAGTGTAAGCTACATGCAGAAAGGTATTAAGTGCTAATAATCATACACTTCCTCCACATGATCTCTTAATAAATGAAACCATAAGCACTACAGTCTTCTGAACTCTGGCCACATTCAGTAAGTTTACATGCACACTAGTTTTCCACTTCAATTCCAAAAATGGCAATATTCTGAATTTGATACAGGTCATATAAACAGTGTATTCCAGCTGGATATTCCTAATCAAGCATTTTTCTGAATTGAGCTTTTTCTGATTAAGACGTGAATATGCAGGTACAATTCCTGATTTACTGGACATGTATATGGCCTTATTGGAGTATGTGCCTCAGTAGGGGTTCTTATGGCAGTGTGTGACACATGGCTCCGTGCTTTTTACAGCATGCGCTCAGCTGAAATGTAAACAAACCTGCCAACATTTTGCTGAACGTAAGAAGAGATGCTTGTTCAAAAGAAAAGTCCACATTTCTGGTTGGAAGGAGAAACACACGTACTTTTGAGCATCATGAAAGACACGGATATCAGCAGGTTTCTGGATATGTGTGTGCAAAGCTGCATGTAAATGGGAATGTTCATCATCATTTGTCAAGCAAACAGCTGAGTCGGAATAAGGGCAAAAACCAGAATACTGTGTCCATGTAAACGTAGTGATTGTTTTATGGTTATTGTGTTGTGTGGCAAACATTTTTCTGTTTTTAAACTACGAAAAGTTTCTCTTTCTCACATCAACACTACAATGGGGAAAAAAACAGCTATTCCACTTGTAAAAGTTGAGTCTGACCTTCATCTTGCACGACAGAATCAGACAGAGAGCTGTCATCAGAGGTAGCCGCATCTAGTGGACAAAAACAGACAAAACATTTTGATACGCATGAACTGTCAAATGATGCATTTATATAAATCTGTAGCCATTTTAGAATTCTGCACCTATGTAGAGAAAATTAATAAAATCGCTGCATGGACGGTTGTGCAATGATTTTGGATTTTTCAGCCAGGCGTCTCTCACCTTGTTGTGCAATATTAAAAGCAGGGAGTGGTGATGATCGACTGTGTTCCAGTCGCAGCTGAAACGCCGTCTCTTGCAGTCGTTTGAGTTTTTTCTCCTCTCTTTTACAATTCTGTAAGCGGCTCTTTTTGACAGCCTTACTCAGGTGATCCTCCTCGCAGAGCTTGCGCGCTGCCTCAAATATCTTCATCTGAAGCGCTAACTCAGCATCCACCAAACTCAGTTCTGACTCCTGCAAAAAGTTAAGGCAGGGTTACAAAAGTGTGACTTTTGAAACATTGTTTTTTATGGGTGGTTAGGCATTGTTGAAAAATGACACTACTCAGTTCATACCTCTGCTCCTTGAGGGATGCTTTGTTCGTCGAGTTTAAAAGCAGCTCCAATACGTCTGCGAACCTGTGGACGCTTTTCCCATGGCAGAAGAGGATAATCATCTGACAGTCGCCCTGTCAACTCCTAAACAACACAGAAAATATCATAAATCCTTTTGTCCACAAAGCAACATTTGAACATGGCTAAAAGTTCATTTTTCTGAAGACAGATTGTGATGATGTTGATGATCCAAATAAAAACTTCTTTTCCACAGCCATTGAATCCTTTGAGTGTAGTTGTTTAAGTACAGACACAAACATCTCTTAAGAGAATTTATTCACCCATATCCGTGGCAGTTTTGAAATATTGTATGAGGATACTCTTCTGCTCTCCTTACATGTTGAGGCATATAGGTGCAAGGAATCTGTTGCACAATTCTGTGTTCCCAGAGATTTCCTTTCACAACACATTCTTTGGGTCTCACTTTCTCACTGTATCAAGTATCTGGGTCCACACTGAACACAGACTCCAGAGCATCACTTAGCGAAGTCACTGTCTTCATTAAAAGAACAGTCATTAAAACTCTGTCACTTTGAGTCACTCCCAGCCAGCCACCTTTGCAGACAGACAGAAACGTAAGTATGGCCAACGGGATTAGCTGTTCCTTTGTCACTGAGAGAAGGGAGAGGCATCATGCCTGCCATTAGTTCACCTAAGCATGTCCCAACAGGAGTGCCCAGCCCGAGTGTCAACAGGAAAGAATGATCAGTCCTGGGATTTTACCCTTGAGCACCAACGCATGGCAGATAGACTTCTGCAGAAATGTGTCCAGTTTCAAAATTACTTGATGTTGCAGTTTTTTTTCATTACTGGAAAATCACATAGCAGAGAGAGAAAGAGGCAGAACGAACTGAAAATGAAGGGCTGATACGTGACAAAAATCTCATGCTGGATTCAAATCCAGGCTGTTGAGGTAAGACTGAATTTTCTTTCACCAAAGAGACTTGAGGGATGCCTCTTCAAAAGCCATGATGCATCAAAAGAAACCTCACTGCAGCCACATCGTCACTAGTCTAATGTCGCTACACAATGTGTCTGAGAGCGAGTGATGATGTTTGCTTTCTGCTCTGCTTTGGTAAACCAAAATAAAACGCTCTTAGAGAACAGAGGGATTGTTTAAAAGGCCATTTTTTTCCTCTCAGCGACATTTCCAACTGGAGTTTACCACTGCGTCATTACGGCTAAGCTAAAGCAGAAAAACAAGAAAAATCATCAGTTTGTCAGAGATCAATGTTCACCAGATCAGTGTTTTTTAACCACTGAAACTAGATCAGAATTTAAAACCCGATTTATACAGTGCTGTATGGACAGTGAAGCATTCAAATACTGAGATCAAAAATATTCCTGTCTTAGTAAAGCACAGACATGGCCGAACACATCTCATAAATATCTTTTCTTACAGGTTACTTTGTAAATCTGCAGTAAAGTGCGTCATCAAATATTGTGTACCTGACGACCCCACCTATTTGATCTTTTACAAGAGTGCTGAATCATGTTAAACATGGCGAGTACATTTTGTCACAGCCTGCCCAATTACGTAACAATTGTCTACTGTTCTACTTTGTCTAGATGTACCAACAGCTTTATTATGAAGATTTTAATGACCTAGATTATCATGATTATGTGACTCATTTATTCTGTTACATGTTTTAAATTGAATGCTTCATGCAGCCTCTGTAGTTTTGAAGCTTTCCGTCTGTTGATATGCAGGTTAGTAACTCACAGCTTCTCGGATGCAGAGTTTCTTCAGCTCCAGTAAGCAGATCTCCAGTCGCTCTTGCAGAGCCTGGTGTTTGAGCTTCATGGCCCGTGTGTGTGTGGTCACATCCTTTGTATGTGTGGTCGGGCTGTCAGAGCCTGCGTAATGCAACAGGAAGAAGCATATACATTCATCTGAGATTACATGACTGTGATGTGATTTAAAGATTATTTTTTCAGTACTCAACTCATGAGATTAGAAACAAGTCGAAGTTAAAGTTAGACATGATTAGTAAAGTTAAAACTTAAGGCAGTGGCACATTTCTTTTCAAGGAGAAATTCCTAACAATTAGTAAAAGTATATTTGGACTTCAACTTATGATTATCTTCAAAATTTTTTAGTTTAAACATGTAAAAGCTAAAAACATGAGAAGAGCCTTTCACTAACTTCCCACAGGCTGATAAACATCAACTGAAGAGCTTCTTCAGCCTGATCTGTAGTCCAGAGGGGCCGAAGTTCATTGAACAACAGAAGACAAAGGAAAGCAGCAAATCCTCAAAAGATGCAACAAGCTAAAATGTAACTTTATATTTTGACATTACAATTAAAATAATGTCAATAATCGATGAGTTTCTTTTCTTGTTTTTACAATTTTTGACACTAAAGCATATATACATATACATACACAGTATATAAACAAAGTCGCCAGCTTAGTGAGTACACTTAGCTGAAACAAACAATACAGCAGCCCTGCAATAAATGCTCTCTTTCATGGAGCTTATCGTGTTCTGGTTTTGTTGACATTTGCCACGGAGATGTTGATTCACACGGAAGTCATTTTGGAGAAGGGTTTTTTGGTACTGTTGAACTGCACTGCATTACACTGACAGGTGTACACTTGAAATCAATTAACATCGATGTAAGAATCTTATCATGGTTAGTATCTTGGCTAGTGTTGCCACAACTGCATTTTTTTATGTATCTGGAAACGTTCCCACGTCATGTTTGAACAATGAAATAACTTCCTAATTCTTGTAAACTCTTTGTAAACTCATGTTTGATTTTGCCTGTTCTATTTTGATAATAAATTTATGTTGAGTTTTCAGCTGCCTGGTAAGTATTTTGTCATGCTCATACGATGTTGCCCCGTACATAATCTTAATTAGAAAGTGCACTTTCATGATTTTGCCTCAGATTAACTCCTGAGGCCACTACAGAAGACACAATGGCTACATTCAACAGAATGCACCTTTTGTTTTTATGGTTGTTTTCATTAGTGGCATGCAGATACAGAGGCTGTATCTTCGTAACTATAAACAGTCTGCGAGTGTACGACTGGTGCTGTCTGCAGCCTTGGTGACTAATGACATTAAGATTAGTCGCAGGGCTGTGGGAGTGGCTTCGGGCAAAATGCATTGAGCACCACATACCTACAGAGATTATTACCAGAGTCCCTGCAGGTATTTACAAACGTCAGAGGTGCAACAGGAAAGAAGGGTGACAGCATCACAATAGGCCAAAGAATTCCTCTTCCTAGAGCGACAATCCCCCTATTCTTTCTAGGTTGACACTTTTTCATTGTATAGAGAAGGCATCACGTGGCTTAATTAAGGCGCAAGGAATGTCAGAAAGGCCAGTACTAATCAGCAGACTCTGCTGGGCATAGCAACAAACAACACTGACAAAGTTTGCCGTCAATTCAATGCCGTTGTTACCATAAGAGACCGAGGGAATAATGTGGACTGCCAAATTCTGTGACTGCCTTCCTGAGGCTAACCATGGCAAACCCAAAATACTGACTGACTTACAAAATACAAGTGCAATGCAAAGTCTGCGGGGTAAGCTTCTGAGTCTGGATCATTTCCATTCCATCCTCCATGTTGTGGAGCAGCGAATGTGGAAGCAAGTCGTATTGGACCGCACCGATTTTAGTCCCCAAGTTTTCACTTGATTTTTTTTTTTTTTAAATTTTAAATTTTTTAAAAATTTGTTTTAAACTGGCTTAGAGTACTACCTAAAACAAAGTTGGTTTGTGCTGAAATGGAGAGTTGCTTTAAATATGAAGTATGTAACATATGACATTAAAATGTCTAAAAACAACTAGATCTTTTTTTTTTTTTTTTGAGTTGTGTACTTTCATTATTCCAAATGTTTCCAACAATGTTAAAACACAAAGAAATCTTTATCTATTTATTTCAAATGTATTTCTTTTCAAAGTCACAGTGCGTTTATTTTTGTCAACTGTGGCTAACTTCAAGTTTAACACCAGTCAGTAAATGAGGAAGTAAACAGTACATGTGACTAAAAGTAATGTGAATAACACTTCAGTGCATTACCTCTCCAGTACACATCAGTGCCTCACACAGTTGGAGATTTTTATTTGCAATAGTTGCAAAAAAACAACAACAAAAAAACAACATGATCCCACACTTAATTCACTATGTCATCAAACATGTTTTTTTCCATTGTTTTGGTAGAGCTTCTAGTGGCAGAAATTACATATTGAGAATTTCAGAATGTAGATAATTTTGTTGAGAAAACGATTAAGAGTCCCGCTGCGACTCCATTTGCTGATTGTTTTCGATGAACAGTTTTAATTTTTCTAAAGCAGACAGAAGCACGAGTCTGGTTGATTCATGACGTTCTCGCAAAGAAAAGAGACCAAACTGTGCCAGGAGAAGATTTTTGTTACAAACAGGGTCCGAATTTAACAGCAGTGAGGTCAAGAATGAGTAGAAAGAAGTAAATTGTGTCTTTATTAAAAACACATCAATGTCTTTAAAAGTATAAAGATGAATGTAAAATTGAAAAAGTAAAAATGTTGACTAATCAGAAGAAGGACAAACAGCTCAGTAACATGACAGTTAATGGGGCAGCTGCTGTGAATAGGACATATTGTTCATGCTTGTTGATGTCGGCGATGAAATGAAGTCTGTGACCATCTGACATGTTGTTAAAGGGCCCACAGTCACTTTTTTCAGTCATAAACAGCACATATAAATACACTGATATTTGACTAAACTTAATTAGGAATTTTATTTGTCTTCTGTCTGAGCTCACTTAAAACCAGGTGCTAAGAATAGATTACCAAGGGTTGGACTGAGCTGTGTAATTAGTTTCAACATTGATTTGGGCCTCCTGCAAGCCTCTACAGGCCAAAGGAGCTCCATGCTTGTTTTTCTTTTTAAATCAATGTGTAATTTAGATTAACGGTTTGAGCGTCACAAACGCGTCAGTATTACTTTCAAGTCTGACAAGTCTGACTTTTTTTCTTTTTTTTGGATAATTGTTCAGCCTTTTGAAATGAGGCAATCCCTTCTTAGGTCCACTTTTTGTTACTGCTTTAATTAAAGCAATTCAATAAACCTACCTAGAGTCGGTTCAGACATTTTCAGGCAACCAACCAAGGACAATCCAGTTTGTTTTCTACTTATTTGTGTTTTAAAGGACCATACCAGTGTTGTTACATGGCATTGTCTTTTGTCAACATAAGCAACATAGGTAACACGAGCCTCACACATTTTTACCCAAGATAGCTTTATCTATGAGATATTGAGTTTGTTTATATTTTGTTCATATTCAATAAACGTTACAGAAAGCAGCTGAAAATGTGTGACAACATTGGTCAAAAAGAACATCAAAATCCTTCTTCAAGCTTACAATTCAAGCTAGGAAGGCAGCACTTGTAAGGAACTATTTTTCCAGGCATAATAACTTTCGTCTCAGTGGCTCCTGGCTCTCCTCTCTCTTGCCCAGCAATTTTTGACCAAATAAACGCAGACGTTCTCTTTACAAGAGTGAATTTCCTTTACTTAGCAACTTTTACATGTCCTATAGTGTTTCTTTACCCTGTTTGAACGTAAATGTCAGTGAATGGGGTTTAAAATGCAGTCTGGGATCTACTAAAGTAATTACATGGTTGAATTATGACAACAACATTTGTAGAAGATAGGTGCGATCTCTGCTAATGGTGAGAAGTAAAAAATAGACCGTTCTGGTCCATGATACTGCTGGCCATCGTTGCTGATGTAGATTTCTAACAATCGAAGTTTAATGCAGCCCAGTACTCAACCTTCCTGCAATAAACCGTGAACATGTGTTATCCTGCAAGCTGTAACACTCTGTGACAAAATGAATGGAAGAACACTGAGATGCTGTCTTGTCATTGCTGAATACTACACGAGGAGACTTCAGCGACAAAAAAATACTGACATGCTTTCCTTCATTTCACAAATTTGTTTATGGCTTTGACAGTTGTGCTACTAAATATTTCAGACGTGCTGGAAGTGATATAGTAAATATTTTACCTGAATGGAGAATGATGCCGCTGTCAGTGTCACTGATCTCTCCATTGCCCTCCATGTCAGTAGATCAACTTCCTGTTGCTGTTCTTTAGTGGAAAGTGTTGATGTTCACCATTTCCTGAAAAGCATTACTTCAGATTTAGCATCCATTGCAGTTTTCAAGCTTTTCAAAGTCTACATCAACCACAACTTAACACAAGTCAGGAATGAGTTCTGATGATGACTTAAAAATGTACACATTGAAACACAATGGGTAAACAATAATAATAATTTAACACTGATTTTCTACTGTTTGATGAGGGTATTATTGATTGGAACTAGACAGTGGCCTACATTACGATACTATCGTTATTCATGATACTTTGATTCTGCGATACACAACATGGAATGGAACAAAAACAGGCTAACTGAGGGCAAAAAGACCTTTGACCTCTGACCACCACGTTCAAATCGGTTCATTCCAAAGTCCAAACTGATGTTTCTGCTAATTTCTGAGAACTTCTCTAAAGGTCTGTCTGGGCTATTGTGTTCATGAGAATGGGACATACACATGCAAAGCATAATGGCATCCATCACGGCTGTCACCAACACAGATAGTGGAATTAAAATATTGATATTTGGCACCTGAGTGCTGACAATGTTTGGCAAGAGGAAGTAAAAATGTATTCTTGCATCAATACTTGCTACCCAAAGGCTACTAGGCATTTGATCAGAGGGAACGAACATCAATATTTAAAGTAGTCGTGTCGTTCCAAGACCAGCACCAGAAATACCTGACATGCCTTTGCCTAAAATAATTCATCGCGCATCAGTGAGTAAATAACTCTATGCGCTGATCCAGTACTGAGTAGTTTATTTTTTTATGAACGGGACAGACTCCCAGCAGCATTGAGTACACTAATTTACAGTTTTTGTTACCACACAAGAAGCCAATACTCAATTATTAGCAAGTGATCTTTGAGACTTCAAGCATATCTACAACATAACATCCATACAGGGTTAGTAGTATAAAACTGTTAAAAAATTTACAGCATAGGCTATATATTATGAGGCATTGGTATTGCCAGTTCTTGTATTGGAATTGATTTTGGGAGCGTAAAAATGGCATCTGAGTATCTCTTGTAACTAGTCACTAAAAGCTCAAAAATAAGAGCCGTAGACGAGAAGTCAGAATTCTAAACCAATCTCAAGCCAACAGCATTAACATAAGTGTCCAAAGGCTGCTCGTCACTCAAACTTGTGACCTGTAGCTTGAGTGATTCAGGTGTGACTTGCCTTCTTGACCCTACAGTCAGGTGTAGTCATAGTCTCCCTCAGCATGAGCTCACATATAAGTTGCCAAGTCTAGGGTGTTTCCTGTGACTGCCTGTCTGTTAGTCTCTGTCATCTGATCAGCATTATCTCATTCCTATGGATAAGAGGCTCAGGGCGCATGAGTCGTATACTCAGCTGGTGTCAAGACAGAAAGTGTGAAACTTGTTGGTTAGATCATTAACTAAGAGAAAACAGGAATGTGGCAGCAGCTGCATACCAACACAAAGGGGGAGGTTCCTCTCAGCTAGCGGTAAAAAGCCTCCCAGCAGTCACCGCTCTGAGGAACGACTAGATGAAGTCACAAGCTGTAACGTCCAGTTTTTCTAGCATGGGTTGGTCTAACCACGTTGTGAAATTCAAGAGTGCATGGATCCACAAAACATATCCCATTATCATCGATAACATGACAGGAACATGACACATCCTCCACTCAGCTCTTATCAGTGTGACTGGAGTCTCCACACCTCCAACTCACAGATAACTGGCTGCTGCGCAATGTGTTTAAAGAATTAAGGCGAAACTGCTTTTGTACAGCACTCTTAAACAGCAACTCCCTGCAGTGCTCCATTCAGATTACTTTTGATTGAAAAATAAATGGAAACATACTCCCAAGTTTTACAGAAACTATTAGCACAATCTATGATCTTAGGTTTCCACCGGTCAAACACAAAAAAACACACTTTTTACCACATTTAATTCGGCAGGCAGTGATTTAAATTCTGG
>JAQLOL010000012.1:19465041-19543788 GCA_029783665.1 Naso thynnoides | reverse complement strand
TTAGTGGGCAAACACAGTCCTACTGAAGCCCAGGATTTTCATCTTTACCTCTACACACTACAAACCTACAAGTTACAGTGAGCATTTAAAGACTAAATTACAGATCAATTTGTCAACAGAAGAAAACAGAAATCCTATGAAATTAAATCCACTTTAGCTGTGAATAACAGCTTATTATTCAATAGATATTGTTCCGATTTTCTTACTGAATTTCTGCATCACAAGGTGACAACTTTGAATTTTTTATAGGTAGGCATTTAATTAAAAATCATACAATAATTACAAGCAAAATGCAGCAAATTTTCACATTCGAAAGCTGGAATTATCTTAACAATTATTCAACTATCCAAACAGCTAAAGATTTAAGTGTGTTGTTCATTTGTGTGGTTCGTCAACTCACTGATCTTCAACTAACTGTTTCTGACTAAAACAAAAAATATGATGATCTACAAAGTACTTAAAACATGAAGTAGGTAATTTATCCAACAATCCATATGCTTTACTTTAAGTCTGTTTTTAATAGTTTTGGAGTGTTTTGAACTTTTCAAATCCCACTAACCACTTAAAGAAAAATCTGTAATCCCCTGAAAAACCAGCAGACTATCATCACGTGTTTTAAAGGGAGGGAACCGAAACTACTCAAGTAGATTGATGTACTGATACGCAGTATCTTGCAATCAAAACACGGAATATGAGCTGCCAATATACTGAGCCGTCTGCAACACTTTTCTGATTTAGTGTTTTGCAAACATTCTGTCTGCCTCTAACATTTCTGTTGTGTGTTATATTTCAGCATTTTCTATTTTGAATAGACTTGCACATATTAAAATACAAACACTTTGGTGAGGGGCACTTCTTTGGGAAATAGTTTTACAAAAATCAAGCACAAACGAAATAACAGGGGAAAACAGGGAAGCAATTTTTCTACCCTGAAGGTATAAATAAACTGCTCTGAACTACAACACTAAATGCAGGCATTTGTTCCACATTTATTATAGGTCAAGTGACAGTGTTGGAGCACAACAAGCCGCCTCACATGAACACAATTTGTGTAAAACCATGAATGTCTCAATATGAAATATCAAGTGAAAAAAAACTGTTATTACAATGACAGCATTCCACATTCATCCAAATTCACCAAGAGGATTTTAAATGACCTAAAAAGCATTAGAAACTACAAACTGGACAAGATTTTGAAACATCCACTTACTTGATAAGAAAAACTGTCAAAATCCAAAAAGCGAAAACTGTCCCTCAGAATTCCTGACTGGAAATGCACAAAACGTGAACTGAGAGGAGTCTGGACAGGAATGAGAGACTCGCCCACTAAGAAAGCGCTGCCTGCTGAAGAGGAGTGGCCACATACAGAGAGGGCCGAACACTTGAGTCAGTATCATATAACTCCTGTCCGAGCTTGAAACTGTGTCAACAACAATGGCACACATAATGAGAAATTACACTTCACTTTACCATCTTATCAGTGACATAATACATGGGTGGTGGCAACCTGAGCGAAACGTGTGTCTCGTTACAAAAGCAGTATTACTATAAAAAACACAGTTTGAGAAACGACCGAGGGCCACAGAGAAACATGTGAACAACATTTTAGCTAAATTGTCAGGATTAGAGCTAAAATGATTGATTAGTTGAACATCAGAAAAAGACAATAATGACAAAATTAGCAGGTTCCAGCTCCTCTAATATAGAAATTTCCTGCTTTTGTTCATGCTATAAAAGAAAATCAAATATTTTTTTTTCTGTTTGAGCCCAACGAGCAACTTGAGAACATTACGCCCATTTTTTCATTTTCTTGCATTTCATGAACCCAACAATAAACTTGACAGCAGTAACCAACCACTTTTAGCAGAGAAAATCTGCTTCACTGTCCAACCTCTAAATAATTTCTGAATTTCTCAGCCCGATTTGCAGTGTGTCGCTCTTAAGCATAAATATGAAGCAAAAAATCATGTTTTCATCAGAATTATGGTTATTGCAGAACATATGACTTGATAACTGATAGCTGATGACTCTCACACTGTTGACAACAATGTACTTCATTATCTGGTCAATGCATTTCCACTGCCATCTCCTGGTGGTTTAAAGTGACAGTAAAAATGGATCTCCAATTATCAACATACAAATTTGCTAACTTATATTCACAAATAGACCTAAACTTTATCACTTCTTTGTCCCGTGCCAAGACCCCTTTGTTGCATGCCATTTTGCCTCCACCAAAAAAGGGGGAAACACATGGTGGTGGGATAGTCTGCATGATTTACAGAGACCCAGAAGCAGCACCTGCTCTGTGACTGCATGGCTCACATTCATTCTGAATCTCAATATTCATTCTGGCTTTCCAGGAATGTTAGTGCTCAGACACTCTGGAAAAAAAGTCCCACAATTCCCAGACACTGGCACCGAGAAGACAGCATAAACTTGGTCCAGAAACTTTGACGTTTCGATTTCAAAGTGTGAACACAGACAGGAACATCTTACACATGCCTTCACGTTTGGCACCAACAATGCTGACAATCAAATATTTTACCCAAGTATTTGCATTATACTTTTTTATTTAGTTAACAAGATTTATAGTCAATATTTTTTATGGCCTACATTAAGGGCACTGGTAGACTGAATGCCAAAATACCAGTCACTTCCTGTACACGGTAGATGTAGGCTAATAGATCAATCAGTGCCAAGAAAAACAGAATACAGAAATACAACAGATTTTTTTTTTCCAAAACTGTTTCAGCATTCTAAGATTTGTCATCCAGATATTCTTTTTCCAACAGTGAATGTCCCTCTCTGTGTAGTTCTTGGTCCCAGTTGTTTAAAAACCTTAAAGCTGTAGTTGGTAACAAGTGGAAATCAAGCTAGCTGTAGCATGAGACTCCTTGGAAGGCAACTCCATCCTCCCCTCCTTGCTTTGGACCCAGCTCTTGTTTTATTTTGTTTGTTGACGTTCTCTCTTTTAACTCTGGTCTGCACTAAGGATTCATGATGAGACACAACGGTTGCAGGGAAAGCTGCAGTGGAGTAAACTGCTCTGTCTCAGCCCGACTCAAGATGGCTGACAGTGTCGCTTGCGGACGCTATTGTCAGCAGAGGCCAGTTTTTTAGCATAATGCATGTCACTTGTTTCAACAGCCAATCAGCAAGTACTGACGTCACCTGTTGCTAAGAGGCCCGGTGTACCGCACCAATCTGGAACGAAGACGTCAGAGAGGGCCACTGGTTGGGCAAAGAAAACGGGAGCGTTGGAATTTTTTTACAGATCCTGAACACACCCTCTTGGGAAAACACAGATCTCGCGACTCTCTCAGACCACGTCACGTATTAATAGCCGTCGGTGGGTATTATGAATTTTTTTTCCCAAATAGAACACAAAAAGTTAATGATGTTAATCCCAAACAATACAACCAACCAACCAATACAACAACCTTTAGCTGAACAGTCATTTTTATAGTTGTGATGCTGTTTGTCTGCTTGCATTGTACTGGCAGGTAATATTGTGTCCACTATTAATAATAAGGGCATGGAAATAAGAGAAACAACTCTCTGTATAAAGCAATACAGTTCAGCAGCACCACAAACTACAGCCTCTAAAACGATCATAAAGTTCAACCCATCTGAAACTGTTTAAAAAAAACCCCAGAATCTTCGTGTGTGTAGGATTCACGGCAGCACAGTTTTATACAATGACTGTACTGGTTTTAGTTTGGTATACAGAATAAACTAGTAACAAAGTGTAGGTGTAAGGAAAGGCTGAAGGGAAATAACACACCAGCCACCAGTTCTTGTGAAGCTGACAGAATAAAAGAGTAGCAGCCTTAAGTAAACAGGCTGTGGCTGCATACCATGCAGCTTGATAACCTAAAATCTGATATACGGAAGCATGCAAATGGGTAAACATCTCTTCTGATCATGGGAACTTCAGTTGAGAAGTTATACAAACATTTATGCCAACAGTGTTGTAACTGCCCTCCTAAAAGCGAGCTGAGAGAAGATCAGACACATTTTAAGTTAAGTTATACACGTCAGATTAATCGCACTGTTTCCCTTTCAATTCGACCACTGCAGTGAGTGTGCAGTCAAGTTCATCGTGCTTGATATGAAGACAAGCTCAACAACTTCCCTCGACACAGAGGTACAACACACTACAGACACTCGCCCAGTGTTTAAGGAGCCAGTTGGTGGATGTCATGGGTAGTTTATATAAACCAGAGTTCCCTGAGAGACAAAGAGACGGCTCGGTGAAGCCAACACAGCAGCTGGCAAAACAAATTCTTTACATATTCTTGAGTCCTTTTATAAGTGTACGGCTAGACTACTGTTGCCTGTGTGTTGTAGAGCCATCAGCTGCCACGGAAATCACACATTATCCCTCAATATTTTACAGCTTGGTTAAAGGCACTAGTAGATCATGTCTCTGTACTGATGCTTAAATCAATTTAGTGTCATAAAATGGTGCTATACTGTTACACTAATGTATTGCAAATCCTTAAGCTTTGAAAGATAAACAAAGCAACTCTTGGAGCTGCCAAGTTCCCTTCCACCTCTCTGTCTGCAGCCAGCTTTAAAGCTTTTTGCTACCTTACAGCTCCGATTGTGTTTAATCTAGATGTATAAGACACACCGCATGTATCTCTAATGCGCCAGCCAACAGATATGGTGTGTCTGATGTGGATCGCTCAATTAGAAGTTTGAGCGCCGCCGTGCAAATCCAGGTCTATTCTAAACTGTGACCAAGCCCTTGACTGTGGCTCAGAGTGAACAAACTTAAACACATCAAAACCATTACACAGAGAGAGACATTTATACCGAAAGCTCCTCTTCAGCAGATTAAACATGGGGAAATCTAATTACTTCACACTGTCTGATAGTACTTAACGGTATGTGATCTGTATCAGCTTGTTCAAGCTCTTCATTGAGGCGATATGATGTTTATACTGAGTGAAAAAATTCAAACTTAAAACCCAAGACGTTTTCTACAGCTGTACCATTACATCCAATCGACTTGTTCTAGATGTTTTGTGCATTTCATACATATTTCTTAAATTTTCTTTAGAATTTAATCTGACATATTTTGTATCTCTGGAAACTCCAAGCTCTCCACCAGAATTCAACACAAAGTTAAAAGAATTTTTAGCAGAGTTTGACTGCTCAGCATGAGTTTGCCATGACCAGCAGGTCACGGAGGTTTCAGGGGTTAGGCCACTTCTGCCCTCTTGTCCCTTGGTCAATGGCCAAGAATGTGTGGGCAGCAGAAACATTTCAATGAACAGAAATAATAAACTAGCCAACAGGACTACCGCACAGGAAAAAACATCTGTGGAGATTAAAGTAAAATTAGAAAATATATATATCATTTGGTTTCTAATAAATCTCCTAACAATTATTTTGTTGATGATGTGTCATTATGTAGGCAGGGTTCTGTTAAACTACCCTAATATTACTAAGCAGGGCCGCAACTGCTGATTATTTTCATTATTGATTAATCAGCCGATTATTTTTTTTTACAATTAATCATTTAATCCATGAAATGTCAAAGAATTGCTAAAAAACGCTCATTTCAATTTCCCAGAGCCAAGTTTGACATCTTCAAATTGCTTTTTTTGTCCAAACAGCAGCCCAAAACACAAAGACACCTCATTTATTTTCGTAACTGACACAGAAAAGCCACATTTCCTTAAATTTTAGACACTAAACCAGTAATTTTTTTTTTTAATTTGAAAAAATAACTGAACCGACTGATTGATTATCAAAATAGTCGGTGATTAATTTCTATCGCTTGATTATTTTATTAATCATTGCAGCTCTATTACTGAGCGTGAATGCATGCAAGGCAGCATCAAATGACCCTACAAACTGAGTTCACTGTTCCTCTCATATCTCTTTTTTTGAAGTGCTGTGCACTTCTGCTGAAAGGGGATGTTGTAAGTTCACAACTTCTCTTCTGGTCTTTATACTGTTAATGGTACACTTTAGAAAGTTGGTTCTCTCCACACAGAACTGATACATCTGTAAAAAAGTTCAGGGACTATCCATGAAGCCCTGACTTTACTGTAAATGTAAAATAAACATGGAGTGTCCAAGGAGTAATAGAAAAATAAATACTCAGTTTCTGCAGTTAAATCCAATGTTCAGTTTGAAACTACTGAGGAAATGTAGATGCTACCTAACAAAAATGACATTGAAAATGTACACCTGTAATGTCCATCTGAACATTGTGACTATATTAATACATGTGGATTGACAAATTAAACTCAAGATGGTACACAAAACAACAACAACAACAACAACTTGAAGGTTGAACTAAAGTTAAGAGTCAAGTTAAGTTATAAAAATGATCTCAGTGAGAAAAACAAAAGAGGTATTCGGGTTGTTTATTCATCCATCATTTAAACCCGTCCGTCCCGTGCAGAAAACCTCAGCTGCTGGGCCTCAGCTTCGAAGAGTCTCTCAAAGTTTAGAAACTCGCTTTTATAGTTTTTAGTTTTTCCCAAACATTTAACTATCCACTCACAAACAGATGCAGTTCTTTCAAATAAACAACTAGTTAAGTAAATAACCCACTGGGCACATGTATACAAAGTTACAACACTTCTACTGCTTCATGCTCTTACCTTAGTAGCCTGTTAGCTAGCTAGCATCGTGCCTCATCTGTATCCATACAATCTGCTCTCCATCGGCTCGCAGTCTCCCAGATTTGAGCTGTAAGTTTACTTCTATTTACACTGACAAGACAGCTGAACGACACAACACACAAGTCCTCCAGTTAACGTTACGTCTCTGTGGTCGAAACGAGTGAACACACTACGGGACAAACATGAAAATACAATTTTGCGCCCTAAAAGTGACTTTTGTTGAAGAGAGGCTACTTCTTTAGCCCAGTAATGTAACGCAATGCTGTGCTGCCTTCAAGTGCTGCCGAAAATATGAACAACGCAGCGATAGCAAGTTTTTTGCTGTGGTAACAGCGTTTACGACGAGCGCCTATAAATGGGAATGTAGGCCTTATATCAAGTTAGATTTACTTAGATTTGCAAAGTCAGCAGTGCTATGATTAAAGTGTCCAACACATCAAAATATGCCCAATTGATGAACTCATCGATGTGTTTTAATGGCTCACGTCGTTCTATTTCTCCATCCTTTCTTTCGCTGTTAGATAATCTGTCGGTGCTTTATCTTATTGTTAAAATAGTACAATGTTCACCTCATACAACCTGTCTCTTGGGCCAGTTTGCACTTATTTTTATTTAGCACTTGAAAGGGCTGCAAGTTCCAGTCCTCTAATTCACGAGCTCGGATGGTCCGTGAACGCCGCATTCATCATCCACTTATCCGCTGCTGTGTGGGCGGTTTACGGGCAGTAAACAGTGTCTGATGTTTATTCAGTGGATTTTGACGTCAAAGGCGTTCAATTATTTCGCTGACGTGGCCAAAGTTATTTTTATGACCAAGGAAGGCAACATGTATTAAAATTGCCCAAACTGGCATTATATTCTTTTTTTTATTCCAGCCACTAGGCGGAAGCACTGCGTCACATAGGCTAGACTTTTAATCTTGTGAGCGCGTGATCGTCCACAGATCACTGTCGGCCTGGGGCCAAAATTTATAGTAGACCTACCCTGTTTTTATGCGACCACAGACCTGTTTTGATTCAGTTTCCCATCATCAGTTACACTGTTAGTGCCCTAAACCCACTAATTATGTAAAGGAGTCAGTGATAGGCTTTAAAAAAACAGAAGAATTAACATTAATTAAGACATCCACAATGAGTAAGAAAATAAACACACAAAGTAAAACAACATTACTGAGTAAACAGATTAGCAGTCTACTGGTAAATTGAAGTCCCGACAGATTTAGACATTGACCCAAACATGGCTTTAAAAACCTGATGACCCTCATTATTTCTGCCTAAGTGAAATGAATCACATCTGCTTTGCATTACAAACCGACAATTAAAAGTGTTGCACTCAAACTGTCACTCTTACCATGGAAATCAAAATGTCAAGCAAAAATACGCAGACTGGAAACTCATGAACTAATCATCACAGTTTTTTCTAATCTAATTTTAAATAACTTTACTTTTTGGTGTATGTGTGTATTGTGCAAAATATTTAGCTATATTCACAACAAAACTTTTTGTTCTGGTTTGTCATCACTTTATTTTTTGGGCAAAAAAATCAACCTAATTTTTTGTCCAATTTCTACATGTGCCATTACGGCTAATGTAATGATGATTCAATTAGATAATAATGAAATTATTGTACATTTACAGTGCAGTAATATTTGAAGCTATTATATAATCATACAATGCTTTGTCGTGATGGACCTCCATGTATAGGCTATATATTTCACTTTAAACATTCTTCTCATTACAGAGGATATGCTGTCATCTAAAGGTAAACAAAGTTTGTTTTTTATCAGCACTTCCTGCTTTTTTTTTCAAGAGTGTCTTGTCAAAAACAACTTCATACCATATCTGGGTCAGTGGTTTTATTTCCCAGGAACTTAGTTGTTGTGAATATACCTGAAAGAATTGTCATTTCTCTGTTTTTCTTCTTTTAGTGACACTTTTATTTGTTAAAGGAATAATTGTTTGGATGTAAATCTGAAAATATTGTCCACCCATGAAACACATGAGTGTTTATATGCAGAAGTTTCAGAATAAAGTCCTCTTTTGTTAGTAAATCTTGCACTGTATATTCCACACAGAAATCTTCGGGGGAAAGATGTCACCTGTTAAAACATTACCAGAAGTCAGATTTGCACACTGAATAGGCAGAAATAATTTTTAAAAAACTTTTATTCTCTACTTCAACTTTGTACTGATTAAGTGCAGCTTATGTAGATTTGGGCAGAATTTTTAAGGAACAAGGAAGCTACCAATCAATTCATCTCAGAGCTAAAGTGTAGGCATGATCTCTATTTATCTCTGAATTTGCCTTGCTGTATTTAGCTGCAGTAGGGCCATGTTGGAAAAAAAAAACAGATATTTTTCCTATGTAACAGTATATGGTGTGTTTACATTATTCATACTGTTTATGTAATCTAAAGTTCAGTTAGGTGATATTTATAATGTGAAAAATATCAATAAAAGAACATGATAGCTATGTGGCAAACAAATTTCCAAGTCAGAAACAATTCCCTGATAAAAATGCGGTTAAAACATAATTAAACGAGACAAGCGAAAAGAGTCATCAAGTTGATAAACTCACTAAAAGATTTTTTTGTTCCACCTAACAAAATTGTAGTCTGCAAAATAGCTAAGGCTGCACCAGTCCAGGAGTGAATGTGTATTAGCAAAACCCCTCAGCATGTTAACTTTATTAATGATGCATTTTTTAAATGAATTCAGTTCTATTTATTAAAATGAATAACATGTTGTTTTATTATTTTATACTGAAGCGTTGATTTGAGGTCCAGTGTGTAGGATTTAGTGGCATCTAGTGGTCAATTCGCACATTGCACCCTACTGAATATCTTTCCACTTACCCTCTTTATGCAAGCAAGGAAGGGAACTTATGGTGGCTGTGAAACTTGTGGAAGTGTGAAATGCCTTTTACTGAGCCATTGTTTGATTTGTCCGTTCAGAGCTAGAGTAGAAACATGACAGAACAATTTGGCGAACTCTGCAAAAGAGGACCTGCTCCTTCAGTAGAGCTCGATGTAAAAGATTCAGAAGGCGAAGACAACACAATGATTTATATTTTCAGGTGATTATACACTAATGAAAACTTAAAGCTTTTACTATAAATATTATATTCCATTTCTGTCACGCTCCAGCTTACTAAACAACCTACACACTTGACCAGACTGACAAACTCTCTGCTTAATCAATACATCAACATATGTTCCAGCCCCGGCTGAACCTATATATATACTTTAAATACAGTCAACTTTTATTGCTATTAATCTGTCATTGTACCAATGATTATTTTGCAGTGCTATAACTAGTCCCTGACAGGTTTATTCATTTTACAAGTTGAAGGTAAGTTCAAATACTTCGAGAAGCGTGACTGATTTAGTTCAGAAATTCTAAGCTTTAAAATGAGAGGCAGACAACCACAGAAGAAAGCGCTGCAAAAGCGTTGTGAGAACACTTGCCAGTCTGTAGTCTCAGCACTGAACGGGAACAGAAACTGTCATCTCACCCACTGGAAAAAGTCTGACTGCCAAGTGCACACCTTTCACTATGACTGTAACAAACTGGCAGAATAACAGTCGAGTCAGTTGATTCAGGAAAGATTCTCATTCCTCTAAGAACTGATTTTCAATTTGTAGGAAAATAAGATTAATTTATTTCAGAGGTTTACATTTGATCTTACAAATAAAACCACCACCACCAAAAAAATTCACTAACAACAACAATGAAAAAGTGTACAAGAATACCCTTTTTTTTTTTTTAAGTACAGAGTTTTGTTTTTTTCTGCTCTTTTATTTATGAGAAGGCATGTTCAATGAAAAACTAAGGGACTGATAAGTTAAGCCTGCTTCTTAAATTTGCTCAGTAAACAACATGTAATTTGAACAAACAGTTTAAAAAACAACATCCTTAACTGTTTCTTTTTTATTGCTTACTTTAATATATTTGACCTTTCTCATTAGTACATATGTCAGTTTCAACAAATCAGAATTCTCTCTTCTGAACTTATTAAAACTGTGGCATATTTAAATCAATACGCTGAGTAAAAAACAAAAATTAATCTCTCTGCATTCATATCACTGTATTACGTCTTTGTGAAACCTTTTTCACCTATTCAGTTAATAGAATGAGCTCATGTTGTCCTTTGCTGTCATGGCAAGGCTGCTGGTTTGCACTGCAGATTCTCGTCTGCGTAAGTGTCCCTGAGGCAATCGATAAACCTCAGAGCCGCCAGCCATCGCACTTCCCCCGCCACTGGTGTCTGTGAAAATGATTCACTTGTCGCATTAAAACTGCAATTCATCCACGTTTAGTTAAGACATAACACCCACCAATACTGACAATAAGAGAAACTTTTGCAATTTTTGCGTTTTTTTATTTATTTATTTGAACCCATTTTTATTTTTAATTTTTGATTTCTAGATTAGTACCACTGAGATCATGATGCATTTTCAAGGGAGACCTGCAGCCAAGATGGCAGCCTGAAAAGTTACAGACAAAACAAGAATGAACAAGATAAACATTAAACAAGGAAAGTGTACTAAAATTTTGAATTCCATAAAATTTCTACAGATACAGAGAAGCACCTTATAGCTTTAAAATGAGGCAGAGAGATCAAAGTCATGTCTTTGAAAGGCTATTCCAGGTGACAAGCATCTAAACCACAAGCCACAAACTCACACCTCTGATGTATGTATTTTATCTGGCACTCAAATTTTCTTCACCTTGAATACGGCTGTTTTCTGAAATGGTGATATTTACAGATTGAATTAAATCCATCACAAGTATGAGTGAGCAGCTTTCTCTCTCTGTCTGTTTGCCAGCCCCTCTGTGTGATTTCCCTCAAGGTTTTGAATTAAAAAAAAAACAAAAACGTCAAAGTGTTTAAAAATAATTTTATGCAAATAAACTCCAAAAGAACTTGATCTACTCGTTTGAGTCATTTACAGCATGCATGTGCATTCTTTAAAAAACAACATGTAGCCAGTCTGCGCAACAGCAGTAAACAATGACTGTCTAAACCATCTTTTACTTGATATCAAACACAATAGAAATGTTGAAAAAGTGTTGTGAGAAAAGCTGGTCAGCGTGTCTCATCTGAGCAGGAGAAGGGAAATTCCTGATCCCCTGCACTGATAGCCTGGTACCTAACCTTGTTTTCTTAAAACCACCAGACTGATGACACTATAGGACTGAAAAACAAGTGGGCACACATGAACTTTTTAACTTTCAAACACCCTGACTTCCCCTCTCTTCACCACTCCTCACCTTCGATTTCTCAGTAGTTTGCTGTGAGAAGTGAATAAATTCGTTCTTGTCACACGGTGAACTGTCAGTTGTTTTCGCATTTGTCTGGTTTAATTCAGGCCTCAGAGCTTTTATTGAGTAGTTTTTTGGGTAAACCTCATCTAGAGTTGCTGCCAGTGGGCCTCTTTGATGCTTTGAAGCACTGTCTGATTGCATGTGAATATTTCTACTCTCTTCCACACCATTAGTTGTTGTTTCCTGTTGCAGCCAAACTCTTGGTTTAAGTTTTGTCTCTTGAATGCATGTGACTCTTATTCTCACGTTCCTTTTTGCGTTCTTGTTTTCTTCTGCAATAGCTGACTTGCGATATGTGTAAATCATAAATGACCTCATAGTTCACACCTCTCCTCATGCTTACCCGAGAATTCTGCATGATGTATTTGCCTGTTTATTTTCCTCTGTGTGCATTCTGAAGTGCCACATAGATGATGTGAACAGGGTTAGTTCAACCACACCCAAAGTGCATAAAGTGAAACTGTGAGTGGTATTTTAAAGACATGTTCTAAGCTGGGAAGGTCTGCTCATTTATGAGATATTACAAGTTACGCTAAGCAGAGATTGGCCATGTGTTTTCCACCTGATAAACAAAATAAGATAGATTGCTTTTATTAGAAGATTGTTAATATTGATTATAAAATATGAATTAATGCTTTGAAACTTGCAAAGCTTTAACTAGCTTGGCATCTATACATCCCCAATGGGCAGGGCTGTATTATTTAGCTGCAGAAAATGTTGCAAGTTCCTGTTTTGCGCAATTTGAAATTGCACAAATGTAGGCTAACCAAACAGATAGTTCTCCTCACAATAGACAATATAGAAAAATAGTTGCCACCTCGTACCCACAGGAAGGTCAGTTACATGCAAGTATAACTGAGGGGTATGAAATTGTTTTTAATTATGCTGCCACCATATTAAGAATATAATTTAAATTTTTTGCAAATTCTGCTGAAACCTGAGTGAAACTCTTTTTGAATCTTAAAAAGATTCTAATCAAGTTGAATCTTTGTGCTCAAAACTTGATTGGTTGCTCTTGGAGCTGCAGCTCTGTCTGACAGGAAACTTATTGTGTCTGCTCAGGGTTTTTGTTTGCTGAGGCTTGCACTCACTTAAAACTCAAAACTTAAAACTTAGCCTTTAGCACTCATTATATGAGTACATCAATGCAAATAGATTTACTGTAAGACTTTGCTTTCTTCATTTTAACCGTGGAAAAACCTGCTTCAGGCTTTTGAGGTGTGATATCTGTTTCATTTCACAATACATTTAAATCAGTTGTTAATACAAATTGTGAAATGTGATCTATAGTGAGCAGTCTAGTGGAAGATCAGTATATTATTATACATGATATAACAATAAAATTGTGATCTTAAATTCTGTTATCCTTAAAAAGCCACTTTTTGGGCATGATTTTTTCTTTTTTCCTTGATTTTCTGTGGTAAAACCATCACCAAAAAGATGTTTTATTTTGTGAAATCTTAAATGCAACAACTAAAAAAACCACAAAAACCCTTGAAAGCTACAAATACACAAAAAAGATTTTTCAGCCTTTATTTTTTAAATAAAACTTCATAATTACAATATATATATTATTTTCCAAACAATATTCATTTATAAAAACATTATTAAATTTTTGCCTTCAATACAACAACAAATGCAGCTTGTCGGTTACAGAACAAATTTGATAATAAGTTTAAACTTGTATATTAATGCCTTTGTACTATAGTAATGCTAAGAAAAGATACCAGCAGATATTCACTCATATATTAACATTCATGCAATACGTAGGATATCATAAGCAGTATAATATTCCACACATGTAAAAAAAAAAAATAGAGGGAACAGATAACAAAAGCAAATGTTACTGGACTATTTAATTAAAATGAAACAATATATCACTGCAGTGAGTTTTTTTCTTGCCTTGTATCTTATTTAAAATCATATTTAATCCTCCTGCGTGAGAAATATTAAAAATTTGAGTCACATCATCATAATAATGTAACTGTCATATAGATCTTAAGCATGAACAACAACTTTACTACTTTTAAAGTGAAAAGTAAGAGCTGTGTGTCCTCCTCCTACTCAAACACCATAACCTGAGTTCTCCCGCCAGTCGTCCCAAAGCTCTCTGAAGTTCCTGCATTGGTGTATGAGGCTGAGGAGTTGAGGCTCTGCTGTAACTTTTGTTTTCCCACGCAGCCCTTGTACAGGATCTCTGCCCGTCGTCTGAAGTGATGATCCAGGAAAAAGTAAATGGCTGGATTCACACAGCTGTTGAGGAAAGCCAGGCAACATGAGATGAGGAGCCCGTTTCTCAGCCAAGACTGAGCCACACAACTCAGATCAACATTTGAGAGCTTTGAGCCAATTATGATGACTTTGAAGATGTTGAAGGGCAGCCAGGACGCCACAAAGACCACTATGATACAGAGGACCATCTTGAGAGAGTGTCTGCGGCGGGCTGCAGCTCGAGGATTCTCGGTGGCAGCACAATGCCTGTTGAGATGCACGATAATGCTGCCGTAGCAGAGCACGATGATTAAGACTGGAAAGACAAAGGTGAGTAAGGCCATGGTCAGGCTCAGGCCAAGAAAAAAATCAGAGTCATTATCTTCCACGCAAGACAGATCATCACCGAACTGCTCCACTCTTCTGTACACCAGGGAAGGGATGCCGAGCAACAGGGAGCTCAACCACACCGCAGCACAAGTGGCACGAATGCACAGACTTCTCCTGAGGTACCTGGAATCCATCAGTTTCACCACAGCCAGGTAACGATCGACACTCATGCAGGTGAGGAAGAAGATGTTGGAGAAGCGGTTCACAGCAATAATGTAGCTGCTCAGCTTGCACAGAAGGTTCCCAGCTCGCCCAAAGTCCCAGTAGCCGTTTTGGCTGGCAGAGGTGGCCCACAGAGGCAGCGTGAGGACGAAGACGAGGTCAGCCAAGGCCAGGTTGACAACAAATGTGTCCACCAGACGCCCACCTCTGCTTCCATTGCAGCCCACGACATAGATAACAAAGAGGTTGCCAAAAAAGCCTGTGAAGAACAAGATATAGTACAGTATGGGTAGGAAGATGCTGGAGCCATGAAGATGTGAGCTGGGACAATCTGCTGAGATATTTAAAGCAAATAATCCATCGTCAGTATAATTCTCAGTGTAACTGTAGTCATAGTCAAATGGATAATCAGCGTAGGCTGCCATTCTGACAGATCACAGAGAGGCTCTGCAGTGCAGCTGCTGGTTAGTCACGGTGGTTACTCACTTGATATTACATGTGAAAAACCACAGAGAAAAATAGAAATGCAATTTTGTCTCTCTTCCTCCCGCCTATAGCACTGCCTTCTTTTGACTGTCAGTGCAAAAACTTCCTCTTACATTCCTTTCACATTTGATTCAAGTGGGTCAGAGTATGTGAGCTTTTCTTAACTGGTTTGAAATAATGTCAGTTTGAAGCTGAAAGAGCAGTGGCATCAAGATCTGATGTTACAACACAACACTGTGATATCATGGGCAAGGCAGGCTGCACATGCAATCTTTTGCACTACTTGCACTTCTGCTGCACAAGTTTGTAATAATTATATGTTTAACTCAGAGCAATTTTACAATAAGTATATTATATATATGTAATTATTGAATATTGAATTATATAAGTATGCAAGTAATATTATATAAGTATGCAAGTACGTGCATAGCTTCAAATTATGCTCAAAGCAAAAAAAAGTACAGGTATTTTGTTCAGAATAACCCATTTTAGTATAATGTATAATATTAAAATTTTAGTTAGTGATACATTCATATGTACATAAATTAAATGTTGCAGCAATCAATGTGGGACTCTTTTGTACCTCATAAACTATCAGGTGGCTTGTGAATGTCACCAAGGGATCAATAAAGTCTTCATCTGTGATAATAAATCATAATATGTTCTTTTGATTATATTTTGTTTTATTAATCTGAATGTAAGTAACTAAAGGTATCCAACAATTTTAGAGTAAAAAGTAAAACATTTGGCTCTGAATCTTAGTGAAGTAGAAATATAAAATAGGGGTGCCCTGATGGCTCAGTTGGTAGAACGGGTGCTTCGTGTTCAGAGGCTGTGTGCTCGCTGCAGCGGCAACAGGTTTGATTCCACCCTGTGGCCCTTTGCTGTATGTCAACCACTCTCTCTTTCCTATTTTCTGTCAGTCCTTCAGCTGTCCTATAAATAAAGGCATAAAAGCCCCAAAGACATAATAAAAAAAAAATGCAGAAAATGAAAATAGTCAGGTGAAGTACAAGTACCTCCAACCTAGGTCATTAGAAAAGTAAATGAACTAAGTTACTCTCAACCACCTTAGTCAGTAGCAAAACAGAACCGTCTATAAATTCCCTGTTGCTAAAAGGCTTTAAATGCTGAGGCATTTTATAAAGTACATTGGATTTCTACCTTATGGTAGCATGAATTAAGGTTCTTTTTCTTCCTGACAGTGTATTACATTTGTCTGACCAGTAGGGGGCAGGTAAGATTTACCTCAGTTTCATATGTGGCACCCTTCTGCCTGCATTCAGACTGACAGATTTTGGAACAAAGTGATGGATCTTCTGCAACAGAAAGTGTTTGTCTCGCTGGGAATTTCCTTCTTACGAGTGAAGACGAGCTTCTGCTTTGAGCCACGGGAGAGCAGGCAGAGTTCAGCAACTCACTTCACAAACTTAATTCACCTTTGATTTAGCCCTGTCAAAACCTAACTTGAACTGCCCCTGAATAGCTTTTTACCTAAATTCAACACAATTCTTACATCACCTTCCCTCTGCAAATACTTGTGTAGTGTCGAAGCTGCAGTATTTGCTGAGAAAGTGAGTTCGGCCCCAATGATTCATTCTTGTGTGATCACTTTGGATTTCATTAGTCACATTATGACAAGGTTGTACTGAAAAAGGTTTATTTGTGAGGAGTCATGCACAACATTAAACACGAGTGTTATAATTTGATGTATTGTTTCATATAATTCTCTGAAAGATTTTGAAGAGTTTTAATCTGCAGTCTTCAGTCAGGTCATAATTAAAACATACATACAGTCAGTGAACTGCACTAAACCAACAGGACACTTCAGAAACAATTTTGTGAGAGCAAATGTTGCTTCCACTTAAAGATGTACAATATGTAATTATCAGCCAGCGTCTTTTTGTTTTAGAAAATTTTCTTTATAAATGACACCATGAGTGCTGATCATGAGGAAACAACTGCAGTCTTGTTGTCTGCAGTAGCTCTGCTGACTCAGACTGGATGTAAACCGAACTGTCCTTGTATTTACTCATTTTAACCAGTTAGTTTGGTGATTTGAACTGATGACCTTTTGTTCCCACACTTTATTACTGACTTCTGTAGAAGGTCGGTCTTGTCTCAGTAGTGTATCTTTGCACAGAGAAAGTATAACCTCTAATTCGACAGCATCCTGTTCTGCTGTGCACAAATAAAGAGGGTTAATCTAATACTGTCATTCTGTGTCTGTACAGCGTAATGTCATTACTGCTAATTTTTGTCTGTCCTTGTACACACAACATCTATTGTGAATCTTTCCTGGAATAGAACCCGTCTGTTTCTTTTCCTGAAGTTTCTTCTATTTTTTCTTTTAACCTGTCATTGTTTTTTTTGTTTTTTTGTTTTTTTTCTGGAGTTTCTTAATATCTGCATTGAGGATCTCAGGATGAAGGGTGCTGTGTAGATTATAAAGCCTTTTGAGGCCAAATTGTAATTTTAGATTTGGGGTTATGGAAATAAAACTGTCTTTACTTGACCCTTATCTCACTGCCAGTTAGCTCAAACTTGTAAAGGAGAAAGTAACAAAAATATGTCCACAACCACAACTGATATCTTGTTTCAGTCAAGCTATCTTGTTCTAGGACGGCGTACGATGTGTATGATAATGTTATGAACAGATAACACTGTTCAGCTCTTCAGCAGCTGCTGGGCACAAGGTACAAAAACCCGTCACTACTATGGAAACTAAGTTGACACAACCTGAAACTGCAGTGCATCAGCAGCTCATCTTTACCAATCACTGTGCTGGTGTTAGCACGGATGGTGTTCATTTCACACGTCAGATTTTTGAATGATGCACCCTCTCTGGTTAAAGCTGACAAGACTGACAGGACAGAGAAGGCTTTGGCAGCCATGACCAGAAGGAAACTGTCATTACAACTACCTCCTCAGGTCAGAAAAGACCTCAGGAGATATGAACTCCGAGGTCCAGCTCGCAGCCATTGTGCAGGGGAGTGAGGTTGGAGGACAGGCCACATCTTACAAGAGGCCAGAGAACGCCTCATTGTTCTGCTGGAAGAGTCAGTGAAGAAAGCACGACAAGTGAATGACCTCCTTATAGGATCCCTGCTCCACTTTCTGGCATTGTGTGTTATTCAAACACTCCTTTACTTTGTAGTGTCAAGGTGATGTGTGGATATACTCATCACAGCAGAAAATCCTGTCAGTGGGCATTGTTCGGTTTGACGTCGTTCTCCCTCATGCTCAGCTGTACCTTTTCCTTTAAAAAGTTTTAATTATTTCTTCTGCATTCTTGCTGCTCTGTCAGTGGAACGCTACATTCCTCTCCTCGAATAAGTGCTGTCTCACTCCAATTGAGCAGAGTAAATGTGAGAGCCAGTGAATGGAGCAGCCTCAATAGGAGAAAATAAACAATTGCATTGGTCCATGGGTGCAGCGGGGGAGAGCGGATGAGAGGAAGGGAGAAAGGCCTCCCTAACGTGCTAAGATTCCCATGGATACTTAGTCCTTTTTCTGTTGAGAGGAGGATCTCGTAAAGTACCTCAACAGTGGATGATTTCTCTTTTCCTTTTACTCTGTTTTTATTTGAGGAGAGAAAGGGTGGTATGCGTCAGGGTGATTGTTAGACACAGGTCACATGCACACACGTGCGCACTTGTACGCACACACACACACACACCACACACACGTACAATTTGCTCCTCACTTGTCGAGTGCTATGTTTCAGAAAAGAAGTCCATTGTTTGGGTGTGAAAGGTTCTTGTTTTAGCTCTTTAACTAAATCAAAAGTTCCTTTAACACAAAAGATTGCACAGCCTCAGCCCTCCGTTCTGTCTTATTTCAAGTGGTCAGGGCCTTTTAACTGTTAGCTTTTGTTTAAAAACCTCACATTTTTAACCCAAGTTCTTAGTTCTCCTTCATTAACGAACAAACCCCATGAGCCGTTAAATCTGAGAAACACCTTACTGCCCATACCACATGATCAGAGATTTACATACAGGGAGTGAAAGAATAAAGGTGAATGAGTTTGTGTATGTAAAAATAATTTAGTTCACCTTGATGTCATGGAGCCACAATTTGCAGGTGTTTGACATTCTTTGTCACTGTTAGCTTAAGTGCATGGCCCCAGTCGGTCAAGACAAGAGAGTCAGAGAGTGACAAAAGAAGGTGTTAAACAAGCAAGCTACAACATTGTTTTCTTTTGTTTGCATTGCGTTCTTTTTGTTCTTTGTTCTCCATTTTGGAATGCTTTACAGATTTCATTCAACAGACCATCATTCCAAGGTGCTTATTATCTTTTATTGCGGGGAAATTATTTTTAAGTTCCTTTTAAAGTTATTACCCACTTGCCCCTGGGCTCGAATTGCACCTTTTTTTTCATGAAACTTTATAATATACAAGGTCTTATACAATATTACAGAATTTGAAATGAAAAACAAAACAAGAAAACAAACAAACACATACACCAGGGTTTGTGTTTTCATGTTACAAGCATGTTATTATTATTCAGTAACTTAAATGTCTTAATGGCTTTTTTGTTCTTAATGTTAGATATGGAAGAGCTTTATTATTAAAGTTCATTAATTAAATGCAGGAAAGTTGGCTTGGAGTCAGTCCGTTTTGTCTTCTAAAAATGGAATATACCAAAAATAATAAATAATTGTATAATATACAGCAAGACATTTGCCATCTTAACTGGATTTAAGTATAACAGTACTTCAAATTATGCACTGTTATACATTGTTTATATTATATTATATTATATTATTATTATTATATTTATATTGTTTACTTTTATATTGTTTACATTTATATTATTTAGTAGTATTGATCACATTGATCTGTCATATAAAACCAACTGATTGCACAACAATAATCCGGCACATTGAAAATTATTTATTTATTTATTTAGATTGATTGCTGCTGTTACAAAAGGCAAAAGAATTTCCCAATAATAATGATAAATCAATAAAATCAATAAAAGTACATTAAAGTCTAATTCTAAATCTAGCCTCCCTTATGTAAACATCCATCAGAATTTATTTTTTAGAAAGTTGGCCACATCCAACAAAAACATTACTGTATTGAGAATTACTCTCATCCTGAAGTGGTATCGCTTTCTTGTCATGGAGTATGAGATTACCCATTTACATCGGAGATGGTGGTTGTTTGAAAAATGAAGACAGCAGCTCCCATCATCTTATGCTACTTCCCATCTACCTCCAACTGTTGTTGTATTCATTGTTTTTATTGAGAGAGCCCTTGTAGAAGATGTTATATGCTGTACCTTTAAATAGTTGCTAAGATGTTTAATGTGGTTGCTAGGGTTTCATTAGGTAGTTACTAAGACTTTGTGAGAAATCAATATAGTCACAGATGAAGTATTTAGAAAATCTACTTAAGCAAAAATATTTCAAAACCTCACTTCAATACACGTTTTTAAGTATCATCAGCAAAATATACTCAAAGCATCAAAAGTAAAAGTACTGAAGTTGTGGTAAAGTGTTCCCTGTCAATGTTTTAATATTGTATCCTATGTTTTTGGATAAATATTGCAGCTGCCTTGTTGTTTATGTTGCATTTCACTGGGGTAGATGTTTAAGGTTGAGCTCATTTTAACCACTTTATACTGTTTGTCAGTTTGATCTACAGCAAAGCATCAAATTCTATGAGATCATCATGATTGTATGTGAAAACCACATATCTTATAAAATGAATTTTAACCCTCTGAGGTCCAAGCCATTTTTTCCTGTTTTTGGAGCGCCTGGACTTTTTGTGTTATAATGCATGTAAAACCTCAACCCTGTGATGCATAATCATGTATTAGACTTTGTTTTTTTCAGGACAAGCTGGGCTATCTGAAAATGTATGCTGCAGGAGTGTTACTTGAATGTGTAAATAGTAATATGACCATTAAAGAAGACGGTTTTTAGTGTTGTGGTGACACATTATGCAGGTAAGAGTTTACTTAGCTTAAATTTATATTATGAGTCTTTTTGAAATCTGTCAGATAAATACAATGGAGTAAAAGGGTTCAATATATGCCTCTGAGTTGTAGTTGAGAAAAGGTGTAAAGTTGCAAAAAAGCAACAAAAAACATTCAAATAAACTACAAGTACCTTGGATCTGTACTTTACTTGCACTAAGCGTAACTGGGGCAATGCTGGGTGGTTGTTTTTTAGTAAGATTGTGTAGTTGTGTGGGCTTGAATGTTTTTGGGTGATTGTGTGGGTGACACAGGGCGGTTGCTGGTGTGCACTGTGTGTTTGCAGTCGCCACAGAGATAATGCTGATGGTAAGAGCAGTAACATCGATGGCAATCATCTGGTTTTGCCACTGTGAAAGAGAATTGTGTTTGTGTATGTTTGTGCATGTGCATATGGAGCTTCAGCTGTTTGTCTGATGTGCTATTATAATTATTAGTAAAAACATTAAAACCCATTTCAGTTCTGAAAGTTGTTTACTAATCCCAAAGGAAACTGGAGCGCTTAACAGCTCACAGTAAGGACACAATATTAAAAAATTGTCTAGTAAAAGCAGCAACAGTAAAAAACATTCGCAAGACAGCAACATTCAAAACACTAAAAACAACAATGAAAACAACAATAGAGGTGAAGTCTTGTGCAGAGGGTGTCCCTGTTTTCAACAGATGAATGTATAAATAAATGATTCTTCTGTTGTGCTCTGTGTAGTGATGAATTGGTGACTGAAAAAGCTTTTTTGTGCAGCGATTGCTCTGTGTAATGGATGCTGTGAATTGTCCATGATTGACAAAAATTTCCTCAGTGTTCTCCTCTCAGCAACCTCCACCGGTGAGTCCAGCCTCGTGCTGATAGCAGAGCCAGCTTTCTTAATGACCTTAGTGAGCTGACTTGCCTCCTTACTCTTGAGTGCACCTCCCCGGCAAACAATAGCATAAAAAAGGGCGCCTGCCACTACTGAATCATAAAACATCTGCAGCAAAATGCTGCAGAAGTTAAGACATTTTAGCTATTACTGAACTATCTTGGCCCATTAGTATTTTTTAGAACTTTTTTTTTTTTAACTGCCAACTTTGTTAGCAATAACAGACAAGTGTCAGGAATGGGTTTTGTTGTGATTTGAAGTTTTTCTTTTTGTTTCTCTCCCAGGAAGTGTGTGTGCAGCAGAGGACGTGGATTGGCTAAACTGGATCTCTGCAACATGGCACACCTGTCTTTCATCAACTAATCGCTCCTGCCATAAAAGCCGGTCAGGACGCCACTTCTGTGCCAGATTATCCTGCTGCAGTCGATAACTATGGTGGCTTATTCTGTCGTACTTCAGTGGTTCACTGGTGTTTGTCTGTATTCCGTTTTGACTGCGTGTGTGTGTGTGTTTTCTACTTACCTGTGTTATCCTGTGTGCAGCTTACCTGCTTGCCTCGCTTCCTTACCAGTCTGCAGTCTCCAGAGCTTCAGAGTTCCCTTGTGCTCAGCTTCGACCAGCCAGCTGACTCCTTGCCTTTTTGCTTGCATAAACACTTAAATACTGTTTACATCTCTGTGTCTGCACTTTGGGTCAAAATGAATAAAACTTGAACTGTACCCACAAGTTTCATTTTCATATTTGTCATGCCTAAAAACTGACCTTTCACTGATGTTTTTTAAGGTGAAAGAGGATGTAGCAGAGATGATTTTAAAAAGTGTTCACTTTTTTTTAGTCTTTGTCTTAGAGTAGCATGTGAATGAACAGCTTGGCCAGAGTCCTGCTCATAATGTGGCCTCATGATTGACTTTTATATTTCACAATAATATTTTTTAAAAAGTTACCTTGATCGAGTGACTGCTTACCTGCATATTTCACTGAATTTGAATTTGTTATTTTTAATATTTAAAATACACATTACCACAAGCTGAACATTCCTGTTTGTTGTTATGCTGTTTCTGTTGTCATTGGTCCTGTTCTACTCAGGCCTTTTCCAAAATTTTCTCCTTTGTATGCACATCTGTTTTACTGGTGTGTGTGTCATTTTCTTTTAAATTTTAATGCTAAATGTTTATGATAGCATAGAAAAAACAGTCAAAGTGTAGGATGTAAATGCATAACCTTTTATCAAAAGTGCGAAGACTTCAGACATAAAAAGATGATCACTTTAAAACGCATTTGGGATATAAAACTGAAAGTGTGCTAATGGTGAGATGATTGGCTTGTTTTTAGGACAGATGGCTTTGAAGCTGCGGTGTGAAGACGATGAAAGATAAACAGGGTGGCACAGAAATGAGCTGAGCTCAGCAAGATAGGTAAGATTTGACTCAGATTCACTCAGATACAGAAGCCAACCCTATATAAGTTTTGCTTCCTGAAAACACAAAACAAAAAACCTTCAGTCCAAACGTGTCTTTCTGAGTGCAGGTTATCTTCTCATCTCATCAGCTGAACTCAGAGAGGATTAATGTTTCATCTGCTGGTCATGTCACATGAGAACGTGAGGAGCAGCTCTGACAGAAGGCAGGAGAAGCCTGCTGGCCACCCTGCTGCTGGATCAAGTTTGTGTCGATGGTGAAATTATTAAAGTCCCTATGAGGAACTTTTAACTGGTTATGACACAGTCTAAATTTAATAGTGATGTCTCACATCTTACCGACATCGGCAAATGAAACCATCAACGAGCTACGAAACACACAGACCGGAAGAGTAGATTTGAATCTTTATGAGCATGATCGATCTGCCGTTCTCTTTTTCGCAATCCGTAGTTGGAAACAGGAGGACATGTGTCTTTGGATAATTTCAATATTTTGTGTTTATGACCGTTGTAGTACCGTGCAAATAAGTTGTGTGTTTCTTTCACTTTTTCCAAAACAAACAAGACAAGATCTTTACGACAGTCCTTCAGTCCAAATGTTCCACTACAGTCAACACAAAATAAAGTTCCTCGGAGTGGCTTTGGGTAAAAAAAATATTTTTGTTGAAACTCTGCTGGCAGTTGGTGGCAGAAGAGTGAGAGACCAAGAAACAGAAGACTGTATCACAAAGCTGATTATTTGTTCTGTGCTGTCATGGGGGATTTGTCATCACCAATTATTTCTCAGCCCCAGAAAAACAAAAAAACCTTAAATCTGTCCTTTTACTCAGTAGAGTACTCAACTTTGGTTCATGGTCCTGCAAACAGATGATGCTCAATGGACTGCTGCATAATCCCACACACAGTTCTGAAGGAAAATAATTACAACATAAAAACCTGTTTTAACAAACACATGTGACAATATTCATATTATTAATATAAGATAAATATAAATCTCTTTGAAGTTGCAGGAAGTGATTTGGCTTGTCGGATCTTTTAGCGTCATTACAACATGAGTTCTAAGATATTTTTTCCAAATTTAAGAGCTGAAACCTTCATACACAATGCACTGTCAGACACTGATGTCACTCGAGGTATTTCACTTCAGCAAAACTTAAGAAGATTCACATACATGCACAAAACACACAAACAAAAAAATACCTGATCAATGATTAACCATTTAAGTTTAACGCAGACCTAAACTCTAACTCTCCTGGCATGCAGTGTATTTGTGACTTTGCTTCTCAAACACAGTAACAGTCAGTAGTGTGTAAATAAATAAATGCTGCATTGGTTTAATTATCATGTCATTTGAAGTACCTCCTTAAATCTGGACACAAATGAGGCATAGAAGACATTTGCTTTGCTACATTAACATTATTGGTGTTGGGTCGTAACATCCTACAGTTTTATTACTTTTCATTAACACTTTACATGAACTCCAGTTTATGACCCATTCATAACAAGCTTCATTAGAGACGCAATGTACAATAAAACATTCAACTGTAAATAACATGACACCATTGCCTGTTCGGTGCTTTTATGATGCAAACTTGCTTTTTATTTTTACTCTTTTTTGTCGCAGAAGTAAAACAGTCTGTGAGTTTGTCAGTGTGACACGATCATCTTAGTAAGGATGGCTACTTTAAACTGAACCTGTGTCTCATGGATGGTCATTAAAGTGTGTATACAAATTATAACACTGTGGCCAAAAATATCATGAGGATATTTGATAGTTAAGGTAATAAATACTGACAGTTCTCACATCCTTATTTTGGATGATGAAGACAATGACAATGAGATTGGGGAAATTTGTAGGAGACGAAGACTGAACCAGTCAGTTGACGGGTACGCTGGTCTTACTGGGCTGCCCTCGTCTCCCAGGGGGGAGTTTTTGGAGCAGATGGCCGCCTCAGTGGGCAGAGTTGAGCATCAGCTGACAGTAAATGATCTTCCCAGCAAGAGGCCGCCATGTTATAGCTTGTCTTTGCAGAAGTGAAACGAGGAACAAGGTTGTACCAAACTGTAGCAAAGAATGAGGCAAGGTTTTTGGTTATTGATCCACAAAGCGGGCTAAGGACTGGTCATTGACATTGATCTTTCTTATTTTAATGGGAAGAACATCTGCTACCACCGGCGCTGAGTTGATTAGGCGGTGATTTCGTCCTGGGGTGATCCCAGGGAGTCTCAGCTGTGTTCACAATGAAGGAGCTGATCTCCAGGGGAAGAGGAGCGGGCATGTTCACTCTGAAGTCAGTCCTCGTCTTAATAGTTTTATGCTTGTTGTGCAAAAAAGTGCCAGAGAAAAGCCCAGGTGTACTTTTTCCTGCCATGACTAACGTCAGTGTGCCCACGCAGTATCTTGGCATGATAACCTGACTGAACTTCTGACAAATGTGATGACAACGTGTCTCACCTCTGGTTATGAGTAGGCACTGTGCCTCTCTCGGCCTGTTTTGACTCAGTGGGGCAGGCCACACAGATTTCATTCTTAGGTTTGCTATTAGCTGTGAGGACCTGTTCACATTAAGAGTGTTTCAGGTCAGTAGGTCAGAGGACAGGCTCACCAGCACCTGGGGGACATTGAGTTCATCACTCAGAGAGCCATTAGGAGCAGAAGGTTGGACCCTGACCAATGACAGACAGGCGTATCACTTCTAGCTGCAGTGAGGGGTAATCAGTGCAAACATGCGCTCGTGTGTAAGGTGCTCAGAGGTATGATTGTGCACAAATGTGCTTTTAGGGAGTCAGGAGGCATGGCAGCATGCAGAGCATGAGCAAGGAAGTATTGTTGGTTTTTGGAGAGGGACTATTTTTTTCAAGGGACCTCAAAAAGGCGGATTTAGAGGTAGGGTTGATGAATGTGTTGATGGTGGCATTTTGATAGGGGTAATTTTGACCTGACAGGGCCCAGGCTCTCTCATGAATCAAAATGTGTCAGGCAGGCGCTGGAGATGGAGGGTCGCTCATTGTGGCTCTGACACCCATGTGAGGGTCTGAGGCTGCTGGGGGTCAAGTGTGACACCTCATTAGGACGATGTTGATTTAGTGTGGCCATAGCGCAACAGACCTCCTCCCATGGGGCACGGAGAGGCGTTTGAGTGAGGGGGTGGGGAGCGCAGAGCACTGGACAGAGAATGGGGGGCTACTGCTCTTCATCCACAGGGCCGTCATCTGACAGCTTGCAAATCATGCACCTACACCCCACACAACACCCTACCCCCACTTTAATTTTCACCCTGTCTCTAGTTTTTAAGTATGCATCTCTTTAACTCAAAGGAGTGACATGTAATTGTTTTTGAAAGGTATAAATGTGTGTTTGAATACAGTTTTTCTTTCTTTCTTTTTTAAAGTGGGGGCTCTGTTTGGTCAGTTTTCCCCCTCAGTGAACCCAACACCCCTGAGAGAATAATTTTGACCTTTCACCTTTGATCTTTCGATTTGAAATTGTTTTCTGTAATGTCAAGATTACTTCTGACATGCTGCAGTTTGGCTCTCAGCTCAAGTGCAAACTGTTTTTGCTCATTTTAGGACAGAGAGTTTGAAGGTTTAAAAGCAAAACGTCTGATAGGTGTGCAATATTTTAAATGTGTGTGTGAAGCTTTTTTTTAAATTGTTTTAAGTGAGTCTATTAAACTATAAAGAGCCTTTTCCTGTTTGATAAATTTGCTAAATTGCTCATTAATAATGACAAACTGAGTGCTTTTAGTTCATGTGTTCTTTTGCACTGACACACGCTCTTACACACCCAGGATGTGTCTGGTGGCTGATGGGTGTTTAATGTCACAGAGTTACCACACAGAGATAAATACACACTGAGTCTTTTTCTTTATATAGTAACTAATCAGACACAAACAATAGTTTCAGATGTCTATGTGATGATTTAAGCTTCTCGAGCATTGCTGCATCATCATCATGTTGAATATCAGGTTGAAATGTAGGAATTGACACATTTGTGTTATAAAGTTAGGACAGAATTATAAACTGTAAATGATGAAAAGCTGGAAGACCAAATTTCGCAAATTTTGTTAAATAAAAACGAGATAAAGCTTTGGAAATGGATGGCAGAACTGAGCCAAAATCAAGAATTTCTAAGAACAAGTTAAACTTTGATCCTTAGTTATAGTGCCCCCATCTGGCCAACATGTTACTATGCATTTAAGGTTGTTAAGGCAAAATCACTGCAAATCACAAAGTTTTACCTCTGTTTTTTTTAAATAACATTTTCACAGACAGCGTCTAAGGTAAAAGAAGACCAATATCAATGAAAATGTTCAGTTCAAGTTTCATAGATGTTTTATCGATAGTTTAAGTGATCAATGTAGTCAACTGATTTTCTATCCCCTAATTTCTTCTCCGGTACTACATATCAGTTTTAATTAGGCGGCACACTGCTGAACTGTCACTGTGTCTCATTGTCTTCTCTTAGAAAATTAATGTCTGTCTTAATGTCTGCGGCTGCTTGTATCTGATTACACTCACAGAGGTGTCCACCAAATGTCATAGTTTGTGACTGTGCAGTTTCCCCCCTTATTTCTGCACCACACAAAAGAAATTAACCAACCCCTTTTTTGCATTATCTCACTGTGCATACGAAAGTGCATGAATAATGAATGAATCATAGTTTGCAGAAATGGTCAGTTATCATAAAATAAGTAAAAATGTGAGTTTTTATTAAGTATATTTTTGGGTTTGTGTTATTTACACTTAGAATATTATAAATAGCATTTGAAAGTGAAGTAATATAGTCAATAACCCTGACCTTCTTCACTCCCTGAATCTGTGAGATGTGTGAGCACATGTGCACACATGCGCACACACACACACACACACACACACACAAACAAAGGTGCAGAGGGCCATCTGTCTTCTCTGATGGTACAGATCTGGGAAAACAATGAAGGCTTCGCGATATTTCACACATTTCCCTCCACATTCATCACACTGCCACAGCAGATATCTGCTGAGTTTTTTTTTGTCATTGGCATTGTGTTCGATAATTAAAATTTCATGAATTGCAGAAATTTCATTTTATTACTCACTTATTAATAAATCCCTCTTGCCAAGAATGAATGATTTATGAATGCTGCTATGGCCGACGTCACAGTCCACTTTTGTTGCCTTTGAGATTTTACTCATTAGTCTGAATAATAACTGTCACTAATTCAAGCTGTTCTCGAATGGCTTTTTGAATAGAAAGAGAGGGAGAGAGTGCGAGTGAGAGAGAGGCAGCAATAGAGAGGAGAGAGGCCTGAGAGATTAACTCCAGTGAGCTCACTCTGAGAGGCCCAGGAACGGCTGAATATTGTTCTAGTGGTGGGGAGATGGGGAGATGGAGGGGGGGCCGAAAGGAAAAAAATCCCTATGCAGCCAGAGAAATGAACTTGATGATCTCAGGGGGGCGGGGGGAGGATCACCATTCCTTGCTCCTGACAATCAAAATTAGATTGGCCAGCACTGTGTCAACACTAGCCTCAGTTAAGGCATGACAGGGGAGGGAGGGAGGGCAACCCCCCCGTGGGTGTTTGAGAGTTTGCCATGTGAACTATGGAGACCCCACAGTGCCTTTCACTGACTGCTCAGGCCTCAAAGAAATCCACAACCCCTTTATATTGGCCAGCACTGTAACCGACAGCATCGCTGCCCCGAGTTTTCTATATTTTGGCATCTTGTTGTTGCTGTTTTTGCTGCCACGTTTCACTAAACCCCAAATCTGCAATGCTGGGATTCAAAATTTAGGAATAATGTCATGATACATTACTCCTTCATCATCTTTTCTTTCCCTTTATTTGGCCTTTTCGTCATCCTCACTTCACTCTCATAATGTGTGTGGACTTTTAGGCTCTGCCTGCTGAGAGTCAAAGGCAAAATGATTTATACATCACAATTTAGAAACTCAAGGCAATGTCAAAGTGTTTTACATGAATTTATAGGCGAACAAAAATCTAAAAATTAATGTAATAATCTCCGTAAACATCAATGCTTCAAAAAATTCTCTTTGATATTTGTCCTATTAATAGGTAATACAAGCAACTCTGTCCCAAATTCAGAAAAATAAACTTGAAAATAAATTGACTTTAAGCACTTAAGATGAATTCATTCATATATAACTATAAAAGCCATATATATAGTTAGAAATTCTAATAACATGCATGCTGTCTGCAGTGTGATGTGAGCTCCTCCTGCCTCAGTTTCTCAAGGTGTGTGTGGGACATCATGTACAAGCGTATTATTCACAAAACTGTTTGTTTCGTCACTTTTTTGCACATTGTCTTCAGATGTGTGTGAGGGGGGGGTTAAGACAGACTTGATCGAGGGTTGTGATGTTTGAGGTTTGATCAGTGACCTGGAATATTTCAGTGTGTCCAGCACTTCCATGATAGAGAGGGAGTGCAGCTGTGTCCTCGTATAACCTTTGCCTTTTTTATTGCATCACTGCAATGAATTTGATCTGAAACAATATAGGAGAAGAACAGACAGCTTTGTCAGCGCCTCACGTATAGAAAAAGAACATCCTGATGATTTTGTTTTTGTTTAATTCATGTTTTTGCATTTGTTTATTTTTTTCCCCCCGTGGTTTACCTCAAATAAAATCATTAATATTAAGAGCAATGCATGTGATATTTATATTATGCAGTAGAGGCTAGTCATGCTACAGATTGCAGATGTTGTTCAAAAACAAGGCAGATTTAGGAATATTACTGCGACAGCAGCACAACAGCTTGGGACAAAAGGTTTTGTTTTTTGCTCCTGGGCCGATTCCTGTTATTGGTTGCCAGAAGAGAGATGTCCTACTGACTTTCAAGTAATCACACACTGCTGTGAGGAGCATTCAAAATAAGTGGACGGAATGTGCAGATTGCTGTGTATTGGCAGAGGCTACGCTGGTGTTTCATGTCTTCAGTCATCATTAGGATGTTCTGCACCTGTGAGAACCAAAGAGAAAAATAATTTCTTACATTTTGCACTCCTGCATGAAAGATTTGTTAGATTCCTTTCTGTTAGAACTTTTGTGTCTTTTATTTTAACTTGATTCTCTTTGACTTTAGTGATTTTTGCATTGCATGCATTGTCACATCGTTACATACAGATTATGTTTTCTTTGGAGAATATTTACATTTACTGTACATATGGATGTAAAATAAATTGTAAGTCATGTTTGAATACCATTAAAATACCTAAGACAAAGGTTGTTCTTGTTCATGATAGGCGACACAGTTGAATCACTGGTATTGTTGCATTAATCAGAATAAAACTCCTCATAGGACTGAAAATGTGAAACACCAAAAGGACATACAGATGTGAGTATAATTAGACCTTTGTTGCTTCCTTTCTGGGCCTGACTGTTAGAAAGGAAATCCTCCAGGGTAGGGGTGGTGATCCTGTCCTCAGGTATACTCTCAGATCCGTGGGACCATACAGCAACATGCCCCGGCAAGGCAGGCAGGAGTGTCAGCCAGGCCCACCGGGCTGCATCTGACCACCATCTATGGCAGAGCCAGCAATTGTCAGCTCAGCTGTAAACCAGATGTTGTGCTGGGAGCACAATAGAGTGACAGCTGTCATTCACAGAGCATGAGAGCACTGACAGACACTGGACCTCACGTGATTTAATAACTGTGAGTTATTGGTGAAACAAAACAAAAATTAAATCAACAAGTAGATTTTTGAATTTTAAAACTTATTCATAGTTGCCTATAATTTAAATGGTCAATTTACTCCAGAGATCACATTCAAATATGAATCTTTTTAAGTTTTGTTTCAATACTCTTGACATGTTTTTTTCCCTAGTGCTGAAAATGCTGCTGATAGTTTAAAACTAAACTTTCTTTCCCGGATATTTGGTCCTTTTCTTGTAATCTGGCTATATTGTAAATGAGGTCTCTAAAGGCTGAATGACTAAATAAATATTTGTTGGTAGTTTAGAGGAACAGATATAAAAGTGTGTGTTTAGTGACAGAAAAAAGGACTTCTATGAGACAATACATTCCTTGTTAAAACAAGTGACACACTGCTTTAAAAAAAAGTCTTTCGAAATGTAGTACCTATGTTTTTACCTGTTCCCGTAAAAAGATGAATTTATGTTCATTTTGAGGATGTGGTGTTAGCTAATAAGATTTTCTCCCCACAAATAAATTCTTATTTTATTATTTTGAAGCACGAGAGTCTAACACAAATTTAATGAGCCATTATCGTTGACCACACACTTAGGACTATCATCATCCCTTTTTGATGATTTAAACATATACTTTGTCATTGGGACTCGAATCTTGTGTCTCCACAGTTTATTTTATAGTCATGTGAGATTCTTTCATCCCATAATAGTGTGTGTGATCTTCCGTGAACAGTTCCCCTCTCTAAACACTGGCCAGTCAGCGAGCCAGACAAAAAGGTGTTACTGATGACTGTGTCCAGCAATTTAAGCTATTGAGAGCTGCCCCCAATTCACCTTCTTTCTTAACTTTATGGCTATAATTGCCATAAAGCTCCTCCCAAATCCTCCCAGCCCCCACCGGCTTTTCTTGAAGGCTTTGTAACATGTTCAATATTCCCATTGTACTGTACTCCTCTTTTCTTCCCCAAGTTTCTCCACGGCATAGCTTGGTCTTTATTTAATGAAGCTGGGCCAGAGTTCATCATGTTAGTAGTCTTAAGGCTTTGGATGCAGCATTCAGCCTCTAACACTTCATGTCCAACTTCTACAACTGCTCCTTATGTGCCAAAACAATAAAAACATCCATCAATGTCCTCCCTTGTCTATGTAGGGCGGGTATTACTGATGTGTGCGGCACATTAATGCACTTGAAGGGCAGGGGACTGTGTGAATGTTTGTTTATGTAAAGTGAGGATTTGTCAAAAGGTTTATGTCATTGCTGGCATCAGTCGCCTCGAGCTTGTACTGGGTGGTCTTTGTCTGTTTGCATCCGTAAAGAGCTTCGTTCTCACTCTCATTTGTCCCCTATTGATTCTCTAAATTAGGTTGATGAGAGGCCCTCCTATCAGGTGGCATATTAATTGGGTCAGGCTGGATTTTATATGTCATCCAAATAATGGCAACTCAAACTCCAACACTAAAGCGTTGTCCTCTGAACACTCTCTTTCACCAATTAGCCTTGCGGTGAATCAGCTTCCTGCAACCTCTGGTGCCTGTTACTGTGCCCGTTACAGGCACACACACAAAACGCATTTTGTGTGTGTGTGTCTGTGTGTGTGCGCGCTTAGGTGTGAGATCAACCTGGAGGGAGTTTACATAGTCCAATTAAAATAATGTTTCTTTACTTAACAGATTTTCTACTGTGACTTTATATGTTTGAATGTATTTTTCAGAAAACAACAACAACAACAACTACAACAACAAAAAACATGATTCTTGTTGATAAGGTATAAATTTAGATTTTTTTGATTGATGGGGGCCCAGATATTTCTAACATTTTGATAACAATAGTTTTTGATAGGTTTAGATACACAAATTACTAAACTGATTGCAGCGCGGATACTAATTTTTACAAAAAGTTGATACACAATATTTACACTCAGTAACTGCTATGTCACTAGACTGAATTGGAAATCCATAACAAAAACTTATCAAGTTCTTAGCTAATCCATAACAAAAACTTATCAAGTTCTTAGCTGCTGGCTTGTTCCAAACGAGAGATTTATCAAAATAAGCTGCACAACTAAAACTACATCTCAGTTTCCCTGAAATAGGCTAGTGTGGGTTAGTGATGTAATGTTCGCCAATGATCCGATCCTTTTGAACAGCTCTTTGGTAGGAATGAAGGGAATCAATTGTACTTGATGAGAGCTGTTCTTCTTATTGGTATGCACAAATTTCACTGCCTGGTGCCTAACACAGAGTTCATAGTATAAAACAGAGGCTGATAGATGAGGGAAACACTTCCACATGATATCACATACCAGTCCTGCAGTTAATTTTGCATGGTGCCCATGCTATTGGCTTTCATGGGCCCTACTCTGGCTCTGATTGGCTACATTGCGCTTCTTGTTGCATCTCTGACATGTCTTGCTGTGCTTGATGGAAGGAAACACGACTAACAGATACAAGCAAGATAGACACAAGAATGACACACAACAGAAACAGGAGGGCGCGGACTTCCCTAAAAAAGTGGGTGGTGGTTTATACTAAAAAAAAAAAAAGAATGATTAGCCATACTGTTGAATGATTCTCCAAAAGAAACGGCACCATAAGATTTGGCTCTCTACAAAGAGCTGTGATTCCCATCACTGGTGTACGTCAGATGTATCAGATGTATCAACTGTAAGTCATTTGGTTGTATGTTTTCAAGCTAACGTTAGCTTATCATTTAGTTCAGTTAGCTAAGCAGCATAACCCTGGCAAATTAAAGCAAATACTCAGTAAAAAAACTGTGTAACATCATGGAAGAAGTTTGTATGGTGCAAACCATTTTAATATAACAATGTGAAGATTTTCACTCACTAAGCAAATGATAACAAGTTTAAACTTAAAGAGGAGCTAATGCAGAGTTAAGAAGCTAACTAAATTAACTGACAAACCTTAGCTTGCTAATATATCAATCAATCAAATTTATTTTTGTGTAGCCCAAAATCACAAATCACAATTTGTCTCAGGGAACTTCACAAACTGCACAGATGTGATATCCTCTGTCCTTAGAGCCTCCTGACCGGTTTAAAGAGTAAAATAGATATGCCTAGCTTAATGAATAGTCTACACATCAAACATCACATTTGTTGAAAAGTGCAAAGAATTCAAATTACATTATACAAAAATTAAACAAGACTTCAAATTACAAAATGTTATACTAGTAATCAGAGACTTTAAGAGGGAATGATATCAGGGTATATTAACATTGTCTAAGTGGACAAGTCTTATTTGTATTGCCTGCAACTAATAACTTTAAAATACAACTGCTCAAAACAAAGTTATAACTACACAAAAGATTGGCAGTTAATTTTACCAGGCTGTATAAAGTCCCCCTCTCTTTGAAATTACAGCTTGTTACGGTGACTCTCAATTTGCTTGATTGCTTTTGACTTGAGGGAGCTACAGATGTTTCCTAGCTAGCGATTTACAGCGATTTACAAGTCTTAAGTAGCCAATATATTCCTTGAACCTTTACTGATTTTTTAGGCCACTGAGGGAAAGCAAAGACTAACTCCATGGCTCCTGGCTCAGAAGCCCCACAATGTGCAGATGTTCATTAACTAATTGCTAACATTGTAAATCTACTGTTTGGTGCTCAGCAGGTGGTGAACAGGGTTTATCAATGCTGCCGTTGCTAAGAAAAATGAGCAGAGGAAGAAAAAACAAGCTTCATGGAGCTGTAGGGATTTGCAGTAAGTTGACTGTTTTATCTGTTCAGGCGACCACTTAGGCAAGCATTGATTGATTTTTAATTACTAGGAACTTCTAGGACTTTGAAAATGAAAAATGTGGGCGCAACCCATCCCTGGTAGAAGGTAGGATAATTTTTAACAGATGCACTTGATGTAGTAAATAAACAACAAATCCCGTAAGCTAAATAAATGATTTATTGTACAAAAGAAAAATGACAGTAAATAAACAACAAAAGTCAAAAATAACAATTGAACAGTTATTCATATGCACAACCATTAAACTACAAAGTTGGGGTGATTTTCTTTAAACTACACAAAGAACAGAGGAATGAAGGGAGAAAGTGAGAAAAACATTAGAAGCGGTGAACCTGTCCAAAACATCATAAATGTCAACATTTGGGTAAATATTTACATAGAGATTTCTTACTCTCATATATTTATATGAAAACACTCTCACACATACCAGTATACAAACACTAAAATTCAAAATGCAACTTCTCAACAAACCATAGATGTGGGCACAGCTAATTATTTCTTTTGACCACACATTACCAGAGCCGCTACCATCAGTCACTCTGTCAATAACTCAATCTGAACCTGAGAGCAAGGGGACCCTGTGGTTTCATCTACATTTTTTGGGTGGGGTTGGGTGGGGGTTCTTATGGGTTAAATGTTTGCACAGATTATATGATGACAAATTTTTAAAAAGCAAGGTTTTTAGAAGGCTAAAGTGAGGTAGACAGACTTTGAAATGCATTGTAATTAATATTAATAAATAGACAATTGACCAGTTGAATTATTTCCAACCACTGCCCCTAAACCAGCTTTTTCCTCCCTTTGAAATGTTCTAGCATATTCCTGCGATCACAAAAGTTACAGCACACAACATGTCATCCTCTACTTTGGCTAACAATCCCTGGATACTCCTCCCATTCTTACATGGGTGCTTTCACTTAAAATACACACAAAGGCAAAAACGTGTCCACGCAAGCCAGTCGACACATTGTTTAAGTCAAAAGGATATAGTTTCTCTAACATGGTAACAGATTAAAGTTGGTGGGCGGGCCATTTCCAGTTAAAGCATTCTATGTTCATTGATCCAGACACTTAATATACACATGACTTATTACCCAAACTGGGCAAGGAGGCCTTTCAGGCCGCTGGTAGAGCACGTCCAGGTTCCAGATTGGATAGAAGTGTGTGAGTGCATGGACAGGCCCCCGCTTCGGACAAAAGTCAAGAAAGTGTGATGGTATCAAAAAGAAGTGATAACCTCTCTAGTTTATGGTTGATCACCAGAAGCTTGAATAGTTTTTTTTTCTTAATCCTATACTGTACAAGCTCTCTTGTGCTTGGTAACACAAACAACACCTTACCTCCTCACGCCATGAACGTCCCATAGTGCAAAATTTATCGTTGGTAAGGTAGAGTGCCCCAAAAAAGGTTTTTGTACCCCTTTTTTAATATATACATATATCATTTATATATAATGTCAGAAGGCTCTTCCTTTATCCAACAGCATAGTGCTTTCGTTTACAACAAAAGGATATCTTTGCTTTGACATCCAGGAGACAAAGACAGACTTCAAACGTACTAATCTACTCTGTGTTTAAGCACTAACAATATTTTCTCCATTATGATAATGATGATGCAGTTGAGGTGGAGGTGGATGGGGGCATTTCAAAATGCAATCAAACGCTCTGTAAAGGAAAATGAGTGGCTGAATTACATTCTGTTGACGTTTTAGATCTTTTCTTTTTTTTGCATGTTATGTGTGTTTTTTGTGATTTATAAAAGCTGTTATTTCAGAGTACAGCACTGCATTTAAAGGAGTTTGCATTTTTAATTTTATCTTTACGGAAACTAGAACAAAAAGGTAAACGAGCTGACTTGACATTGGCGATGAAGCTTTCTGTTTTCCTTAATTTATGCTATATATAAAACAGATGTGAATACTGCTGTAAGTACCAGTGTGTAACCTTCTAGTGATAATATTAATGTCATGTTTTTGTTGTTTTTTTTAAACTATTTTCGGCTCAAAAATGTTTTCAGGTTACAGCAGGGTGACCATTTGAGCAAACTGACACCCCTGAGCGTTTTATACACAGGTATGGATTCTGCTTTCTGCGTGTTAGTCCCAGATGTCTTCAAGTTCTGAAACAGCACATTTAATAATCTGTTTTAGACAATAAATGCAATAGCTGAAGGTGTTTAAGTGTTGAGCAAAGGATCTTGGTTGGGTCCCTTGTTATCCTGTAGGACCCTACAAATGACTCCAGAGTGCATCTATGGTACAGGACTACATTAGGCTTTAGTAGCAAGTGAAACCTAAATCTGAATTATCTACTACTTTTGCAAAATGACAGAAATAGCTACTGGCTTTTAAAAAAAAGAAAAAAAAAATCTGCTTTGAAAGACAGAATTAAAACAGTGTAACCTCTTCTCTTTCTTTTCTTTTTTGAGTTTTACAAGACTACAAATAAAAAAAGATCAAAGTAACTGTGAAAGGTTTCGTAGATACTCGAGAATGTCACACTGGGGTGTTATACATTAATAGAGGGTATAGGTTTGGTTTTGGATCCCCTCAACACATCTCTAGAGCACATCTCTAAACATCTGCAAAGAAGATTTTGGATTTATACTAAGAGTATTTCTAACAGTAAACCCTCCTTAAATCAGCATGGATTTTGTTCTTTGTGTTAAAGGGATGGATTGCAAAATAATTCTGATCATGCCCCCTTGCAAACATTTTTTTTGTGAATAAAATCTCAACTGCAAGAAAATGTATTTTTGTGAAATTAAGTGTTAAAACTCACCTCAGGACTGAATTTGCTTTAAAAATATTGTAAATGCTTATGTATGTCTCCTGTTATCTCAATCCACTAACCTGGACATTTCACAAAGATGCCATAAAAAAAAAAATCTTTAAAAACCCACAAAACTAACACATACTCTCTAACATAGTTTTGTCTCATTTACCGTTTTCTGCAGCTGCTCCACATGGACAACCTCTTTAAATCATTCATAATGTACTGAATTTCCATCACTCAGTCCTTTTTTTGATTCATGTTTCATTTATAACTTTTCTTTACAGTTAGAATCAATTTATTTACTGGCAAAATGGAAACTCAGTGGGATGATTTTGTGGCTGAGCAAAAGTGAAATCTGGTGCCGAGGAGTGGGTTCTGGTGCCAGGGGAGAGCTCCGTAAGGGTTTTGGGTGGTTGATGCAATGGTGGCTGTACACAAGTGTGCGTCTTCCTCTGCAGCCTAAGAACAGCCGCATCTATCCACCACCATGCCTGGGATTTTGCCGTGAATAATCTGCTGCTTGTCATTGAAGTAGAGCATGTTAATGGGGGACATCTTGGTTGGGGTACAGCAGGGTCCTGCAGAGCCTCGGGGGTTGGCATGCTGCACCAGGTGGGTGTGCGGGTATTTCTGCATGAACATATACTCGCATTGGCCAGAGCAATAGTTGGCTTTGTAGCGTTTGGGGGCAATGATCCAGTCCCATCCGAATGCCTCGAAATCCACAGTCAGAGGGTAACGACAGCAGCGAGACTCAGTGGAGTGCTCGTCGCAGTCCAGGCCAAGGTTTCTCCGAGAACGTTTGGTTGTCTCAAGAACCTTCACTTCCAGGAACGGCTGCTGGAATCAGGGGGGAGGAGGGGCGGGACAGAGAGAGAGAGGTGGTTATAAGAGAACAACCGCAACAACATGAAAGACATATCATTTCAGAAAATACAATTATATGACCAGAAGTCAATGATTTTTTTTTTTGTACAGTTCCACTGCCACCTAATGTCAATTTATGTTTGAAAGGGCACCGACATTTTTGGATATCTGCTTACATGCTTTTTGAAGAGTTAGATGAGACACCAATCTTAGGTGGCTATTAGCTTAGCTTAGCATAGATTAAAATATGTCCACCAACCCCTCCAAAACACACTCTCTGCTGATACAAAACCTCTGCTGATTGCCTGGCAACTTTACAACAAGCTCCAAGTAGATATTTGGCAAGAAATTGTGACAACACATAAGGCTTTGTTCAGAATGCACATATCCAGGTTGTAACCGGATAGATTTTAGAAAGTTTGGACAGTAAAAAACACATGAAAAGCAATCTGTGCAAAAAAAAACAACAACTAAAAACCCATAAATAAACAAAAATTCGAGACACATTTGGAGGCAGTTTGAATTGCCTTTCCAATCAGACTTTGCAAATACAATCAGTGCATACAGTCAATCTTATAGATATGAACTGCTAAAAAAAAATCTGATTTGCCTGCAGTCTGAACAAACTCCACGTTTCCATGAAACCTCAAAGTGTTGGATCTGTACGAATTAAGTAAACAAGATTGATTGTGTTGGTCAGTATGTGGTAAAGGTCTTGGTAAGCTTATGCTTAAACAGAGCAAAGTTCGGCTGTTTCCAGTCTTTGTGCAAAAGTTTTTGCCACATAACAATTGTATCTAAACATTAGGGGCATATTGATTTCACATCTAACTTTCTCAAACAAGAAAAGCTCATATTTCCCCAACAGCTCAATAAAGCGTAATAAAAAACAATGCATTTTTAAAATCGCATTTGAAGAAATCAATGTTGGCATAAACAGAATAAGTAGTAAGTAAGTAAGTAAGTTTGTAAGTAGACATATTGACATTATGGCATGAAAAAGTTTGACGAGAATACGGCGACCCTTAGGTGTCAATCACGATCACAAAATGAATACACAACTGCAAAAAGTTAAACACAACAACAAATCACAAAACACAATCTCAAATAGGAAAATACAACTTCAAAACAAAAACACCACCGCAAACAGAAAAAAAAACTGCAAAAGGAAAAAACACAACCACAAAAATAGAAAACATAACTCCAAAAAGAGAAAACACAATGTCAAAAACCCCACAAAACTACAAAAAAGAATAAGACAACGCCAAAAGGACAAAAAACAACAACAAATAGAAAAAACACAATTGCAAAAAGGAAAAACACTACCACAACAACAAAAATTCTGAATTCATGACCAGGCAAGAGTACAATCTAGCTTTTGATAATTAATTTAAAAAACAAAACAAAACAAAACAAACATACAAAAAAAAAACAAAAACACACGAATTTTTCCTTTTTGCGGCTGTTTTTCTTTTTGCTGTTGTACTTTTTCTTTTTGCGTTTGTGTTTTACATTTTGTGGTTGTGTGTTATTTTTTGCAGTTGTGTTTTCATTTTGTGACTGTAATTGGCCCTTCAGTCTGAATACTGGTCTGGTCAAGGTCTGAATACTGAAACATCAGTCATGAAATCAATATAAGTAATGTGAGGTGGGGGGTGGTGGTGGTGGTGGGATGTTCTGGTGAGACAGAAAAAAGCAAAAATGTTTTTAATAACATTAAAGCTGGGGGAGGCAGTTTATTCTTGGTGTCATGGGGCAAAATTCCATAATAATCTTTCTGCATACTGTCAGCCTGATGGCTAACTGTTATGCCTTACTGGGAGATTTAGATAAAACAGCAATAATTAACCTGTGCCTTTCCTACTATTACAAGTCAGAATGGATGCTGTGACAAAACTTTGTGTACACATTTAACGCTGTTGATGACTTCACACAGGTCTCATGAATTTAGTCTGAGGATGGCTGCACACGGAAGATACAAACGCACACAAGTCTATGCATCAGCTAATCTTTAACCACAGAAACTGGACTTGAAAGTAGGCTTCAGAAAACTTAGAATCTCAGTGGTAAGACTCAAATTAATTAAGAGGTGTAGATTTTAAACTAAAACAGTGAAGAGTAAGTATAGTATGAATAGCATTTTGAAAATGTGATTTCAGGATGGAAACTTTCCAAAAGGGATAACATTACAATTGTTAGAAACTGTCTTAATATAAATGTAAATCTAAGTAAGTGTGATAATATGTGGTAGTCTGTTGGTTGACACAAGATCACCACATGGTGTTAAAAACAAACAATAAACAAACAAAAAACAAAACAAGCACATGCATATGTTTTTACATAGTTTACTATCCTTTTTCTACTTGAAGCCAAACTAATATCACTAATCTTGCATATTATTTTTTGTGCTAGGTTTCACATTCTGTTGTTGTTATCATCACCTGCTAAATCAAGCATAAAAAAACTCTATAAAGCCACTTTTTAAAGCAAAACAAAAAAGCTTTAAGGCAACTCTCACATGTTTGCACTGCTGTTAAATTTGCTAATGAAGTTGATCAAACGAACATGCAACAAAAGAGAAAACTGAAGGATATCCTTAAAATGAGAACAGTTTAAGAAATGGAAGTGTTTATGTCAACAATAATCAGTAAACAATATGCATTTTAATATGCCAAATAGTTGTGGTGTGCTGGGACTCTTCTCTCCACACACACAGGAATATTTCATTTGACATATTACAACAGCAGTTCAAATCTAGTCCAGGTAAAAATTTAACAAGTTTTTTTAACACTAAAACACAAACTGATGATCCACTAAAATTGTTATGCCAATGAAAATGTAAGCTGTGAAAAAAGGTGTATTAAAAACCAACTAGTTACACAAGTGTAGTAGTTTTGACATCATCCTGTTCACCAGGTGCACTCACCTGTGCATTAGAGGCCTGTGCTATGGAGCAGCATTTGCAGCTGGCAAATTATCTCCGGGTTATCGCCATAGTTACCATGCTGACTATCTAACCTGCTCTGGAAAAGGTTATGTTTGAGACAAGGGATGACTGCGAGTGAAAGCACTGCCTACTGACCAATCAGACTGATCGGTTCCTGCTATTAAAAATGTGATTGTTGATGGAGAGCTGATCATACGCTGAGTCAGCCCATGTTGACAGAGTTTTAGCTGGTGAATGTCATAGCAAGATGTGACCAGCATATTTTCTCCGGTTAGGTCACGCTAGCTTAGGATGTTGCTGCTCTGAGCTGTGAGTAACGTCTGTGCAAAGTTTGACTTCGGCGCAGTCAGAATTGTCTGATTATGCATGTTTACTTCAAGACATAAGGGTTTAAACAAGCATGGTTATGTTGTCACTGAGCTTTTCTTGTAGTTAGCACATATTGACAACTGACAAAAAGAAACAATGTCAATCCAATTTGTAATAACGACAGTGTTGTAGCACTCAGAAACTTCAGAAATAAATGACAAAAGATGCTAATTGCTACATAATGTTCCTTTAACTAGTTGATTTTACGTCACCAAACAACTCTATCGTCTCACACACAGTATAATTTTAAACTTACAACAAGCCCAGAAATCATCTGAAGTTGTCATCTGCTCCACAAGCTGAATACTTTGTAAAGCAACAATCTGATCTAATTAAAGGAAAACTGTTTTTTCTCTTTGCGAATGTAGCTGATTCATCCAAAATCTTAATGTAAGACAGAGAGATTGATTCATTTCCGTTCTCTGTATGTAAAGAAGTAACTAAATACTCGCCCCACACGAGCAGTTGTGCACGTTCAATTGAAGTGAGAGGGAGTCACTTTACCGCCGTCTAAAGCCCTCTAAAACACATCCAAAAATCTCCAACAAACTCAGTCTACATGACTGTGCATATTCACCATGCTATAGGGACATTGTCACTGTGGGTGAAAATACAGAGGAACTAGTTGTCTTGGGTCAATGACATAGCACTTCGGATACAGCACAGTTATGCTGCGAAAATGACTAAAATCACATTACTTCATAGCATGGTCATCACATGACTTGCACATTCACCATGCTATGAAATAGTGTTATTTCATAATTTTCAGAGCATAATCGTGCTGTGTCCAGGTGTTGTGTCGCTCTGCCAAGACAACTAGTTCCTCAGTATTTTTGCTGTCTCTATATACGACATGTAGAGGAGCGTGTTGGAGACTTTCAAATGTGTTTTAGGGGCTGTAAAAGGTGGTAAAGGCGTCTCCCTGTGTCACTTCCGCTGAACGTGCAAAACTGCTCACGCAGAACGAGTATCTAGCGTCCTACTGAATGCACAGAGAAGGGAAAAGCAGCTATGTTCTTGTCTTACTTTAGGATTTTGAATAAAATTAATCAATTTGAATACATCCCTAAAAAAGTGCAGTATTCCTTTAATCACCACAGACAGGAGAAAAGACCTTTTTCACGGCAGACTTAGCAAGGAGCAAAATAACAGGTGTAATAGATTACAGTGAATTACAACTGCATTCTGTTTAGGTAAGCAAGTTCCAGGGTCTTTGTATTGTGATGGATGAAAATGATCCATCACTGATAAAATTTGTTTCATTTGTACTTTTCCTTTTAAAGCTGTCATAAAATTCTGAATAATACAAACTGTAAGCTCTTTACAATATTTCCTTACTGACATTAATGTAATGTAAATGCATCATGCATACGCAGAAATTAGCTGTTTCTTTTTACCCTGGGGTTTACATGCTTAGTGTTGCTGCCCTGATGCCTCTGTGCTACAAATTAATTTTATTTTCGATGTCATGGACCTGCTCTAGTCATTCTATCGACCTGACATCTCAGTTTAGAAAGTACTTTCTGATTTAGCTTAACATTTAGTTGCCCACAGAAACCACGTTTTTATCTAAACAAACTCAGACAACATGAGAGGAGTCAAATTAAGAAAGAAAATGACTTAAAATGGCTTAAAATTAAAACCTCACTCATCTGATCACAAAAAAAAAACAAAACATATGGATTAATTAGCAGTTTTGAAAGTAGGACCAGACTTTACTATGTCAGCACTGATTTAAACAGCGTTGATAGAAAACAGGCTTTTCTAACGTGAATGACTGATGCTCGCTGTATGGCTGTATGCTCGGTTTGATCCCTGACCCCAGAGGTCATCTGCAAGCTACCATAACCTTGACCTGTGCGCAAAGCAAGCGGATCAAATATTTTACTCCATCATGTTTGTTTTACAAAGCCTTCCTCTCCCCACAGTGATTCCAGCTGGGCTCGAGCACAGTTTTTTGTGACGCATTCAAAAGAGGAAATAAGCTCAAAGGCCGTTGGGGTGAGACCATGTCAGCTTGGCCTTTAGGGCTTTTGTTGCAGAAAAAAAGGCCCAGAGGATCAGGATGAGGCAGAGTTTGACTCTTTCTTTGCTTTTGTTTTGTTTTATTTTGGTACTCTTGCCTGTGTTTTTGATCTTTTCCTTTTTTCCTGTTCAAGAATAATATCGCACACTGCTGTGTGCTCAGAGGATAGCGATTTATTGGCCAAGACACAAGAGCTGACCTCTGATAAATGTTGTGAAGATCTGACCCAAATTACCACTTGGTAAATATTTGGCGTTGCTTAACTGGGATGAGTGGCCTACATAATTCAACATGGATGTTGTTTGTAACTGTCATTCGCAGCAACTCTGGGATTTCTAACTAGATTAATGGTTCATGGATGGTTTTGCTTTAACACTGAAGTTTGAACTCAACCATGCAAACCCATCCATCACATTAGACATGAGCCCAGTTCATCTTAAAAATGCTGTTCGCAGAGGCCCAGGAGCATCATTTAGCTTGAGGCTAAATGATTCACAGCCTGAGGTGAAAATCTTAAAGCAACGCTAAAACTATTCAAAAGGAACATTGGGCAAGAACCCATTCATTTATAGCAAAAATGTGATCTTTCCACTTTATTTTCAATGTGTGTGCAGGACTAATTAGTTATCACCAGCGTGAAGAAGCAAGCTCTGAGAACGAAAAAAAAATGCTCATGTGCTCATCTTTTCTTTTAGATTTCTAAAGATTATTAGGAGAATACAGAAAAAAAGTGACTCGTGCACATGGTCTGCATCATATAAATGATGTGTGATCAGCAGCAGAGGATGTGGTGATGACTTTGGTTATGGTTGATCCTAACAAAGCAGCTGTGTTTTCTCTGGATTTAACTAAATATAGAGTGGTCATGACTGCCTCTTTAGAGTGAAAAATACATGTGAAGCTTCAATACAAGTCCTGTTGATAAACTCCCCATTTTAAGTTGGATGCTTTTAAAAAAAAAGAAAAAAAAGAACCATGTAATGATATGGTTTAAATACAGAATTATTCAGTTTTAAACAACACAGAATGAAGCTTCTTCTTTGTTTCTACACGTAAACAGCCTTTATCATCTTTTGCACAAATTCTAACAAATAAGATGCTGAAAATCGGTGTCTTTAAAATTGCAACACAAATGCATGTTTTTGTTGATGCTGAACTGTCTAAATTAGAGGGAAATGTCCTTTTACAGTGAAATGAATGTAGCTTCATAAAAACTATTTGTGCTAAGCTGTTTTTAAAAGTATGCACACTGAATTACTAATCACTACTAATGTCAACACTCCTTTGTTGTATTTGCTGTTATTTACTATTCATAATGCAGTTTGATGCAACATGATGCGACATTATCCCTTTCCCCCCCTCACTTACTGAGAATTTAGTTGACAAAAATCAAATAATTGGTGTTTTTTTTTTGTTTTTTTTTAAAAATCACAGTTCTGAATGTGCTTCCCTTTTGTGCAGCCACTGATTTTCTTTCATTTTACTGCAAAATGAGACTTATCTTGCAGATGCCTAAAACTTGCTCAAAAGTGAATGTCCCTTTATTTAAAAAGTTTGTTTTGCTTCAATGTATGCAAAGGCTAAATGAGTAGTAATTTGACAGACAATTCGCCTGTGATGCTCATTGTGATGCTTCACTCAATGTCAGCAAGGTTTAAGAATCTGCAAGTGGATTTTGATGCATTGCTGAAATCATCAGTGGTGACCCACAAGGCCGGGAACAATATTCAGGAATCTAATACAAAACAGCACGTTTTGGTTTTGTAAATCTACTTGAAAACAAACATTAAGTAAAAGGATGCAGGACAAATATTGGAGAGCAACATCCAATCTCATAACTTGTTTGAAAAGGGATTAAGTTGTACTAATCAGTACAGTGGCCCATGTTGCATTCTAACTAATTGGGCATCAGTGGCTTAAGGCCAGTTCACACCCCGTGCCCGCAGGGGTCTGCTCTGGTGATGTAAAAACTGTCATCCACCAATGTCTGCAAGGGTCCCTCTGCGGACGTCCATGTGCAGCCCAAAATTTGTGACCACGCGGACTGTCCATGTGCCGACCGCGCATGCTTCTTCATGTCTGTGAATAAAGCAATGTTTTGACTTAACTTCTTTTACTGCAGATACACTGATTCAGGGTAACATTTCAAACTGAGAGATTTCTTATTTCCTCCAACAACAACAACAACAGCAAGAACAACAAAAAGAATACAATACGTCCCACTCAGGTAAGAATGTGCTCTCCTTCATGACTGCAGAATCTTTAGGCTGTTTTTTTTTTCCTGTTGTTTCTGCCTGGATGACACAGATTTAGTTGTAGCTGCAACATTAGTAATGTCAGTCCTGCTAAAGTGAAAAAAGAACAGAAGTGCAGTCGCCAAAACATCTTTTGTTATCTTTTATTTATTCTGCTGCAATCTGTGCACTGCATGGGTTGTTAGCCTGACTGGCGCGGATCTTTGTTTTTAGTATGAATGAAACCTGTTTCTCAGTCCGATGAGTGTGCAGACGCGCAATGTAAAAAGTATATTTAGGTCTCTAGTGGTTAGCACTGTTGCCTCACAGCAAGAAGTTCCTGGATTCGAATCCAGGTCAGCTAGTCCAACATCAAGATGGTCCTGGGTTCGATACCCAGCTGGGGGTAGGACCTTTCTGTGTGGAGTTTGCATGTTCTCTCTGTGTCTGTGTGGGTTTCCTTCCATCATGAAAACATGCATGTTAGGCACATTAGGTTAGGTTGGTCACAGCAGCTCAGAACCAACCCTTCACTCTAATCTCGCAATTTCATTGTGCAATTCATTGTATAATAACAGTAAAGCAGCTTTACCTTTAACTAGCCAGCAACCGGTGGCAATTTCTTGAAAATGTTTAACTCCATCTTCTATCTAGTCTTTAAAAGCTGACAGCAATGATTAAAGCCCCGCTGAGTAACTTTCATTTTGTGTTGATTGCAGCACGTGTGGACAAAAGTGGTACCGCTTACTGTTGTAAAGATCTTGTCAATGGCGAGCATTTGTTTTGGAAGAGAGATGAAAGAAACACAACCCTTATTTACATGATACCAATTCAGCCATAAACACAAAATATTAGAATTATCTAAAAAACATATCCTCTTGCTTCCAACCATAGATAGTAAAAACGAAAACAGCAGATCGATCATGCTCATAAACAACAGATGGTCTCTTCTGGTCCGTGTGCCGTAAAGTGTTTTGTAACGTTTCCGCTGACTGAGCAGACCGGGCAAAGGCATTGTAAAAGACAGGATAATAATCCCTAATCTTCTTGCTGATGATCTCATTTGCTAATGTAGGTAGGATGTGAGGACATCAGTAATGAATTTAGACTGCTTCATAATCGGTTAAAAGAAACCAGGTTAAGAGGAAAGATGTGGAGAGAGAGAAAGAATGATGACATCAGTGCTGTCCGTCTTTTCCCCCATGACTCTTTGTCAAAGTCAGTTTTAGTTTAGTGCAGTTATCAAAACGGATCTGCATTTCTCTTTATACCATTTTCACCCTAACATGATTTTGGCTGCCCTCCTCTGATTGAAATATGAGTTGCATTTGCATAAATCTAAGCTACAATGGAAGTGAGTCCCCCCCTGCCCCAGGGACAGGTCTGAGGGTCCTTACCAGCCCCTCCTCCCCGGGTCGAAGTGAGGTAACGGCCAGGTCATTGCCGCTCTCATCAAAGGCGTTGATGTCGATTCCCCAGTTGGTGTGTGGCTGTTTGAACCAGTTCTGCAACACGTGTTTAAAGTCAATACTTTGCCAGTGGCCGACCCTGGAGTTGAGCTCTATCTTCAGGGAGCGGATGCGGATGTGGCGGCTGCCCTGCTCCGTAATGGGCTTCAGCCGGAGAATCTGCAGATAGACGGTGGAGGTCTGCTGTAGTGGCCGCAGGTAAACCCACAGCTGGGCCTTCAGCACTTTGGTGAACATCAGTTTGGGGCTGAACTTGAAGAAGCAGCAGCTCGGCTTTCCGTTCACCTGCACCAGTGGCTCCGCTGTGGGAAAAGAGAACAGTTGCATTTATACAAACTGTATATGCAGTAAGCTGTGTTCATATATCACCAGGATCATCATTATTCAAATAGCACTGAACGCTGCACTCCAAGGAACAATCTTGAATCTTTAAGAAGACGTTTGTTTTTTGCACATTAAGCCTTATTATAAGGATATCTACGGTCATACACGATGTTCTACAGCATTATTCTGACAACCGGCGCAGTCCTGAGAGCCCGGGCTTGTTGCTGACGTCACTGCTAGCAGAAAACAACGGAAGAGCATGTGCACTCAGACAATCCCTCAAAAAATACAGTAAACGCTTGTTTTAAAAGATGTGAAAGTTGTGGAATGTTTAGTGGTGTCTTCTCATGAACCAATACTAAAACATGAGGCTAAACACAGGTATATAACCCGGCGAGTTTCACTTCTGTTAAGACAAGCTTTTATAGTATTTTTTGACGGATTGTCTGAGTGCACATGCTCATCCGTTTTTTGTTTTTTTGATAGCGGTGACGTCAGCAATGAGTTCCAGCTCTCAGGACTGTGCCGGTTGTCAATATACAGTTATGTAAACATCGTATATGGTTGTAAATACCCTTATTATAAAGCTTAATGTGCAAAAAAAAATGAACTTCTCCTTTCATTTAAGTATCCATCCCTCTTGTCACTCATCATCTGTCACCTTCCCACTTTCCACTATCAAACTACAGCTTATGACATCAAACATAATGCAAACACAATCTTGAATAATCTTGAAAATGCATAATGTTTCGTAAACTTGATGCACTGCCCGTAGCCTGACAGGATTTCAGAGAGAGCTGCGTCCATGCTTAGTCTTCCACCAAAGGAACAAATCATGACATGCATGCATCATCAGTAACTGTGATCATGTTCAACCATATAATTGAAAAAACTCTCTCAACATCTATCAGTAGTTTTCTGAGCAAAGTCACACAGCAAACAAGAAAGTGTAATTATGGAAACACAAACTTTTTCCTCTGCAGCACTAATAAGTTTCTGCTTAGGTTTTCAGATTTAATTTCCTGTTGACCATACTTCATGGTATGCAGTATAAACATAACACCTAATAGTAAACTAATAGTAAACAACCAGAAGAGATTTTTGGCACAAAACGAAGTCATCAGTTTGCATGAAGTGACAGCGATCACGGCAGTTTCAGCCATTGTGCGTCAGAACATTTTCACACACTGACTCTGTGTTCACTTTGTCCTTCAATTCCTCACCAAGCATTCTGAGCCACAGGGCCTCGCCTTAGTGATAAACAGCTGCTGCTGATTTAAAGATGGAAGCTGCCACAAACACATTATTTTCCTTTAATACACAACATGAGTTTGTTTGATTCATCTGTGCCTGACAGACTGTGATCTTTGTACTTTGTCATTTTAAAGGCAAGAGTCGACAGTGTTGTGACTCCCTCACAGGCAGAAGTCACGGTTGCAAGAAAATTGTGCATGTGTTGTGCAGAGGATGGAAGAAAAGGGTTGTAACTTAGTTTGGAGTTCAGTAATAAACTGCTCTCCATTAATGGGATGTGTATTGAGGATTAACTAACATATAGCTTCAGTTGAACTCATGCAAATCACAGAAAAAAACACACATGGTGCTAACTCAGAGCAGCATACAGTGCAAACCCTGAGTATTTCCTTCAGCGTATTATACAATAGTAGCACTTAACTGACTCTGAGCACCACTTTTTTGGGGGGGTTAAACTGCCATCCTCTGTCTGGCTGTTCGTTGTAGCCACATCTGCATCAAGTCTGTCCGTTATCACATGTGCACATGGTTCTGTTGTTTGGTCCTTTCAGTGAGGTTACATTTGTGATTAGATCAAGGTTGGACAAACAGATAAATTTGCATATTAAAACAAGGATCAGTAATGGTGGCCAGTGGCCAGATGGTAACCTTAGATTCCCCTGGGTCAGTCATAATGAAATGGTCTATCCCTACGTTACAACAAGCAAAATGAAATCATCCCAATGTTTTTTAGTGGCTCAGCCTTGTTGGAAATGTTTTTGGGGTGTGTCTTGAGTGTTATGTCGGAAAACACAAGGCGTCTCCTAAAATAGGCTGATTTATTTCTGTCATGATCCTTCAGCTCTGGTGTTTCTGTGATTTGCACCACATGTCAAATCTGCACATGGTTCATTTACATAGACTTCCATCTGATATAATGACATCCATCCATTGCATTCATACATTCATTTCCATGTAAAGCATTCATTTATTAAGGGAAATTTATTCTGCATCTATCTGGCATAATAACGGGCCGACTGAGTACAATAGAATATCTAATCCGCCCATTTTCTCTGAGCATATTTGACATATTACAACACTAAATTTTAGCAAATAAACCATCTTTTTCTGCTATTTATTTTGCAAGGGAGTGTTGCTTCTCTCCCATTTGAAAAAAAGCAGATAAAAAACTGTATGGACCTGTCAATCATTGCCAAATCTGAGGTTGCTCAGGCAACCTGAAAATGCTTCCTGGGTCAAAAGGTTATTTGGCACCTCAGCCTAGTTAAGAAATGGGATCAGGGGTCAAAACCGTCAGCCTCTTTACATCTCAGGGGTGCTGGGGAGGGGCTGCCCTAATAGTCAGATTGAGTTTGAAGGTCAAGGTCAACCCTATGGCAATGGTAATATGTCTTTCTTCACAACATGCCTTTTTTTAAAAACCAGGGAATCAACTAAAATCTCAGAGACACAACAGCGCCGAATCAGCCACAGTTTGTTTTTGTTTTGATTAGGGTGGAGATTCTCCAGCCAATAGTGAATTGTTTATCAAACCTCAGTTGACCAGGAGAGAACACTGAGAACACTTTTTTTTACACTAAACAAGTGTTGTAATTGAATTACGGTCATGCATTGAGGGATATGAATTCACTGAGGTACAGATGGACTATCCATTAGACGAGTCCAGGGCGAAAGTTGAATAAGGGCCAAGCCAGGGACAGACGTGGTCCTTCAGCCTGTATTTCCAGGGACAGTCATTAGTGAGTGTAAATTATACAGTGTCTCACGCTGGACAAACAATATGTCAATGTTCCTTTTGGTGGGTTGCTGGGGTCACAGCAATTAACGTGGGTGGCGTTGTGTTTGCTCATCAGCACAAAACTGGGAATGAATCATTCTGCAGTTTGCTTGTGATTACTACTTTTTGTTGTTTTTCTTTGCTGCAGATGGAGACAGACGCAAAGACTTTGCAAACAGTTTAAAAAAAAAAAAATTAAATCACTTTTGTTCCTGATGCGGGGGAGAAGAGACAAACTACCAAACACTGCAGGGCTGAAATGGTTCAGTTTCTGGAGCAGAGGCCTTTCTTGAGAAGGAGTAATCTGAGAAGCAGAGACCGAACACGGTGATCCAGTTAGGACCCTGGTGATTAAACACACATGCACAACATATGAGCTTAGTCACGTTAAACAATGACTGCATTGATAGGTGAAATCAATTTGTGCCTTTATAGATCCTGTAAGTGCACAAGTAAAGATGTGGAGGATGAATGCTTGCAGCTTAATTACAGCCAACATCTTGGCACAGCGCTGCACATATGCAAAACGAGCAAAGCTAGCTTGTAAAGTTCAGAAATCCAGTGAGACATTTAATCCTTCTACCTGAACTCACTTTGCTCCTGCTGCTGTAACAGATTACTGCTGGAAGAGTTCACAGTTTTACTGCAACTGCAGGACTCTTTTTATGGCTTAATTTCCTGAACAATTTTCTCAGTTATAGTGCAGTGTTTGAACTCCTGAAGTAAAAGTATGTAGTCTGATTTTGCATTCAGCACCACCTACTGGAGCCATAACACCTCTCTCCTCGGCCAAACTGGGGATGAAGATGGAAACTAGTCCGCAAACAGGCACGACACTCTTCTTATTTTGCTTAAAAACAAGTAAAACTCGCGTACAAACAGACAGAGGCTGTATGTTTCTAAAGGAAACAGGCTTGTTTGCTTTTTCTCCTCATGTTTCCAGCCTACTTCATTATACAGCAGCTTATTTCCCTGTGGTGTAATTGCAGCATATGCAGCGCATGAATTTTACTGCCAGCACGCAGCAGGCCTGCAGGTGAGCCTATCAAACATCTGGTGGACTCCCTTGGTACCTGTGTCCCAAAGTTAGCCCAGAGCCTCCTATACGTGCATATTAGTGGAAACATATAGAATATAAGGGTTTATTTAGCATGCCATCTGTCCATTTTAATACAAGCGTAGCCTGTTTCAAAGTTAAATGCTTTTAATAACCAAATGCAGTAATGTCACTGAGGGGTACAGGAGCGTGAGCCAGTTAAACTGTTGAAAACAGATGGAGAGGGGAAGTTACGGGTTTGGTTTACAGTGAATAGTTAACACGTGTTACCAGTGAGGGTGCTTAAATCTTAGCAGTACGATGAAAAAAAAGGTGGATTCTCAATTAGAAAAGTTGAAATAAATTAAAAAAAACTGGCAGAGTTCACAAGGGTTTCTACTTTTTATATGAAGACTGATTTCCTTGCTGCTGCTTTTTGTGTCTCCACATGCATTCAGCTTCAGCAATGAAGAGCAACCACACTGCACACTAACAAAGCTCATTATGTTATTTTAAGGGCTGAAAATTAAAGATTCTTTCATATCCTAATATCAAACAGTTCAATCTTCGATGCAGTTTCAGGTAGCAAAATCATAGCAAAAAGTTAACTAAACAAAGAATTTGCTCATAGTGACAATGATACCAGATATTCTGACAAGATTTTGTGAGTCAACCATTTATCAAAAAATGCTTCTTAAAGAAGATCTTCACACCTCTATGTCAAATTTGTATTTTTAATTAGCGTTCACTTTGTCCAAACTCTTGTAAGGCAGTTGTGTTCATATGGTGTAACTTGTCTCGATCAGATGAAAATCTGCAGCTGAAATGCTGTTTTAAGAGAAATGGTCACTTTTTGTTAATGTCCACATGGATAATGCATAATGGTATAAACCTAGCTAGGACTTTCATTTGCATATATATCTATATTTTCTTTTCTTAATGGGAAATGCAAATGTGCCATTTCGTGTGCAAGTGTGTGTTTGGGAGCCTTCATGTTGAATAAATGTGACTCTAGGGTATCCCCACGCACCTCGGCATATTAATCATCGTGACACGTTCACGACCCTTCTAATAAGACAGGGGCCACAGTGCACCCCCTCAAACATCCCATCCCACCCCAGCCCCACTCCCTCTTTGTCTCTCGGCCAGTCCCAAGGGACGGGAGAGGGCGGTGGGGGAGGCCTGGCTCGAGCTTGGGATGGAGAAGGAGGGGGGTGTGTGTGAAGTTAGACCCCCTCATTCAGAAGCCCTCCCCTGGGACAACGGCAGGCACAAGACTCCTATTAGGACTGAGCACAGTAGCCCCCCAGGAGCAACAAAAGACACCTCCTAATGCTCCCTGTTCTAGCTCAGTGAGCACACTCACGGCAACATGCAACCACACGTAAACACACAGCATACACAAGCTCCAAACTGCCTGTCCTCTGCAAGCAGCCCAATGTTTTTACTGTTGGGGTTACACATATAAGTTGGTATTATACAAGGAAGGTCTGCGGGACCTCCAGCAGGTCAAAGGATAAAAGGAGCGAGCGTGCAGTGAACTGCGATAAGGTGGACAGCTGGACAGCAGGAAGCATGCTGCAGTCTCACCGCTTGTGTTTGTGTGCATCCACACATGCATGCAGGAGGTTAGCGTCCGAGGACAATGTTCTGCTCTGTGTGCAAAAGTTAAAACAAAAACTTTTTACACAAACAGATATCTAAGCAACACCCTGAATGAATGCTTGGATATCTCAAGTCAGTGCTTCCATCAAGTTCTTATTTTTAGTCCGTAGAGAACAGAAATCTGCATTATGAAAAGCTTTGACAAAAATTAAGAGTAATTATATTTTAAGACTATCGGAGCTGAGCAGTACTCATGTTTGTGCCCACAACATTTTGGCTACTTATCATTATGATCCAATCCATGTCAGAGAGCATAAATCTTACATGACAGAGCCGAGTTAAAATAAGCATTTAATCTTGCCTTTTGGAAGCTGAGCAGAGTTTGGTTAACTCAGACCAGTCCGTTTTTGTTATGCATGTGCTCTGAGTGGATGTTGGTTTTTTTTTAATAAAACAATTTTTTACTTCTGTTAATTTTTGGTGGTATTTCAGCTTGATTTGTAATGGTGAACAAAAGAACATTTTGAACTTCAGGAGAGGACAAATAGATAAAAAATTTGCAAACAACTCGCACAAACTGTCTAGTAGGAATACTTCATTTATTACATATGTATGCGAGCACATTCGGCTAACGCTTGAAACATTATAAATAAATATATTATTTCCATTTAGTGTGTGAGGTTTGTTTCCCGTTTAATTGCAAATTTTATTTAGTGATAGTTGACAAAAGACAGGAAAGGAAGAGAGAGAGGTGCTGACATGCTGTGAACACCCAGAAATCAAACACTGCCATTAGGACGCGCCTTGTGAAGTGGTGTGTTGCCTCCAGGTTGAGCTATCAGGCTTTAATATCCTGCTTATTAATACAGAGTTTACATTTGTTTGCCTTCTTTGCTGGCACTATTTGAAAGAATCTTTTCTCCACTTCTGAGCATTTCAGCAAAGTTTCTCACCTAACATGAGGACAGTTTCAGAGTGTGTTTCATCTCGCTCACTTTTTACGGCATTGACTCTTTAAGAAAATGTGAAATACTGTCAACCTGCTGAATCTTCACCAAGTTGAGATGCATCATTTGCACAGCCAAAATGTACAGCAAACTACCATTCAGCTGTTGAAAATTAGTGTTTTTGCTTAATCCCTTACTCTTGAAACGTAAATGTGCTGCAGTGTCTCTGGTTTTCAGTTTGGCATTTGGCAGTGACCCTCTTGTGAGATAATTGTTTAAAAACAGCTTAAGCTCCAGGGCATGAGCCGTAGTAGAGATGTAGCACGAAGGTGACTGATGAAAAACTGAATAAAGAGAAAAACACTTAAGAGGCGGTTGAGTAATTATTTGGGTAAAATTTCAGCCATCTTAATGTAGATGTAACATGAATATCACTCACAGATAATGTGACACATCTGTTCAAAAGCAGCTTACGATATTTACTTCTGCAGTGAACTCATCATTGTAGCACTGGTCATCAGTTTGGTCATCAGTAAACTGTGCTATGGGACAACAACAGCTTTCATTTTATTATCAGTTCAGATCCTTTACAACATACTTATGGACCATTGCTCAATTTTAAAAGTACAGTTAACCCAACATACAAACTCCACAGCAACATGCGCACAATGGAAAACAACCACAGTGTCTGAACAGATTAATGGTTTCTTATTGCGTTATTCATCCCATCTGCTATGTGAAAACCTGCAGCTGAAGGATTCCAATTTAAACGGCATGAGTGCTGAAAATCTGTTGTGATGTGTTTCTGTTTATGCCTCACGCAATGCAACAAACTAATAACCCACCTTCCTGCCTATAAGCTTGTTCCACGGTCACATGCCACAAGTGACCTACAAACACAAGCTTACACATTTTGTTAAAGTTTGACATGTTTCTCTCTGAAAAAATTTTTTCACCGTGCAAAACAACTAACTTTATCCACAGTTACTTTGTAAAAGAGTACACAACAAAGCTCCATTAATTTACAAGACAGTACATGTGTAACATTGAACCTGCTATAAAAAATGCATTGGGCACACAGTGTGCCTCAGTGTGTTAATCCAAATGACTGGACTTAGATTGACAATGAAATGTTGCAGGATTATGGCAATTTTCTGTTATTAAATAAAATCTCTTTGTGTTAAATTTACCATTGAGTCCTAAAATCTGTCATTACTGCAAAAATGAGCAAAAATGTTTAATATGGTGTATCGATATTCGACTGTAACAACATATCTTTTCTTCATATTGCACGCTGCTCCCATTCTCCCACTAGCTAATCGACAAGGGCACGATCCCTCACTGACTTCCCAGCCAATTATGCTGGCTAGAAAAAGCATCCATCCTGCTTGTACCTCGATGGGAAACTAAAAGGAAAACTTTGCCCCCATGCAACCCATGTTATCAACATTGTAAAAGTCTTTGGATGTTTAAACAGAAAATAAAAAGAAAACACCTATCTTAACAATACAGATGACAAACCAATTTATCTCTCTCAGCAAGTGATGACAAACTCTGAAACAAAACAAGAAAACACAAGTGAATCCAACAACTTAATTATTAGACGCGGATACAGACAAAACTAACTATTATTCTCTTGTCTTACCTCTTGTATCACGAAACACGTGAAACATCTCCAAAACGAGAAAACTGATTATAAACTAAAGATCAAAATGCACCATTTCATTATAATGCTCCTAATGGAAGGAACACTCTTTCAGATTAAGACAATGATGAAAGAAGGTTGAAACTTCTTTTTTCACCATCTTAAACCCAACATCCCCTCTTCCATTTGGAATTTCATTTCTCTAATTCAATTGGTGTTTTTAAAGCCTTTTTTTCCCCCGATATTTAATGTCTCTTATGCTTCAGGTTTGATTTCTACAGAGCCAATAAGGGGGCATGATTAAAAAAAAAAATCTGAAAAAAAAAAAGATAATTAATTTTCTGGTTACTGTGAACAGATCACATGCACACAAGAAACATATTATGTGCACTCGAGAAGCTTATCATGTCCGCACGTAACACATCACGTAACACATCACGTGACAAACGTGACGCCACACTCTTTCAGGTTGCAGCTCCTGACGGTCTGGATGGTAGTGGACTTGTAGGGTTTCTCAATACCACGAAATATATCAGAGAAAATAATCAAAAGGTTAATCTGTAGAATAAACTGTATTTTTGTTATTGTTCTAAAATGAAAGCAATTACCCGACCAAAACTCGTGTAGCCCTTACACGAATCAGACCACAAGACTTCAAAATTTGCAGTAAATATTGTTTGGAGACAAAATTACAGTAATGACCTGCTAGCAGAGCAACAAGGTCGATGTAACAATGTCCAAGGTTGAAATATAACTCAACTATCTTCTACATGCTCATTTCCAAACGGATGCAGGCTGGTCACCTTTGCCCACCAGGTAACCTGTAAACAGAAGAATGCTATCACGTGCTAACATGAAACACATCACATGCTAACATTTTACATTTTGCATGCTCAATGATCTGTTGTCATGGCAAACGGAAACATTTTTTTCCCCAGGGCAATTTTTTTCTTCTTTCTGTTTTTCCCTCCATGTCCCCTCAGTGGCTCTGTACACTTCTGTTTCACGTGTTCATTTATCATTTTTCAACCCAGTTCTTTTGTAAAACAATTTGTCTAATACAGAAATTCCAAACATGCATCTGTGGCTCTGGGGGGATGGTGGGGTGACACATTTTGATGTATTTATTCTTGCAGGTCAGAGATTTTAATTCTTCTTTAGATAAACATGAACACACACACACAGGTCGATTAGTTTCATCACCTAAAATACACAAAAATGTTTCATATTTCTCCCTAGAAGTCGTTCTGTTTAAGCACACTCAGCTACTGGAAAAAGAAATCCCCGAAGAAACCCAAATCTGTCAGAGTCTCAGCCAAGAGTTTTCTCTAAAGACAAAGTTAGTGTGAGCAGATCGTGCCAACCCTCCCTCTAGGCAACATTTTCTGCATATATGGTTTCCTCGAGCGATTCAAAGCAACATAAAAATATCTTCCATTCCCTTTATGATCTTCTCTTGATAGTCCGTGCTGTACATTATATAAATCAAAACCTGGCTCTCATCCCTAAAGAAATCACTTTGGCTGTGCATTTTCATAACTTCCATAATGAACTTCCTGGGGTGATGTGGTTATGTCAGGCAGATCTCAAACCACAGGTGATACATACAGCGAGACGCTGCTCTCCTTTATAGCAGAAAAGAGGCTAATTAAATTTTCATGTAGATAATTGTGAGGTAATCCACTGTTAATTGTGCTTCTTTCCGACACAGTGGCTCCCTCATGGGATCCACCCTTATGCACATGCAGCACTTCCTTTGCTTAAATGCCTCTTAGATTTAATGGACTCTTCCATAAACTGATCCTCAGCAGCTCCTTGCACACGACCACACAGAGCCTGAACGCATCCATCAACAATAATCCCCTCAATGATCTCCATTTTATCTTTTCACTCGCCTCCTCCTTCTCCTCCTCCTCCTCCTCACTCATGTCCCTACACAGGGCTTAATTACTGGTGTGAAGTAATTATTTCCTTTATTAGTGAAACGTAACATCTGTTTCAGGTCTTTTTAATTGTACCTATAAAACTCTTCCATGATTTCTGTCCCTTTAGGATAGGACTGGGCTGCTTGTTGCTCCCTGTGGACTCACTCCCTTCTTCCCTCCACGCCCCCCTCATACCCGCAGCGCGAGCCGCGGTGCACCTAACCTCGATCACGCTCTTTGAAATCCTTTAAAGGTTGCAACGAGGAGCTCACCAGTGCTCACAAGCAGGCAAAAAATAGGGAGCAAAAACTATACATGTAGAGCCGTGCCTTTAAACTGACATCAATGCAGTTTTACATCCATTCTCGCAACTTCTTAGTGTTGTATTTTTGGTGTAGCACACATTAAGTTCCAAAGCACCATATTCCCAAATGCTGAGAAAAAAGACCGGCTGCAGAGACTGTACACGGGAGCGTGGGAAGAGGGGAAGGAGGGTGGAAGGAGTGAGATTCCTGAGGTCCTGGGGAAATTTTGTCCCTGTATTAATAGACTTTGGTCCCTTTGAAATTTTATTACCCATAAAGTTGACAGTATGTTGTGCAATTTCTCCAGTCCTACAGACCTTTCTTTCTTGCGTTTTTACTTCTTTTTAAACAAAGCAGTCGTGCCCCCCGGAGTCCAAACAATTCAACACCAAAGTTTATCTTTCCCTCTTCTGATGCCAGCAACTACACAGGGAGAACAGGTGTCATCGTCAAACTGAGACCTCCATGGAATAAATAAATCTATAAAAACCTCACATAGTCATCAACTTCCAGCAAACACTGGCTAGCGAGTTCAAGACAGTCCGACTTCTGCTGCTCTGTCCTTTTAGCGCTCTCCCTCTTAATTTTTATGGTTCCTGCACCTTCAGGAAATGACCCTTTTATAGGGTCAACACTATAAAAGACTTGTTTTTTTGTGGGAGTGGTAAGTGGATGAGTGTGTGTGTGAGCGTGTGTGTGTGTGTGTGTGTGTGTATGTGTGTGTGTGGTGGGGGATAAGTGTTCGAGTTACTACCGGTTCGTCTTTGCTGCCAAAGAAAGAGACCCGATGAGGTTAATAGTCTCCTCTTCCAATATATCACATAGCTGTGAACTCTGTGACCCTTTTTGTCAATAGGAGAACCTTTCTCTGGAGTGTGTGTGTGACTGTGTGACTGTGTGTGTGAGCATCCTTGTGTGTCTACACAAGTGTGCACATGTGGAAATTTGTATAGATTTGTACACACGTGTGTAGATGTTCATTTTGATGTACTCAAGAGTTGTGTAAGCCTGTGTTTGGACTGAATGTGCTTCATCTTAACAGGATTACATAATAATGCCAGTATAGCTTCTCTTAATGCTAGCCTACACACAGTCATGATGGACAGGATGAAATGTGGGTATAAAATAGTTGGACAAAGTGAGAAGTTTCAAGAATTGCTGGGTGGCCTTTAGAAATATTCCAAATGTGATCTAAACCTCAGTTTCAAGCTTTAAAGGTGAAGTTTTTACTTGTTGATAGCCATTTCTTTTGCTTTGGACACATGTCAATGCGCATTTGCTGGAATAAAATTTAAACATGGAACAAAGCTGTGGAGGGAGGGTGAGCGAGTGCTGCTCTCTGCTGGATTCTTTGCTATGGGACAATCTTAAAATGGACTCAAAATCTCCCAAACTGTCGCCACATGGAGAATATAGTAGTTAGTTTACTGAAAGGCCAAGATGACGGAGAATACAAAACGCTTTCCACAGCTAGCTAAACTAAAGGATGCTGTAGCCATGAGTGCTATTTGTCCCCGCGGATGCCATCTCTCTTTAACTCCTTCCCCTGATGTGCTCTAGAATGATCTGTTTTTTATTTATTAGTCAGCATCAAAACTTCCACAGAGAGACAGAAAGAAAGAAGGCAGAAGGCTGATGATGGCAGGGGAAGATCTGGTCTGACTGTCTTGGACAGGTGACAAATGGGAGACTAGTGGGGTCAAATAATCCTCACCACCACCTCAGGCAAAACAACTAAGCCCCCAATACACACTTTGCACGCACGCTCATGCACAATTACACACATAAGTCAATCAATACAGGAACAGATGAGTTCATATGTTCATGCTGTAGCTTTGTTAATAAAAATCAGCACTAGTTTGCAATGCTGCACCAGAAAACGACTCTGATAGTCTTGAATCGAAGTCTTTTTTATGCTTGAACAGCGAGCGGAGCGGTTACCTACACAACACACTGTACGGAGGGAGATGTTTTAGTGCCGCACTATGATATAAATAGCTGTACTTTTCCATGAAATTTCATAGTAATTAGAGACCAGGAAGCATGGACCCTCTCAACCCCCACTGCGGCACCCACGTACCTTGAGTGAATACTAAGAAGCAACTCTGGCACAGGTCCAGTTCAGTATGTACTGTGTGAACCCACATGGCCCATCAAAGGCAGTGTGCACGACCGTGAAAAGGGTGATTGGGTTCGAGGTGTGCAGGGAATAGTGTTTGAAGTCCGCCTTCTATCAGAGAGACAGAAAAGGCACTTTTAATCCCGTGGGATCACTAAGGCGCCACAGGCAAAGAGAGATGCACTCATTCTCTCAACTCTTCCATGAGTACCGGAGAAAAAGAAGAGGAAGGAGAGAGGGGGCTAACGGGGAGGAAGGTGGGGGTGGAGGGAGGGGGTGAGGGGTGGAAGAGAGAGAGAGAGAGAGAGGGGGAGAAGGAGCAGATGATAAAGAAACTGCAGCTGACGTGCAGAGATGAGGCAAACTGAGCAGCGAGGAAGTGTTGCAACATGACAGATACAGCGGTAATGTCAGTCACGCTGTCAGATAGTACATGTAATTAGCCAGCGTCATGCATAATGTGTTTTTCTGGCTTGAGAAGGTATCAAATCACTTTGCGTGGTGTGTGAGTTTGGAAGTGCAATGGATGGAATGCAAACAGGGCAGGGCAATATATTGATATTGTATGGATATTTTGATATGAGACTCAATATTGTGTTAGATTTTAGGTGCAGTTACATTCTGAAGCCGAATTACGGATGTCCTTTCTTGGTTTTAAAGGCTGCATTACAGCAAAGTGAAGCAATTTTCTGAATTAAAATTTCTATTAATGAAAAATTTTATTGTGTGTTTTTTTTTTTTGTGAAAGTATCAATGATCATTCCTACAACATGGTCCTAATATCAATATTGAGTTATTTGATCAAGCATTTTGCAATATTTGATCCGGTCCATATCACCCAGCCCTTTTTGCAGCGCTAATTTTTATCACATTTTATATAAATTGTCATTTTCATGTTTTGCAAATGTGTATTTTCAAACAAATAAGAAACCCTGTCTTTGCATTTTACTTTGATCAGTCTGCTTTCATTAAAAGTGCATCACACCTCAGATGCAGTTTTGACCCACACTGAACATTTAGCCCATGAATAAAATATTTAATATATATATCACCTATTGCCATAAAATACTGAGATGTGACTTTTGTTCTGTGACTCTCAGCCCTAATTCAAAAACATAATTTGAGGATAAAGTTGTTAGTTTGCCTTGTAATGAACAGGTGTGTTTCATCTTATCTCTATTTACAGGTAACACGGGAAAAAGCCTTTAAAGCATGTACATCTGAGAGGTAACAGCAGATTATGTCAGCATGTACTGCACACATCCTATATGTGTGTTTGTGAGAAAAATCACAAACAGAAACAGAGGATTACGAGATAGTAAAAAAACAAAGATCAGCATAAGAACTTGAAGCAGTATTAGACTGACTATTCTGTGGAAATGTCCAAACAAATAAAGCAAAACTACTGACAAATGATAAACCAAATGCTTTATGACGCCTGTTTGATTCACCTGTAAAATTAAAACACCAGCTGTGCACCATAAAGGATGAACTGACTGCATCAGTCACATCAGCCCACAGCAAAAACAACTCTTTGAGGAAGAAAATGGATATTTGCAGGTGGTCATTTAAAAGAGAGAAAGTGGTTTAAGTTTTAAAAAAGAGTGACAAGGAGGATGCCAAGTGAATGTTCATTTGCTATTATCATAGACAGGTGGGCCTGACAGGTAAGAAAGTGTGTTCTTAAACTACAACACATGAAACTCAAACATCTTATTTACAAATTAACTATTTTTATACCAATGCTTTTTTTCTATCTTTTAACAAGATAGATAGATAGATATTGTTAATTATTATTAATTGGTTGGGACATGCTAGTGTCAGGCAACACATAAGGCTGAAGTCTCCTGCAAGCAGGCGCATCTTTGTTCACTGGTGGAGTAAAAAATGATTATTTGGAGTGTGTTTTATCCGCCTTGTGCAGAATATATTATGTGTGTAAATGTTGTTGAACCCTGCGATTCGCCAGGAAAAGGTCACACACTCCCCTCGACCCTAAGTGATTCTCTGTCTTTGTGCACTCGTGGAGAAAAAAAAAACTAGCTGCGCCCATAAACTTCGCATTTAAAAGGCAAGTGCGGCCGAGGGGGGCCGCTGCATGAGGGGAACAATAGCAGCTTTTTGGACACACTTTTTCTCACTGCGATGAACAGCAGGGAAACCGGTAGAGCCTCCTATAAAAGACCGATAGAGCACAGCTGCCAGGGTTCAACAGTAATTTTATAAAATGTCTCCAAGGGGCCTGCCTGCGGTTTATCTGTGGATTTATGGGAAACTATAAGAGGTCGAGCAAATTGTTAGGGGGCAATAATCAGAGGGCCTCGCGCCGTGATCATAACTGCAGGCTTTTATGCAAAAAAGGACATAAAAAGGATAAAGTGATGCGACCGCCAGCCAAATGCTGCATTATCACTAATAATGCACTTGACATTCAAAGGGGTTTATCAAACACGCGCAGACACACACACACACACAACATCCAAAAGATGAAAAGTTTGAACGTGACAGCAGGTGGACTGAGGAATTCAGCAGCTAAATATTAAGACACTGCTCCAACAGGACTCAGCCCTCCATCATCATCATCATCATCATCATCATCATCATCACCAGGAAAACAAAAGTTCACCAGGCCATATTGGAGCTGTCTGTCTCAGAGTGACGAGGCTCTTTATGCTGCTGATTATTGATCTACCAGGTTCACGCGTAATCCCCAGCCTATTTTGACAGCTGCGGCTAACAGCTGACCACAGACAGTGTGACTAGTTTTATCAGTCCGCCTCAGAAACCCAGAGTGGACCCCCGATCTGAACCTCAGAAAGTAGGTTAGGTCGCTGACTTTAATGAGCCCGAGCGGCTCCGCTGTCCACGCAGCAGGCCTGAGTCAGTGGAACCTCTCTGCTCCGCAATTACGCGCATGACGCATTTGGAGACAATATTGTTGGGTTGTAAACTATTAGTCCTACTCACGCTCAGAGGCCATGGTGATCACGGACTCCGTGGTGGCGTGGTACTCATCCTCCTCCATAAACTCATCCTGGGACGACGCGTCTCCCTGGAAGTCGTGATGGTCCAGGAGCTGCTGGAGCGGAGGCGCCTTGGGCAGCAGCTGATTGACCACCTCCCTGCTTATGTTGGGCGCCTGCTTCAGACGCAGCTTGCTCAAGATCTGGGACTTGATGGTCTCCAGTCTCAGCACTTTGCTCTGCTCCCTCCAAACACAGGCAGAGCACTCGTGGGAACCGGCGTCCTCGTCCAGCAGGGACAGCCCGGCATCCGTGGGCGTCTCGCTGGCAGAAGGAAGCAGCAGATTGGGCTCATCGCTCCCCGACTGTCCCAGGGAGACGAGCACCATCAAGCACAGTAAGAAGTTGTACCTCGGCATGACGATGCGTGGACACCAGGCAATGCAACTTTTCTTTGCTTTTTCTTGTCTTTTTACTCGCTTTATCCTTCAATATATCCCCTTTCTCGGATGTGCGCCGCTCCTTGTTTTATCCTACAAAAGGCTGAGAAATCAGTGACATGCAACTAATCCAATACGATCACCCCAAAGTTGCCTTTTTTGCAGCAGGAATTTTTTTCCCCACAATTTTCTTTAAAAAGTATACGCCCCAGTGTGTCTCGGTAGGGGCTGTTTTGATTGAAAGTTAACAAATTATCTCTCTGATGAATGCATAGCCCGCTCACGTGTAGGATAATGGTTGTTTTGGGTTCTCCTGTACAGTTTAGTCCATGAAGGTGTGTGAATGTTCAGAAGTGTCACTGAAAAATGTGCAAGTGCGGTCAAAAAGGGGCTCTTTATATATCTCAGCTGCCCGGTGTCGTAATCCGTCTCCATTGGCTAAGATTGCAACAAAAGGCTTTTAGGTCTGTCACCAAGTCAAGAGGGACAGAGCGAAGGGAGGGTGCGCGCGCTGTTATGAGAGTATAAATGTTTTTACAGTGCATAAACAATGTCTCACATTAGAGAAACAGCCCAATTAGGTTATAATGATGATGACATAAACTATGGCTCACTGCACCCGCTGTTATAAATGTTTTATTACGGTGTAAATTGAAAAAAAAAAAAAAAAGCTTAGCGGATTCCTTAAGGATCTTCCTCATCATCTCCCAAATCACACACTTTCAAACACTTCTGGCGCATTTGACGAGAATCCAACTGCTTATGATAAATCTGCATGTACACCCACCACATGGTTAGACACGTTATTTAGAAGTTGCACGCGCTCGCTCACTGAAAACTGAGCGTCATGTGCGAATCAGTAAAAGGTCTTTTCATTAAGAATTAAAGGTTCTTTAGAGCACAATGTGACTTTAAAGCGGCTGCATCCTCTAATGAGTGTTAACTTAATAGCCCTTACTGATAGATTAATCGATATCATGCAGCAGCAAGTTTGCATACTTTCTATTAAAATGTATTTGTACTTAATGATGTACTTAAAATTCCATTTGTAACAGTTGGCATGGTTCATATTAGCCCTGTGAAAATATCATACATTTTAAAATTGTTTTCTTAAAAAACAAGAATTATGACTTGTACAATTTACGCCCTCTGGGTGTCACATTTTTATCTGTAGCCCATAGTCAGTCGAATTGCTAAAAAATGTGATCAAAAAGAAGCTAAGGCCCAAACCATGGACTGACACTGTGTTTGTGACTGTATATGTGCTTAATAAAAGTTGTGATATTCCTGGAGCAGGTCTCTACATGTGCAAACGGTGAGTTGCTTACTTTCTGAGAGCTCCTCACTGACTCACTAGTGTCATCTGCTGGAGGAAAACGCACCTGCAGCTGCAGAACAGATCAGGGTAGTTGTCATGTTTGAGACCAAACTGAGGTACTAAATTAGATACAAGCTTACGTTGCTTGAGTATATGACAGCATTATTCTGTGTTTTTATATACTGATATGAGGAAAAGCTCAATGAATTCTGCACACTTTTGTCTGTTATGTTCAGGTATTGCTGCTATTTGGTCCCTTTTTTCATGTTAATGCCATAAATTAAAAATAATTGTCGCAGTTTATTGTTAAGAAAAAAATCTCTCATCCCTAAGAAGCAGTGTCATTAAGAAAAGTTTTCAGAAACCTGAAACTTCCTCATTAATCAAATATTTTTTGAGGGACCAGACCATTGTACATTATTAAAATTAAAGGTCACAACCATGAAAAAATGATTCACATAGTGACTTTTCCCCCTCACTATATCATGCAGGTCAGAGCCCAGAGCACCTCCACACTACAAGACAAATGCTCATGAATGTTTATGTGTATTTTATTTATGATGTTTAAAAAAAGACACCAATTTAATCTTAATTTGCATTGAGAATGCTGAGCATCAGATACTGTATGTCTGCTGAACAGATGCTAAGACCTCCCTTTATTTGCATGCACTCAGAGATATTTGACTGAATCAAGCTACATCATGCTGAGTGTTTCTCTCAGCATTTGATGCGCACTCTGATTCAGCTATTCGCCTACTGAGGCGCTGCAGAGAATAAATATTCCTGAGAACACACCGAGGCTGTGTCTCTGCCATCTCAACGTGCTGCTGCTGTAAGCTCTGACTCAACCTGTAAATGTATGAATATTCGTTCAAATGCTTACCACAATCTCTCCAGAGCAGCTATTGGGTCCACAGCACTGAGACCTTCTTCCCGGAGAGGTAAGGCCCATTTTTGAGTCTTGAACGCAGTTTAAGATGAAGGCCTCAGGAGCTTCTGGACTTTTAAACCTTCAGTCCAACCATCTGATGTTGATCTTTTATTAAGGATGACAGAGAGCTTCAGCCGTCTTTGGGTTTCCCTTGTGAGGATAATGCTATAGAACAAGAACAGAGCTGTAAAGTGGTTTATCTATTGTCTGTCATATGACTGAACTTCATTAAAATGACATCTCTTACATCAGCGTATCCACTGTGATGCACTTATTTCACCCCAATAAAATAATAAATGAAGTGGCAGAGATAAAGCACATTGTGGACAAATTAAAAGCTTGACATCCTGGCAGCGAGGGGGTGTCAGGCTGAACAGTCTCTGACACTGTAGGTCTAAGGAACCAACTGTATTTGTAGAGATTATTGTTTTATTTTTGTTTTTTGCAATACATTTTTGAGTGGCTTCGGAAAATTTGAAAACTCAGAAATTGGCATGGCAAGAGCCATATGGGCAAGGCAGATAGGTTTCATAGCACCTCAAGTGCACGGCAGTGTTAGGATAAAGTTGCTCTGTTAATTATTAAATTTGTTAGAATCAATCCTCCCAGTGTTATGAACATATTTAAGAGGGCTAGCCTGACAGGAAGTTAGATTGAGTGTTATTTTAATGTTCTAAACCTGTGTTAAATGCTTTTAGAGTGCTCAAAAACTCATGGAACTTTACATCCATTTTGAACTTACAAATATTTCTGTTTGATCATTTATAAGGGTTTAGTGTGGTGGACTGTGTCTGCAACGCCCACTAATTGCTTTTAGCATGCAAATGCATGTTTGAGACCTTCAAACTCACAAAACTTGGCACAATTATTAGAAGTTCTGAAATTGTGGGAATATATTGATTGGGTTTGTGGACGTTCAGCGGGCTCTTTGCTGAGGTGAAATATGTGCACGTCTCATAATGACAGGAAGCTCTTTTGAAGGACTTGAGATGCTTACACCTACAGGACTTCATGAGACACGTCACAGCGCCTACTAGTGGGAACAGGAAGCAAGCTACATGTGACAGACCCCATTTCCTTTAAATTTACTATGTGTACTACGCTTTATATAATACAAAAGCATCATAACGTAGCCTATAATTAGTGTGTGTGCTACAAGGAAGTGATATCTAACTCCTTGAAGCTGATAGAAGTTAAAATTTTTAAGCCTGAAGTGAGCACATTTTACAGAGAGTCTTTATTATTACATCAAATGGGAAACACAATTTTATGAACATTTCACCTCTATTTCTGCCTCTGGTATCTGAGATTTTGACTCAAAAGTCATTTCATTCTTTTCTTTCCAACTTGCTTTTGTGACATTTTATACAGCCTAATTCTTATTTGGTAATAAGGTGTCGTAGACTAAGCAGCATCTCCCTAAATTTTCCTCACTTATTTCGTGTTCACAGAATAAACATAAACCGCCATGCTTAGCAGAGCATTTTTAGCAGGCCTGGCTGACATCAAGTTTCAGCACGTAGGACTTTACACTGCGCTTAAAAACAAAACACGAACTAATCTATTTTTGACTCTTCACATGGTCAGAGAACCCGATCTTTGACTTCTTTATGTGTATGTGGGCGGAGTGAGGGCGGTGTTTAAGACATTTTGGCCCCCGTGGCGTTCCGTAGATCACGGCCTGGGCGTCGGCAGTTCAATCACTGCTGCTGCGTAGGAAACAAACACCCAGCACGGCTTCGCCCTGAGAGCTCGGAGGTGTCTCTTACATAAACTAAAACTCAATATAGAGTATAAAAAATGCATTCAGTCACTCTGGACGGCAGCGGTTCACCCAGGAAACGGACGTTTTCTCGGGGAATTAGCGAGGATGAGTCTCTCCGCAGCCTAATAAAGGAGGTGAGCGCAGAAATGACGGCGTCATTAGTGAATGTTTATAGCGCTAACGAAAAGGCTAACGTTAGGTTTGTGCTACATGTAAGAATTGGATTTTATCACCAGAACGTCATTGAGTTTGTCGTTGTGAAGTTCAGTCTCTTTTGTTAGCTGTTTTAGAATGAACAACGGCTAAAATGAGCAGTCTTGTAGCTTAAGCTCACTTCCCCATTATTCGCTAGCTTGTTTTGCTTGTGCTGGGACTATATGTGATGCTAGCCTCGAACTTACCTGAGGTGTGGTTTTGTATTTATTTTTTTTTTAAATCAGACTGACAGCTCATCCAGGCGTCTGACACGAAGCGACAGCCGAACAGGCAGCCTGAAGAAGAGGAGTGACAGCCAGGTAGGGGCCGGATAACCTGAGCAGGAGCTCACCTGTACAGCCAGCTAACCCAGCCCGTCAGTGGTCTGAATACCACCAGATTATGTCTCTCATATCATTATCATTGAATCATTGCAGTGTAGTGATAACACATAAGCAGTAGACGAAAGAATCTAGGTGTATTTAGTCAAGTCCAGTGTTTGAGTACAGTTTTGAGGTGCTCCTGCTGAGTAGTTCCATTTAATAGAGACACATTAATGTGATATTTATTCATTATACAGTCTTAAGTTGCAGGGACAACACACAGTGACAGAAGTGTTCTGTAAATCTGCTAGTTTGGCCTTCCTGGCTTATTTTCAGTTTGAGCAGTAATACTATACATGTAGCAGAAATGCACTTTGCTGCATCCACGATACATAACACGCACACACACATAACAAGGCATTATTTAAAGTAACAGAGTATGGTCACACGCTTGATTGTCTTTTAACCAGTCAAAAAGATCAGTTAAACGTACAGTGAATTGTCACACATTTAATTGATCTTTTTGACATATAACCTTTTGTCTAGTTGGGGCCCTCTGTTATGGTTTAGTTGTCTGTGTTTCACCAAAAGAGAGGAAGCTATTCTGTATTTCACAATTAAGGTTGAGAAAAGTGGGAAAAAATAACAAATTTGCATAGCAGAACTCAGTTGGTACTTCATTCCATCATCATTAATAATTTCTAGGCCACTCAGATTTATCTTAAGACCATTTTTAGAGAGACCCCTGGGTTGGGAGCCGCTGAACTAAATGAGCCAACAGCTTCACTTGTCCAAGTACAACAGGAGGGTGCTGTTTGTGTGTTTTGGCTTCAGTATGAACAATTTAATAGTCATATAGGATAATGTAGCAATTACATGTATCATTTTTTTAGGCACATTCTTGATGGTAACACTTCTGTGCTTTCATGCAACATTATCTTTTATGAAGAGCCTTTTCTCGTTAAGGAGTATTTTTAGATTGTATTGGTGCTTCTACTTATGTAAAGGATCTGATTACATCTTCCGCCACAGCGCTTAAAAGACATATACTTAAGCTAGATCATAATATACAGTTTAACTTCTGCTTGATGTCTCATATTGCATAGCTGTTATTAAACATTTCTTTCCAGAAAGTTAAAGCTTACATTCAGATAGCTTGTTGTGGCAAAGAGTGTTCCTGTCAGCATTTTAGATTAAAATCTTGACAAAATAAGTGATTTATTTTTTTTAATTGTTGAAAATATGCTGTGTATTTTCTGTTTTTAAAATGTACCACTATTGAAGTTTAAAACAAAAAAACAACAAAAAAACCCACACTGGTAACTAAAGGCAACTCGTCTGACACAAATAGGCATTATGAGCACCACAAGCCGGTCTGCTCCAAACTCCGTCAGCTGTTAATTTTCTATGACCTGATATGATAGCATATGACCTTGCAATGTCAGCCATATCGCCACTGAAAATGTTCTTATCATACTTCATCACAAACTTTGTTTGAGAGCTGTTATCGTACATGGTGCCTCCCAAGAACATATTAAGACAAGGTCACATATTTTGGTAGCTGCAACTTTGGTCTTTGAAGATTAATTGTTAGCTCAGCTTAATAACCCGTATAACCACACATAGACAAAACATTACGTGACATTTACTGTATATTTGTCACAGATTTGACCATATATTAATACAGTGGAGCCCTTATTTTAAGGATGCATAATCTCACTTATTTACAATAGTAAAGAATTTCAGAATGTAAAGGTTGCTGTGTATTATTTTCGTTATCAAGGCTCTGATGCAATTCAACACTACATGCCTGCAACACTTGGTACTTTTTGAGGTTTCTAATAATGTAAGTTCTGAATTAACTTTATGGGTGTTTTTAATGCTACAATCAATAGCTAATGTTTCAAAATGTTATGTGTCTTATGTTTTTTGTGTAAATGGGAGGACCAGAGGCAGAAGGCGAATACGGCCATTTAGAACATGTTTGTCTTCTTTTAAGTTAAATAGAAAGACTCAACTATTTCTTTTACTTATTTTTTTTTCTTTTCAGCAATCTGACCAGGAACTCTTCATGGGACTCCCAGAAATGGTATTTCTTTATGTAGTATGCTTTTTTTTTTTTTTATACCATTGACAGTCTTGTTTAGTCCTGTCAGATCTAATAAATAGTTGCAGTGATTCACATTCTTGTACATATGGAGGAATTGTCAGGCTTCCAGATGAGGCCTCCCACTGATGCCTCTGAGAGCTTGCTAACACGTGCCCGCCCACTCACTGGCATGCGCTCCCCGAGAGTTGCCCACGCTGATTTGTATCTGTGTTTATGGTGTAGCTGGAGCTGCAGGCCAGCTATGACGAGGTGGTGCAGGAGCTGCGTGGGCTGGAGGTCGAGCGAGAGGCTCTGTTGTTCCAGGTGGACGTCCTGCAGGACACGCTGGAGGGTGTAGAGGAGCTGCTGGCCGAGGCCCAGAGGGAAGCTGGACAGGCTAGTTTGGTACGACAAAAACATGCACTTGTAGACTTTTTTAGCCTGCATGCTTTCTAACGGAAAGTTTGATGTAACAAATTATGACACTAAGAAGCTGCTGGTCCTCTCATTATGCCAACATTTCACTGCATTTGCAGGAGCTAGAACGAGAGAGGGAGGCCAAGAGGAAACTGGAGAGCATGGTCTGCTCTCTGATGCAAGAGGTGGAGAGATTAAAAGAGGTAATGTGACAATTAAGGATGTTACATAACATGAAAGAGGCACCAGGTTTTTGAGCAAATGTATAAACATGTTTTATGGAACCTGTTATGTAACCATTTGTCATCACTCTTTTATTGAACGTGAACAATGAAGATGGTTCATGTTTCTTTTTATAAGCTTGTCTTAACCCTTGTACCTTCTTAAGAGTGTGTGGAGGCCCCATGTATCGTTTTTTTGGGTTGTGGCGGGGTTTGATCTGTTCCTCCAGGGTTTTTTGCTTTCTTTGTTTTCATTAAATTTTTCCAAAACGGTGAGGGAAAAAAACCCTGGAGGAATGGATCAAGGATTGAGGGCAAGTTTGACCCATGGGTCCTCAAATTACCAAAAATGGTGAAGGAGGGGATGAGATAAGCTTTCCCTGCCAGCTTATACTAATAAGTAAGTCTGTCACTTATTATGGCAGAACATTATGTACTGTAATGTTACACTCCCTTCCTCATGGTATGATTTAAGTTTGTTCAATGGAAAAAGTCATACAGTTTTTAACTTGAGCATAAACAAGTGATATTTTTACCTTGAAATGAGATGTTGGGTCATTTCAGTGTCATACAGAGAGTAATGTTTAAATTTCAATATTACGTACTCAGCAGTGAGTCATGTCTTTTTTTATGCAACTGTGTATTGGCAGGAATGAATTAAAGTTTAACGAAAATGATATCAAAGCAGCTATATTTTGTTTATTTTGAAAGGGCACTGAAGTTTCTTACGGTGAATTAAATTTCTTTTTGCAGGAAAGGAATAACAAACCATTCGCTTCAGAGAGTGCACATGAAAGTGAGGATGAAGTTGCGAGAGAAGGACACAGAGAGGACAAAAACTCGTCGCTGAGTGAACCTCACAGCAGTGAAATCGGAGGCAGAGGGTCAGAGGAAGTGGGACAGAGTGAAGAGGCAGAAAGTGAAGGGAGCGTTCAGACGAAGCGTCGGATGATGGTCAGTAAGCCCTTGAGCCACATTCCCTCTCTTTCACTGGATAGCCTAGCCTCTGAAGACGGGGTCCTGCGGAGGCCTTACGAAAACTGTGTCAAAGATGGGCGAGATCTTTCTCCGGACAGGAATGACTCAGACAGCCTAAGTGCCTATGAGGATGCATCCGCTGAGACTCCAGAGCAGGACCGGGTGTTTCCGGGTGAGGCAGACACTTTGGAGCTGCCCCATGATTTGGAAAATAAAGAGGAAAGTCCAACCAACAACTGCCAGGTCAATGACAGCAAGACACAGGACCCTAAAAACCCTGACAGCTGTGTTGTGTCTTAACTAATCTTGCTTTATCTACGCCCAGGCAAAAGGTCAGAGGTAATTATTGATCGTTCTGTGTAACCCGAGAGCTCTTTGATTTGCAGGTTAGAGTTTACAGGTATCTGATAATTATTCTCTAAGGATACAATAACATTCAGAGTTGTAATTATTAGCTCCAACAGGTAGTTGATTAATCAAATAGAAGACAGAAAGAAAACAAATCAGTAACTGTTTTGTTTCAGTAATTTTTCAAGCAAAAATGCCAAAAGAAAGTAGCACGTTTAAGTCTCTGGCAGGTGAGGGTTGGCTGCTTTTTTGGTCAGATATGATGTAGAAGACCTACTTAATGGAATTTGGACCATTGGTGTGACAAATGCTTTAAAGGTGTCAGTTTTGGCTCTCTGTGCCATTTTATAACTGTATAATTAATTAAGAAAATAAATAGCGGCTTAATTGATAATAAAATAATGGTTAGTGGCAATCCATGTTGTAATACACTGTAGCCAAGTTTTCTTTAGTTTCATTTCTAAATATACAACAAAGGAACTCAGGATCCAGGTGGTTTGCTAGCTGGAATTCCTTTAATTTCAATAACCACTTAATATTATTGCCAACAAATTCTTTTTATGTCTTAACTATTTTTTTTTTAAATGCATGGATAGACATGGGGAATATGCCGTGTTCGTTTGACCATTTACCTCTTTGGTAATCTTGTAAGAAGGGTTAGTTTGTATTTGAACTGCTGCTGGGACACAAATCAGGATTTCCCTGTAGCCAAAGCACAGTGAGCTCTGTAAGAATTTGGACTGTTGTGGTTTCGGCTTTAATCGTAACTGAGGAAATCCGGAACAGAGGATTTCATCTGCTTGTCCTCAGCTCATTGTAAGGACAAATATGTGTGACATTGATTTTGGGAGCTAAGATAAGATGTAGGTGGTCAAAGGCAGTTGCTGGTAGAGCTGCAAAGATTAATCAAAGAATTGATCAATTAATCCGTAGAAAATTAATAAACTCTTTTGGTAATTGATTAATCATTTAAGTAATTTTTCAAATTAAAAAATAAAAAGAGTTGCTGGTTTAGCCTCTTACATGTGAGGACTTGCCACTTCTTAGTGTCATTTAATGAGGAGTCTTTGTGTTACGGGCTGTTGTTTGAATGAAAGAAGCAGTTTGAAGACGTCGCATCGGGAAATTAAGAAAAGCATTTTTAGCACCTTTTTTGACATGTAATGGAATAAACGATTAATCGTTAAAATAATCGGCAGATTAATCGATCATGAAAATAATCGTTAGTTGCAGCCCTAGTTGCTGGTAAGGTTATAAGATACAAATTTGGGGAAGATGCCATCTGTTGACTGCCTTGCTGACCTTCACTGAAACATTTATTTTTTTATCTTTCATATATGGCAATTTTTATCGTTTTCTTTTGAATTTAGGGAAATTAAATCAGCTGCATTTGCACTTTTTAAAGTTCTTGTATTGTGGCATTAATCGTTCAGATTACATTAGAGACAACATTCCCTTTACAACCAAACGCGTCAGCGAGAAATGATCAGCTGACCTGCTGCAGGCTGGATTCTCTCTGCCTGCATGTTTGCACCTTTGCAATGAAACTTGCTGAAAATAGTCTCTTTGGATGTCTCTGATTGCTGTATACACTTTGTATTGAATCACAGTTCCTTATTTTTTACACTGTTACGTTTACTTTTTTTTTTTATGCTTGAGGCAAGAATAGACCCTTGAACCTTTTTTGACTTTGCATGAGTACCTGAGAATGTATATTGGTTTCCAAGCCACAAATGATTCTGCCATTTATCAATACTTTTGCACGCAGTACTTTTATACATATGTTAAATGATAGTTTGAAGTTGTTTACTGCAAAAATGGTGTTTGTAAGGGATTTTCAATTTTAACTTTTGTTTGCAATATTGTATCAGTCATTGCCTGTTTTTAGCAGAATCAATAGTTTGTTTTGAGAGAAGTTGTCATGTCATAATTTTTTTTTTTTTTTAATGAAAACGGCAACTTTAGTAAGTACCTCTACAATACAAAAAACAAGTGAGACAATACAAATACATTTATGTGATTTTGAAAATAGTCTTGCAGGTCCCGCAGTTTAACTGCGTCAGCTGCATTTTGTGGGTTTAAAGCTCATTTATTAATGTTAAGTATTCATTTGTCATATTTATTCCTTTTATCACACGGTCTTGTCATTCGCTGGTTCATATGCTCATACTTGATTTTTGTGCTGGCTGGCCATGATGGACAAGCAGCTGACATGACACGCTTTCTATCCCCAAAATGAGCTGCTAGGAGCTGTGACTGCTACTGTAGTGCTGTTACTGTATCGCTGTGTGGTGGCACAGTTTGTGAACAATCAGGTCACCTCTATATTACACAATCCTTGTTTTTGTTGATGTCATCAACAATTCATTTTGTTTTACTGTAAGGAGCACAATGATGATTTTTTTTTTATTTTAAACAATTTGCCAAGCAATCAAATTGTTCCTGTGTTTCATTTCCTCACAACAAGGCATACATAAATAGTTCTTATAATTTGATGTGTTTTATGGGTCTAGATATTTTTGACTTGTCCTGGGCTTTGTATGAAATGTTCAGATGTGACTGTAAACAACATGAATTTATACTTGTAACTAAAACATTCCAGACATATCACAATAAAAGAAGCAAATACAGCTTGATTAGTCTTTTGTTTTGACTTGTATTTGAAACTTTAAGGACTGCCATTAAAAAGGAATTACCACCCTGAAGCCAGTGCAGAGATGTGGGAGGGATTTCTTTCATGACAGTTTAGCCAGTTTAGCAGACATTTGTGACAAGTTTCCTAAAGTTATTGTCAGTAGATGATGGTCATCACATGTTTTTTTGTCACTCAAAGGCAAAGATTTGTTTATTTCTGATGATCAAAAATCAGAATTAGAGAAACTATTGTATCTAAATGGATGGATATGAACTGGAAATGACAGAACTGGTAATTATAGAAATCTTAAAGTCAAATATTAGTTTCCTCCTTTGCAAGATGACTGCAAATCTGTTCCTAGGAAACGTTGAAAGTCTTGTAACACCTTACAGACAAGTCAATCGAGCAAGGGACTGCACTTCATGTATTACTGCAGGTAAGTGAAAGCACTGACTGCGTGACATGTTGTTAGAGTACTTGACCAACAGATGGCAGAAGTAGACCCCTTTTAATCAGTGAGGGAGCCCAGAGTTAATAAAACGGATATCATTTTGTTGTGCTAAGTTGAAAATACATCTATGTTTATGTCAGTTCTGTTAACCTGTTCTGATTCTTGAGTTGATTGTAGATTTTTTTAAAAATTATATTTAGTTGTTTGGTTAAGTGGTCCTATTGTACAATTATATAAAGAGTACACTTTTGTCATGTTTCGGTCCTGCTGGGCTGATTTGTCAGCAGATGATGAAGACAACCCTTCAAAACACACACAGAAAATTAGCAACGTAGTTTATCAGTTTTGCATAATTTATCAGTAGAACTCTTAAATAATTTAACATTGTCAATTTTACAAAATTAACTCAAGTTAAACATAAAATATTCAAGACTTGCATCACAGTGATTCAAAGCCATTGTACAACCAGAAGATGAAAAGACACGTCATTGAAACTTAGTCCTGTCCTCAAACAGATTAACAATGGAGCTACAATGGACAGTCAACGATTGCATGGGACACAAAGAGAGATGTAGCTTATCTCAGACAAAATCTGGTCAAAACAACCCCTTCTCTTTCTTCATGTTCAGTCGTTTCCACTGCGGCAGGTTAGCAAAGTCGTCTTTGGTGATCCCAAATATGTCGACAAAGTCAGAGTCAGAGAGGTGTTTCTGAAAACAGAAACAAACGAATATTGCAGTTTTCTTTTGCTGGAGTCAATGAAGCACAAACATGCTCTGCAAAGCATTATGGTTACAAAAAAAAAATGTATGATTTAATAGGGAACAAAGAGAGACTAACTGCTAATTAATTAGTAGTTTCTAAATAATAATTAGACAGTTAATAGTCAAATGAACTTAAAGAAGAGAAGAAATTATTAAGTTTTGTTTTACGGGTTTCAATTTCCTAATATTTTCCAGGAAAATTCATAAAATTAAATCTTATAGTACCTCTAGAGAAAACAAAGACAATCCAACATATATGGAAAACAGAGTTTCCAGTTATTAGGGAAATAATTAATCAATCTTTCCTCTTTATCCTAAAAAGCCATTAAACAAAGTATAAAGCCTTTCAATTTCTAAATAAAAGTGTAAAAGTTTCAAACAAAACTTTAGTTTTGATGTAAACATCTTCTGGTAAGTTTGTCTTATTATCCATTAAGTTTGTATCACTTCCTTGGAAATATGGGGGAATGATTTGCACAATAAAATCAAAAACAATTTTGCACGTGAAAACAAATGGTCAACACTGTATTGGTTTAACTTGCAGCTGTCCATCATGATTTAATTTCTGCTGTGACCAAAGCTGCATATGTAGCTTGTGCAGAAACTGCCCTCAAACACACACTTGCCTCTTTCTCGGTGGGTTCGACACCTTCAGGCAGCTCGCTGGCGAGCTTGTTGACCAGATGGCTGGCTGGAAACCACTGAAAGCTTCTGTCACTTTTAACACAGTTCTGCTGCTGGAGAGACATGTCAAGGTTCAGGTTAGGATGAAATATGTCTCATACAAACACATTTTCAGTTTTTGGTGAGAAGATGGTAGGTAAACTAAAGAAAGTAGTTTGTTAATGTAAGTTTTTGATTCCTATCTCTGGCTTTTTGTCATAACTCTTAAAGATATTCATCATTGGCAAGCTGAAAATAAATAGGGTAAAAATTCATCCAAGATATTGACTATGTAACTGTAACACTATGTCTCGTGTCTCTGTCCTAATTTACTGTCACTCTCACACGTCCACTATCAAGATAATAGAAAAAAAAAACCTGAAAAAAATCCTAGCAATTAAAATTTTGAGTTTATACATTTTAAAATTATTGCATCTCTTTCAGTGGCGACAGAGCTAATTGATGACTTGGTTGAGCTCGGAGTACGAGAGATAAGACCCAAAGTAACCCTGAATTCCTAACATAGACATTTAATCTTAAGCGTAACATGTGCATAAAGAATCGTAATATTTTGCTAACCACTGTAATAGACAAATAATCACTTCTGTTACCTAAAGGAGCTTGATTGATTTTTAAAAAGATTTTACATACTGTTACAACATTAACAGGTGATTCATCATCTCCCAGCTCCTTCTTCAACTCCTCGTAGCTCTTTCCCTCCTAAATCAAAGAAATGTTTGTCAGTTTTGAAATTATCAATGTACATCTTGATGCTCGGTTTCAAAACCAAAACACGCACGCTCCATTTGGAGGGGTCCCAGGCTGTGAACCACCCGGTGAAGGTGGGCGGCTCAAATCCCTGCTTAATAAGGACGATGGGGGTGTCTGGGTCTCTGGCGCCTGGGTGGGTGCGCAAGTAGTCTTGGCTCGTGACCACTGCTTCTTTGCGCTCTACTTCATTGGCCTCTTTACCAACCCAGAGGAACACCTGAGGCCAACAATGACAAAAGACAGAGCAGGTATTAACTGATTTAAGATTTTCCTAAAAAACAATAGTCTTTCCACTCAGTGTCAGTTCATACCTGGTCCCATGTGTCCAGCAGCATTACGTCGTCCTCATTGAGGTCATCCTGCGTGAACTGAGTCACCTCGGTTACTATGAAACGGCCCGTCTTATTGGAGCATTCAAACAGGCGTGGTTGGTGGTCCGGGACAATCTGCTGTAATCTGGGGTCAACAAGTGTGTCACCTTTGCTGTAACACACATTAAGCCCTGCTCTAAATATTAGTGCTATATCTGTATCATCATCACCTCTTGTCACTCGCGTAGGGAGCTTTCCCTCCAAGCAACTCCCAGAATTCCCTGGGCTCCTGACCCTCCGCCACCAGCTCCTCAGAGCCTCTCTGGGACTTCTGGCCAATCACAGAGCTGACCCCCTTTGCCATGGCTCTCTCATCTCCGCTTGACCCCTGGAGACAAAAAGTCAGTCACAGCCTCATAATATTTGAAATATGTTGTAGATTTCCACACAATGGAGCTTGGCTTGACGCTCTCAAATCCCCTCGTTATCTTCCACATCCAAGTAAAAATCCACAGGACCGCTCGTAAAAATGTAAAAAGTTTATTTTAACAAAACAACAAAACGGTGATACACAAAAACAACCAAATTGTGCATTAAGCATCCAAAACATCCACAACGAGGTAGCGAGGTCAAAAAACCGTGT